>CM051266.1:49484663-49926952 GCA_027921565.1 Artemia sinica | reverse complement strand
AAAGCAAACTAATCCGAAAATTAAAAATGTGGAATGGTGATGAGACTTAAAGTGTGATCGGCGTGAAAGGCTTTCTAGGATATTTTCATTTGTTTAATTTTGAATAATTTGGTTAGTTTTTCAATGCATCAAAAACAAAAGAGCTGATGATCTCCCGATCAAAAGTAACTCGCATACCCGAACTTCATCACCATGAACGAAGTAATAAAGAAAGTCAACGAGCTTTGTCTCCTCATAATCCACTTGTACATAGATCTCTTTTGATAAGGCCACCTCGATCGGGTGAGAATCTCCTGTGCAAGAAAACTGAAGAGCACCCTTCGCTGCAAAAGCCTTCTATAAACTCAGCCCGATCAGCCCACTTTACAAGTCTTGCATCAGATCCTTCGCAGCGTATATATGCCCAGTGTATTCTCGGGCTCCGAAAACGTTGCTGGCACCACTCCAAAAGATACGGAACAAGGATAATAGGGCAGGTCCTCCCATGACTTCCTCCATTCTGTTGTTGAGAGGTTTGACGCAACGTCAATGTCTGTTTTTTTACAAGTATATATATTCACCTCCTTCTCTAGAGATTTCTTGTGTTGTGTCCCCAACTGTGCAACCGAAAAGACAGACGCGAAGGCACACAGCTCCATCCAATCATCTTGACGCTGCCAAGCTGAGAACAGAGTATTTGAAGAACAAATTCATTCGATATTGCACTTCAATCTGGAATAATCTTCTTGGGGAAATTATCCCAAAAAGTTTGTCTGTTGACTCTTTCAGAAGAAGATTCAATAGCCATCTAAAACCTGGATAAAAGACTAGCGGCAAATCGGATATTTAATTGTACCTGGCGCCGCAAATATAGGGAAAAAAAATCGACACTATCCATGTTTAGCCGAACAAAACAAAATAAATAAATATACAGAAATTGTAGAACTCATGGTATTTATTTTGGGGTGTATCTAATATCAAAAAAAACTGTCCATACCATGAGAAAGAGCTTTCCACATACCTACTAAAATATCTCCAATGGTTTCTATTTGCAGTGGGACTTTCGTTTTCCGTCATAATATCAATGACATTAACACATTACTTACAAAGAATTAACACCATCTATGTTTCTTAGCAGACATCAGCAAAAAAGGAAAAAGAAACCTGCATACCACGACGAAAAGTAAAAAAAAAAACTGATAAATATGCAACAATCGCAGAATTAATGGTATATAGTTTGGGGTACATCTAATTTCAAAATAAACTCACCATGAGAAAGAGCTTCCCATACATCTATTAGGACATCTTCAATGGTTTCTATTTGCATTGCGACTGGATACTTAGACAGTTTTGTAAAGATTGTACTCACAAGCTGACCTCTAAACCTTTTGTCTAACACGAGTTTTGAGAGTTCTAAAATCTTCCTACACTGTTGCAAGTACAACTTCGATGATGCTCGATGCTCATCTAGTGATCTCATCAGTAATCTACAGTTGAATTCGATAGCCTGACTCGGTGTCGTTGCTTGCAAAATGCGACACTTTTTGGGTTTTTTTTCTAGAGCCAGGGTCTTCATATGGATCTTCATATACTAACTTTAACCTCCAACAGCCTTTTGATAAATCTTTCTTGTAATGTTCTTCAATTAAATCTAAATGTAAAGAAATGTACAAAGCTGGTAATACTGTGTGAAACAGGGTTACATAATATCACAGACGTTGAATAAAACTGTCTGCACACTGCTAAGAATTAATCCGTGAAGGCTTTTCAAGAAGTCCTTGAGATTTATAAGACATAATATTAAAAAAATCTATGCCAAAAATTAGAGATAGATTAAAAGTTACATTTGATCAGATACTTTGGTAAATTAGTAGGGGGGAGAGGAGAAGACATAATAACCACTAATAACAAACTCACTGCGACACCAAGCCTTCTGAGGATAACACAGGTACGTACGCTCCTCGTCCATCCCAATCTATTCAAAGCCTCCCTCTTTACACCCTCCCAGAAAGTTTCCATTTCCCTTAAATTTTTCCTTACGACATCTTCCCACCCCAACCGAGGACGAAATTCTTTTCTTTGGCCCTAGGCGATTGGCTGACTAGGACAATCTTTGGCAGTCTATCGTCCTTGATACACACAACGTGCCCTAGCCATCTCAACCTTTCTTTTATTATAGCCCTAAAAGTGGAATTGAACCACATTTTTCGTACAGCCTACTGTTTGAGATACGGTTTGTCTCAAATAGTAAGTCTCATTGAATCAGTCTCACCGTGAGCCTAAAACTCTGCTGAGAACTGGAGATTTTTACTGTTGTGTTTCTTCCATAAAATTAGCAAAATTTCTTGTGTTATTTAAGATCTCCACCTAAAAAAGTTGGATCTCCCAAAATAAACTACTGAGCTGCTTTTCATAACCGTCAATTGTTTATTTGGTCGCAATCACACCTAGAGGTAGTATCTGACATTTTTTACTCATCTCGAACAATTGTCGAAAACGGAAGATCAGCAGGAGAGTATAGAGCAGAAGGACCAAAGTCTGATTGAATATATATTTTCCAGCTGATCCTCTCTCTTGAGAACAGCTTAGCAACTCCTATTTGAAATTTATCTCAGAAACCTGAAAGTATCAGATATGACCTTCATGTGGGACAGCAAGAATTCATCTTTTAGGTAGTTCACGACTTGCATTGTATTTGTGTTTTGCATTGTGTTTTCTGCATATTCCTACTCAATGAAATTCTTCATTTCTATCATTAAGTTTTTTTGTAATATGCCAAAGAAAAAATTTACATTTAAACATAATTCAATATAATAAAGATCAAAAGCACAAAACATTAAGTCAACAAAGCGGGTTATCTGATATATTTGTACTATTATACGTCAGAAATACCCTCTGATATAGAATTCCATTAACAACAAACAGTCTTTTTATTTAGAAAATCTTACGTATGCCCTATGGTGAAATCAAAACAGATTAAAGAACTATAATGTTTAGAAAGTTGAATGAGTCTGTTGCATTATTAAGTTGACACAAGCTTGTTGACTTTTTTCACAGTTTTTATTTTTATTTTTTCACTGTCTTATTAGAAATTGTGCCGGTTTTTAATATATTTTCGTTTCAAATACAGATGGAAAGGAAACATGGTCTAAGAAACTATTTAAATTATTTAGCAATTTCCAATACAGATTCGTAGCCCAAAACCAGATCACCGTGGCTATTATACGCATAAAGCCTTAGATTTTTGTCATCAAACAGTTCGCGGCAACGAACTGCAATTAAGGAGCGATTCGACTAAATAGTGCACTCTAAAAAAAACTGAATTTGATAACAATAGATATGTCCAAAGAATTAGATTTTTATGCAGATTCCAAATATATGAAGTTCATTAAGTAAGTTTATTAGTATCGAACCAGTGACCCTAAAAGATCGGGAGAGGGCTCATTTGATCGGAAATCAAAAGTTCTAGTGCCCTTTTTAAGCGACCAAAATAATTGGAGGGCAACTAGCCCCCCTTTCCTCAAAGAGATCCGATAAATATTTTGCGATAACCATTTGATTCATGATAGATGAAAGGTCCGATAAACTATGCCTTTGAAGATGACATGATACCACTTAATTCCTGCGAAATGGGCTTCATTTTGCCCGTTGTTTATATATAATATATAATTAATTAAACAAACTTTTTCCACAAAATAAGTTTTTCAAAGAAAAGTAAAGAACTCTATTAAACAAAAAATGAGCAAAAATAAAATCAAATAATCTACCAAGCGTGAAACTACCACAAATCAGCATCAATAAATCAATGAAACCCAAAACGAACAGAAATTACAATAAATAAATGAGTTAAACTCAAAACGAGCAGAAATTAACATAAGTTGGGCGCAAAACCCCTACGCCTTCCCAAGACCAGAACAAAATTTGCACTTTACTGAAAAAATATAAATGTTTTTACTTTTATAACATTAATAAATCAAATAATATTAACATTTTGATTACTAAATATCAGTATATGTATATTAAACTGACAATTCACATTCATTTGTATTTTTTTTCAGTAAAGTGCAAATTTTGTTCTGGCCTTGGGAAGGCGTAGGGGTTTTGCGCCCAACTTATGTTAATTTTTGCTCGTTTTGAGTTTGACTCAGTTATTTATTGTAATTTCTGTTCGTTTTGGGTTTCATTTATTTATCGATGCTGATTTGTGGTAGTTTCACGCTTGGTAGATTATTTGATTTTATTTTTGCTCATTTTTTGTTTAATGGAGTTCTTTACTTTTCTTTGAAAAACTTATTTTGTGAAAAAAGTTTTCTAATTAATTTCTGTTCGTTTCATATTGACATAGTCTTTTCAGGGAAAAAGAAAATAATACTTTAAATCTTTTTTTTTTTAAGACTTTATAGTTTGGCCTGCTATTTGTATGCTGGAGAAAAATTTTCAGCAATTTTTAACAATATACACCCTTTTATAAATCTGAACACAAATAGTACTGTTTCATTTATATTCATACCTCCTCTAGTTGACCTGAAATGAGAAACTTGATACCATTCGCAAAAAAGTCTGTTACTTTCTTTGATCACTTGGATACACTTACGCTATTTTGATTTGGTTAAATTTTAAGAGCAGAAGTAGCCCAGAAAGTTTGAACTTAATACCTTCAGTCGTTCTTGGGATACTGCTGCGATGCCTTATTAGGGATTAGCATTATCACAGTGCATTTTGATTTAATCTTAAGGCAACATTTAGTTTTAAACATAATGGGCAAATGGGAGGGTGGGCGTGGGAGGGTGGGAGTGGAAGGAGGATTAGTTGCCCTCCAATCACTTTCGACTATTAAAAAGGGCATCAGCCCTTTCTATTTTCAATCGAATGAGCCCTTTTCGAAGTTCCCGCGACAACTCCTTCGACACGAAGTGCCCTGGTCAAAACAACAACAACAACAAAAAATATCACTTTCGACTATTAAAAAGGGTACTAGCCCTTTGAATATCAAATAGAATGAGCCCTTTTTCAAGTTTCTACGACAAAGATTTCAATAAAAAACCTTATATGCCCCCAGGGCATAACTTATAACCCTTGCCCTGAGGGTTGTGGGGGAGTGTCCTCCTCAAAAATATATTTTCTATCTGGAAATCAACTACGCTGAACAAAATAGCTATCTCAAAATTTTTATTGGATGTGTTTGGGGGAATGATGGGCGTGGGAGGGGGGCTATTTTGCCCTCCAATCACTTTCAACTATTAAAAAGGGCACTAGCCCTTTGAATTTCCAATCGAATGAGCTTTTTTTGAAGTTTCAACGACAAGGCCTTCTATAAAAACCTTACATGCCCCCAGGGCATAACTTAAAACCCTTGCCCTGAGGGCTGTGGGGGGAGGTATCCTCCTCAAAAACATATTTTCTATCTGGAAATCAACTACGCTGAACAAAATGGCTATTTCAAAATTTTATTTGTATGTGTTCGGGGGAATAATGGGCGTGGGGGGGGGGGGCTAGTTGCACTCCAATCACTTTCGACTATTAAAAAGGGCACTAACCCATTGAATTTCCAATCGATTGAGCCTTTTTTGAAGTTTCTACGACAACGCCTTCTATAAAAAACCTTATATGCCAACGCCTTCTATACAACACAAACTTAAAACCCTTGCCCTGCGGGTAGTGGGGGAGTGTCCTCCACAAAAACATATTTTATAACTGGAAATCAACTACGCTGAACAAAATGGCAATCTAAAAATTTTGATTGGATGTTTTTGGGGAAATGATGGGCGTGAGGGGGGGCTAGTTGCCCTCCAATCACTTTCGACTATTAAAAAGGGCACTAGCCCTTTGAATTTCCAATCGAATTAGCCTTTTTTGAAGTTTCTACGACAACGCCTTCTATAAAAACCTATATGCCCCCAGGGCATAACACAAAACCCTTGCCCTGCGGGTAGTGGGGAGTGTTCTCCTCAAAAACATATTTTCTAACTGGAAATCAACTACGCTGAACAAAGTGACTCTCTCAAAATTTTGATTGGATGTGTTTGGGGGAATAATGGGCGTGGGGGGGGGCTAGTTGCCCTCCAATCACTTTCGACTATTAAAAAGGGCACTAGCCCTTTGAATTTCCAATCGAATGAGCGTTTTTTTGAAGTTTCTATAACAACGCCTTATATAAAAACCTTATATGCCCCCAGGGCATAACTTAAAACCCTTGCCCTGAGGGTTGTGGGAGAGTGTCCTTCTCAAAACATATTTTCTCTCTGGAAATCAACTACGCTGAACAAAATAGTTATCTCAAAATTTTGATTGGATGTGTTTGGAGTAACGACGGGCGGGGGGGGGGGGGGCTAGTTGCCCTCCAATCACTTTCGATTATTAAAAAGAGCCCTAGAACTCTCGATTTCCAATCAAATGAGCCCCTTTTGAAGTCCCTACGACGACCCCTTCCTTATGAAGTGCCCTGCTCTAAACTTGACTTTTGACTTATGTCTCCTGCCGGGCGCTGCTCGGCGTAGAGAGTGACGTCTGCCTCCTCCATCCACTTCGGTCCATGGCAAGCGTTTGCACATCGCTCAACCTGATATTTGCCATCTTCAGGAACTCGGACAGGCTGTCAGACCATCGTTTCTTCGGTCGGCCGCGAGGTCGCTTCCAACCGGCTTTGACAGGGTCGAAGTCATGGATCGTTTTTGCAGGTATGTGTGGAGGCATTCGAAGTAGGTGTCCGAACCATCTTAGTGTTCGCTCGGCTGCTTGGGTCGAAAACCGAGACTGCTTGGTGAGCTGCAGCAGCTTCTCATTGCTGACGAAGTCGAACCATCGTAGACCTTCGATCCTCCTCAGGCTCTTCGACTGAAAGACATCAATTGCCTTGAGGGTTGCGGCTGAAGCTTGCCACGTCTCAGCTCCATAGAGCATCACAGAGCCGACGAGGGCGTTGAAAATCCGCAGCTTCGTTGTGCGACTGATGTTTGGTTTTCACCAGAGGTGATGGTTCAGTCTGCCCATGGCAGAAGACGCTTTGGATATTCTCGCTTGTAGTTCAGAAAGAAGCGAGCCATCTGAAGAAATTATGGAGCCCAGGTAGGTGAACCTTTGGACAACTTCGATGCTAGTGGTGCTATCCAGGCTAACTGAAGGATTGGCAGCAGGAGAGGATGGGTCTATGGCCATAATTTTCGTTTTAGTCCAGTTTATCTGCAGTCCTACTTTTGCAGCCTCTTCTCGTAGGAGTCGAAGCGCTTCCAGCAACTGCTCCATGGAGTCCGCCAGAATGGCCAAGTCATCGGCAAAATCAGCATCTGTAATGAAACGATCTCCAAACTTGAGTCCAAAGCTGAGACGTGAAGTAGTCCTGTCATAACGTAGTCTATGATGACATTGAAGAGCTCTGGGACCACTGCACATCCTTGGCGCACTCCTGTCGTGATTTGGAAGAACGGGCTGCACCGGCCGTTCACTTGAACACAGCTCTCCGTCCCATGGTGTAGAGCTTTGAAGAGTCTGCAGTATTTCTCAGGGAGGCCTGTCGATTCTAGAATCCGCCAAAGAGCTTCTCGGTCCACTGAGTCGAACGCAGCACGGAAGTCGACGAAGGTAAAAAAAAGCTTTTTGTCGGAACTCCGTGGCTTTTTCTATGATTTGTCGGATCGTAAAGATCTGATCGATGGTTGAACGGTCCGACATGAAACCAGCTTGCTCCGGTCGCCGGATTTTACGAATGATATTTCTACATCGATCTAACAGGACCATTAAGAAAAGTTTTCCCGGGACAGACAGTAGGGTTATTCCACGGTAGTTCGAGCAGTCGCTTCTAGAGCTTTTCCTCTTCCATAAAGGGATAATGACACCCTTCCGCCAATCTTCGGGAATTATCTCGGTTTGCCAGATTGTAGAGAACAGGGTGTGGAGAAACAGGAGCATAACAGGACCTGTATATTTTAGCAGCTCCGAACTCAGGCCACAGATACCGGCAGTTTTATTGTTCTTGAGCCTTTTTACTGCATTTCCAATTTCTGAGGGGCTGAAAGGCTCGTCTGGAGGAGCATCTGCTTCGGATCTTGGACTGCCAGTTTGGCTGGGACTATCAGTAGGGGGCATAGACGGGCTAGTGTTGTTCAGGAGTGAGCAGAAGTGGTCCTTCCACCGCTCGAGACAAGAACCCTCATCAGAGAGAAGTGTCCCATCCCTGGATAGGACGGGTCCTAATGCTGGTGTTTTATTTTCTGTGAGATCGCGGAGGTGCTTGAACAGGCTACCCAGGTCTTTCTTTTTTGCAGCTAGTTCGATTTCATCGGCTTTCCTTGCAACAAGCTGAGTTCGGTCTCGGTGAATAAGTCTGTTCAGCACTCCATTGAGCCTTCGATAGGTGGCCATGTCCCCAAGAAGTCTTGCCCTCCGCCTTTGCTCTATGACCTGCTGTGTTTCGTCAGTTAGCCACGATTTCTTCGGGAAACTTCGCTTGCCAAGCACCAGCTGTGCTGCTTCGCTGGTCTGCGATTTCAAATACTTCCAGGCCTCTTCGCTGCTGTTGAGTGTGCCAAGGAGCTCAAAGCGATTTGATATCTCAACACTATACTTCTGGCGAGTATCTGGCTCCTTTAGTTTCCCAATATCCGCTGCTACTGGTTTTCTTTCCGATCGCTGTGCATGGAGGCGAAGCTGGACATCAGCACACAAAGCCTGTGATCTGCATTTCCGAGTTCTGCTGATCTGTAAGTTCTGCAGTTCTTCAGCGATGATCTCCAGCGTTTAGAAATAATGACGTAGTCAATCATCTTCTTTGTGCGACCGTCGTTACTATACCACGTGTACTAGTGGATAGTCTTACGTTGAAAGTAGGTGTTTGCGATCACTAGTTTTGAGGTTTCTACGACAACACCTTCAATAAAAACCTTATATGCCCCCAGGGCATAACTTAAAACCCTTGCCCTGAGGGTTGTGGGGGAGTGTCCTCCTCAAAAACATATTTTCTATCTGGAAATCAACTACGCTGAACAAAATGGCTATCTCACAATTTTGATTGGATGTGTTTGGGGGAATGATGGGCGTGGGGGGGACTCTTTAGCCATCCGTCAAGGGCAAACAAAAAGTATTTCGTCCCCGAATGGGACAGAAAGAGGTCGTAAAAAAGGATTTAAAGGTAACTAAAACTTCTCGGGATGGTGTAAAGAGGGAAGCTTTGAATAAGGGATAGAAGAAAAGTGTGCGAAACTGTGTTGGCCTCAGGCGGCTTGGGGCTGCAGTGAGTTACTAATAGTAGTAAAAGTAGTAGTAGTAGTAGATTATTCTTATCAGGCCTTAAAGTACTAAGTAATTCAAAATTAAAAACCATTTGCTCCCTGGAACCATCTTGGGTTTATTCAAACCTGAAAAAAACGACATTTTCTAAGGTTTTCTTTTGCTTATTTCAAGGTTACGAAGCTTTTGAGGCAGTGGCATATTTCCGTCACCGTTTCCATATTAAAGCCTGAAAAAAAATAATTAAATACTAATGAACAAAACTAATTAGTAAAATTCGCCGACACTTTTCGTTCGTAAATGTTTAATTATTATCAATCAGTTGATTACCTGGAACAACTACACGCTCAAAGGGAAGCTATACTTTCTTTAGCTGTTCAGTGCAATGTTTTTTTTTTTTAACTTTTTTTCTGATTTAACACCCACGATGTTTTTTTTTAACTATTTAGGATTAAATAAAAGAACGATTAAGATGGCTAGGCCACGTCTTACAAATGAAGAATGGCAGATTGCCAAAGATTTGGCTTTTTGGGGTATTTCGATGGTATACCCCATACCTAATACTCTTCATCTAATTAGAACCTTAGATCTCAATACTTTTTGGATTTAGGGATCAAAATATGATGAATATATAATACTTTATTAACAAAACATATGAAACGTATTAAGGATAAGAAAATCCTAATGTAGAGGTTGCAATGGCTTCAATTATGTAGAAGATCAAAAGTCTCACAGAATTTCCATCCATACAAACAATAATACTCCTTTTCATCCAACCAAAATTCTTTAGTAGTAGGCTAATATTAACAAGGACTTTCTACCAAAATTACTATTCATCGCCAATTTTTTAAGTAGGCCTACATTCAAATTTTATCCAAAATTGAAATTGCAAATTTAAACATGGAACAGTAATAATCAACGTACAATTATTAATTTACACATTTTAAAAGCAATTGACCAGGGATTTAAGGGACCAGTACCTCAAATTATATCTTGGTTAGGCCTGGGTATGATTTGGAAAACAAGCAGAAAATTAAATAAAAAAAGAGCTTTTCAGCTGAAAGCAAGGAACAGATTTGAAACCTATTTGAACAGATTATTCTTTGTATGAAGGAGGCTGTCTCTTCCTTAGCTCCTAACTCTTTACTGTGAAGTTTGGCTTTTTTCCAAACTTTGTAAGAAAATTTGCAATTGGAAAAAAAAAAATTCAAAGCAGTAAAAAACTTCTTTAATGAGCAAGGTGCCGAGAAGGGGGCAGTCCCCCTTATATACAGTGTAATTTATATTTTTTTTTAAGTTTTAAAACTTGCTCCTTACTTTAGTTGAAAAACCTTTTCTATTTTTTTAATTACATTTCATGAAACTGTAAAGTTTTATAAATACAATACTTTTGGCAACGTAGAAAAAAGATCAACATTTCAATGATCTCTGTTTGGATTTTGATGGGTAATCGAACAGTTCGTGGTTATGAACTGCAACTTACTTATTGCGACCTGGCTCAATAGTAACCAAAACTCTAAAAAACGGACTTTTGATACCAATAGAAATATCAAAAGAATTGGCTTATTATGCTGATTCCAAATAAATTAGTTTCATCAAGTTTAGTCTTACCCATCAAAAGCTACGAGCCTGACAAATTTTTTTTGATTATCGGACAAAGGGGGAAAGACCCCTTGAAGTCGTATAATTTTAATGAAAATAACACCATCAGATTCAGCGTATCAAAAAGAACCCTACTGTAGATGTTTCAAGCTCATATCTGCAAAAAATGTGGAATTTTGTAATTTTTTACCAAAAGATAAATCACGGATGCGCGTTTATTTGTTTTTTTTTGTTGTTTTTTCCCCAAGGGGGATCGTATCAACCCAGTGGGCCTAGAAAGTAGGGTTAGGGCTCATTCTAATGGGAATGAAAAGTTCTTGTGACCTTTTTAAGTGACCAAAACAAATTGGAGGGCAACTAGGCTCCCTCCCACGTCACTTTTTTCCCAAAATCGTCCAATCAAAGTTTTGAGATAGGGTCAATCCACGCCAAATCATCCAATCGTGACTGCGCGTGAAATTCCAATTTTGCTGAAAAAATTCTCAGCTGTTCTCTTCATTGATAGTACACACAGGATTTTTTTTTTTTTTTTTTTTTTGAAAGCTAGTTTTTCGGGAAAAAATTTCCAAAGTTTCAAAATTCGCAAAAAAACGAGGTTTTTTGAAAAAAAATCCAAAAAGTTGATATTTTTTTTCCACTTATTTATCCAATTATCTACATAGCCAGGAGAGGTTGGATAGAAAAAATTGAGGCAATCCGATAACGACGGAAGAACTGACGGCCAACCGAAGTTTTTTGAGCCCTTGTGCGAAAAAGCAGAACTTCAAAAATCTGTAAATTTTTAACGGTAAGAGCTAGGATACCATTTTTTTTATTCTTGTCCTCTTGTCACCAGGTACAAAGGGAAGTTTTGCATTTTGTCCTATCGCTTTTAGTTTCGGAGATATTTTCATAGAATTTTGACAAATTGTGAAAATTGCCACTTTTCATCCCCAAAAAAAGCTCTGTAGGCAACGCAATCCAGGAAAACTACTTGTTAGGTCCTAAACTACCAAAACATGACCTAACTGAAACCGTAAAAACCTCGATGGCAAAATTCGATCCTGATTTATAAAAGAAGATTGAAGTTGGACCGTTTTTCAAGTTAACAAAATGCATGCGGAATGAACACTGCTGCAAGTTTAAATTCTTTGTTGCCAAGCAGTTTATTCAAATATCGAAATCACACAAATTGACCGATTCCTTTCTCCAGAGTAAGTTAGTGGGATGCGTCATCGAATTATTTGAAGTTCAGATATTTCACTCACAGTCGAATAATTGCTATTGACCGTGAATGAAGTATAATTCATACCGTACTGTAAGGATTGTTAGATGTCGGAATTAGAAAAATAGCTCTTGAAAAATGTTGTGTTGGACTTCATTTAAATAGCGAGTGTCACAAGAAAACATTTTTTCGCAAAGAAGGACTTAGACAATTTACCGAACTTTCAGATCAGAGTCGCGAGACAATTTTATTGAGAACATTTATTAGCTCCATAGAGCGTATTTGCTTTCATCATGAGCAATTCTACCTTCATCAGTTTGCTAAGGCTGTTCCGAGAATCTGCTGTGATCCATTTGAGTTGCACACCTCTTGTCCTCGGAAAGGAACAAGAGCTATAACACTAGAAAACGCTAGAACCTTGTCTCGTTTCAAACTTATTCCCGGTTACAAGGTGTGTGCTGAATGCCGCACTGAAATTGACGATCGTGCCTACGAAGAGTCCGATGATGACATTGTTAATATCCCCCAAGTTTCTAACGACGGATCTTTCTCATACAATTCCCAGCCTGATTGATCCTCAAGACAATCTGCAGCGAACGCAGCTACAGTTGTTTCAAGTTTATTTGAAAATATTGGGACCTCGCCGCTCAAGCCTTATTCCTTAAAACTCTCTGTTGGACAAAAAAAGACTACGTTAAACGGAAGTCCGAAACGGTTGCAGAATCCGTTTCCAAAATCATTAATGTCGCTTTGAGTGTTCCAACCATGCTACTTCCCCTCCTGTGCTGAAGCGCAAATGCATAGCTTCGTCATTGGTTCAGAATTCTATGGAGTCTGCTGAAGAATCTGTCCCCTTTCTGATGAACGACACAGAAACAAAGGATTTCTGTATTTCCCTGAAAACCAAACTTGAAACCTCGGATACATTATCTAGGAAACTTAGTCTTCTCACTCCCCGACATGGCCCCGGCAAAAAGTATCTGATTTTTTCCAAGTATCGGAATACCTTGTTAGAAAAGCTAGGAATATCAGAAAGGAGGGAGGAATATTGCCTCTTTTGACCTCAAAAAAGCCATCTAATGTTCTTAAGCCACATGTAGTTCAGGCTGTTCTGGACTTTTATGAATCTGACGTCAACAGCCGGCAGCTTCCAGGCAAGAAAGATTTCGTCTCCGTAAAAATCGATGGCAAAAGGGAACAAAAACAAAGAAATTACTGCTGGCCAATATTTCTGAACTTTACGATTTATTTAAGAAGGACAATGAGGACAAGCCGGATTTCAAAATCGGACGCAGCAAATTTGCTGAGCTTAAGCCACCCTGGTGTGTTACAGCTGGCTCAAGTGGGGTTCATTCGGTATGTGTTTGTCTGTACCACCAAAATGCTAAGCTTAAATCATTAGGCGCTGATATAAGGATTTCGCTCGAGGATTTGATGTCCAAAGTTGTATGCTCTATCAGAAATGAAATGTGCATGCTACACAAGTACACTGTCTGTGTTGATACACAAAACGACTTGGAGAGTTTTCTCTGGGAGGAACTAGCTGAATCTGATTCAGTGACCTATAAAGAGTGGGTACATGTGGACCGAACAATTCTTAGACAAGTAGAAGAAACGATAGATGTGTTCATACCGAATTTCGTCGAGTCAATCCGGAACCCTACAGTACACCATTTCATTTCAGTCCGTCAGCAAAATTACATAGACCAACTAAAGCAGAATCTCTGCTCCAATGAGGTCCTCCTGCTTTTAGACTTTGCAGAAAATTTTTCCTTTTTGGTCCAAGACGCAGTTCAGGGTTTTCACTGGGAAAATTCTCAGGCAACATTACATCCGTTTGTGGTATATTGGCGTAGGGGTGATAGCCTGTTCAGCAACAGTTTGTGTGTTTATCAGCGACCACATGGACCATAACACTGCTGCAGTTCACGCTTTTTTGAAAGTCGTATTGCTTCACGTTAAGGCTATGATTCCCGGCCTTTGCAAAATCTATTATTTCAGCGACGGTGCAGGATCCCACTACAAAAACAGAAAAAACTTTGCAAATTTGAGCTGCCATTTCAGTGACTTTGGGTTAGATGCTGAGTGGAATTTCTTTGCTTCGTGTCATGGAAAGAATGCGTGTGATGGGATTGGCGGTACTGTGAAAAGACTAGCAGCTCGCGCCAGCTTGCAAAGGCCATTTGACAATCAGATACTTACGGCACACGATCTTTATGAGTGGGCAGATAAGTCCCTACCAACATTACAGTATTTTGGGTTTCGTCAAATAACGTTAATGAAAACTTTGAAAGTTGCCTCGAAGACTGCTTTGAGAAAGCTATTACTATTCCTGGAACTCAGTCATTTCACAGTTTTAGGCCCAAAGGCAAAAATAATATCAGTGCTTGCGTTTTATCGGATTTGGGTACTATCTTGCCAAGAGAAGAATTTATTGTGTTGCGGTTAGATTTCGAGAACGTCCTTTTAACCGATCTGGACTCGGGAGACTACGTAGCCTGTGTGTATGGTTCTGATTGGTGGGTGGGGTGTGTTGTAAGCAGAGGAGAGTGGCGAAGTTGAAGCTAAGTTTATGCACCCAAATGGACCATGCTCAAGTTTTCGTTGGCCTCGGCCTGACGACACGTGCATAGTACCAGCTGCTAACTTACTACAAAAGCTGCCTATTCCTGAGTCTCGTAGTCACTCCGCAAGAAACTTTGTTTTAGAGCCAGATGTAGTAGCCGTTGTTACAGAAACATTCAAAACTTACAAGAAGAAAAGCAGAGAAAGCAACCATTAATTGTTTTATTTTCATTATTTCATTTTTTTCTAACTTAATTGATCTAAGTAGTTTTGAAGAAGCGTCTATTTGTTTCAAGAAATATAAAATCAGCCATTTCCGGACAAGTTCACATGAAGGGTAGGCTAAAAAACTTTAGTATACTATGCTACATACTAAGAATACCAGGTACCTGAATTGATGAATTACATTCAAACTAGAAAGTTTGAGATTGGTTAAACGAGATACAGCATGAGTGGCCATATTAAAAGATATGTTCGCAAACCAAATAAAAATGCAATAATTGGCGATAGAAGAATCTGCATTTTTATGATAACAGGAAACTTGAAAAACGGTCGAACTTCAATCTTCTTTTAAAAATCAGGATCGAATTTTGCCATCGAGGTTTTTACGGTTTCAGGTAGGTCATGTTTGGTAGTTTAGGACCTAATAAGTAGTTTTCCTGGATCGCGTTGCCTACAGAGCTTTTTTTGGGGATGAAAAGTGACAATTTTCACAATTTGTCAAAATTCTATGAAAATATCTCCGAAACTAAAAGCGATAGGACAAAATGCAAAACTTCCCTTTGTACCTGATGACAAGAGGACAAGAATAAAAAAAAAATGGTATCCTAGCTCTTACCGTTAAGAATTTACAGATTTTTGAAGTTCTGCTTTTTCGTACAAGGGTTCAAAAACTTCGGTTGGCCGTCAGTTCTTCCGTCGTTATCGGATTGCCTCAATTTTTTCTATCCAACCTCTCCTGGCTATGTAGATAATTGGATAAATAAGTGGAAAAAAAAATACCAACTTTTTGGATTTTTTTTTTCAAAAAAACCTCGTTTTTTTTTTTTTTGCGAATTTTGAAACTTTGGAAATTTTTTCCCGAAAAACTAGCTTTCAAAAAAAAAAAAAAAAAAAAATCCTGTGTGTACTATCAATGAAGAGAACAGCTGAGAATTTTTTCAGCAAAATTGGAATTTTACGCGCAGTCACGATTGGATGATTTGGCGTGGATTGACCCGATAGCTTTTTTTCTTCAGCATAATTGAAGGCCCTATAACTATGTCTTTGGAGATAAAATGACCCCCAACAGCCCATGGGGAATGGTTTTTTAAGTTATAAAAATCGCCCTATGTTTTATCTGTTATTGGGAAGTATGCATACATTTTTCGGGTGGGGAGGGGAGGACGAATTTTCTGCTGGGAGAATTTTCAATGGAGAGGATAGTTTCCAGGGGGTGAAATTTTCAGAAAAAAAAGTTACGCTGGGTGAATTTGCCAGAATTCATATACGAAATTTCTGTAAATGTCTTGCTTCCTCTTTACAAATTTAATTTTACATGTGGAGATGTTAAGGGTAATTGTCTGGGGTAAATTTTCGCCAGGATTGAATTGTCCAGAGGATATTTCTATATGGAGGAAGATTTTTTCGTGGAGGCGGAGCCAGATTTCCTGGAGTTATTTAAAAATGATTAGAAACAAAAAACAAGTTTTTTTCAACTGAAAGTAAGGAGCAACATTAGAACTTAAAATGAAGAAAAATTATTGCGCATATGAGGGGGGTTGCCCCTTCTCCAACAACTCGCTCTTTGCGCTAAAGTTTAAGTTTTGTCCCAGTTCTTTAAAAAACGAATTCTAAAACACAAGGGGCGTTTAATTAGAGCAATAAGTAACTTTTTTTAAAGTGCCGAAAAACTGTAGCTTGAAGAGCGAGGTGTTGAGAAGGGGCGAACGCCCTCATAAACGTAATAAGTTCTGTTCGTTTTAAGTTTTAATGTTGCTCCTAACTTTCAGTTGAGAAAAATTGTTTTATTTTCTTAATTTAATGAAGCTTTAGAGAAAAACAATTTTCTAAAGGCAATGGAAGAAACATGGAAGAAATACTTAAAAACCATTTAAAAATGAAAAAGTAAGTAGCTACAAAAAGTACAAAAAACAATAGCCTAATTACGAAAACTATGATACAAACACCCATTATTAAGTTCTGTTGAGCAATGCAAAGCCCTGGACGGTTATCAGAGGCAACGCTATAGCGTTGCCCGCTATAGCGTTGCCTATAGTAAAGGCCATACGGCTCCAATATTTTATTATTTATTATTTTTTTTTTCCTCAGAGGCAATTCATATGGAAGGGGTCGTCGTATAAACTTCAAAGGAGGCTCATTCGATTGGAAAACAAGAGTTCTAGTGCCCTTTTTAAGGGTCAAAAGTGATTGGAAGGCAACTAATACCTTTTCCACGCCCACCATTTCCCCAAACACATCCAATCAAGATTTTGAGATTGCCATTTTGTTCTACGTAGTTGATTTCCAGATATAAATTATGTTTTTGAGGAGGACACTCCCCCCAGAGCCCTCAGGGCTAGGGTTATAAGTTATGCTCTGGGGGCATATAAGTTTTTATAGAAAGCTTTGTCGTAGAAACTTCAAAAAGAGCTCATTCGATTGGAAATTCAAAGGGCTAGTGCCCTTTATAATAGTCGAAAGTAATTGGAGGGCAACTAACCCCCCTCTAACGCCCACCTTTTCCCCAAACACATCCAATCAACATTTTGAGATATCCATTTTTGTTCAACGTAGTTGAAAATTCTGGAAATTAGGTCTTTGAGAATGACAAACCCCCCACAGCCCGCAGGGCAAGGGTTGCAAATTATACCCTGGGGGCATATAAAGTTTTTATAGAAAGCGTTGTCGTAGAAACTCCAAACGGGCTCATTCGATTGGAAATTTAAATGGCTAGCGCCCTTTCTGATAGTCGAAGTGATTGGAAGGCAGCTAACATCCCTTCCGCGCCCACCATTTCCCCAAACACATCCAATCAAAATTTTGAGATAGCCATTTTGTTCAACGTAGTTGAAAGTTCTGGAAATTATATCTTTGAGCAGGACACTCCCCCCCATAGTCTTCAGGGCAAGGGTTATGAGTTAGGCCCTGGGTATATATGGTTCTTATGTATAGAATGCTCGTATAAACTTCAGAGAGGGTTCATTTAATTGGAAATTGCGCCCACCATTTCCCCAAACACATCCTATCAAAATTTTGAGATAGCCATTTTGTTCCACGTAGTCGAAAGTTCTGGAAATTATATCTTTGAGCAGGACACTCCCCCCATAGTCTTCAGGGCAAGGGTTATAAGTTAGGCCCTGGGGTATATATGGTTCTTATGGATAGGTTGCTCGTATAAACTTCAGAGAGGGTTCATTTGATTGGAAAATGAAAATTGTAGTTCACTTTTTAAGCATCAAAAGATAGCGGAGGGTAACCAGCCCCCTCCCCCCACCGCCACGCCCTTTTCCCAAATGCATCTGATAAAAATTTTGAGATAGCATTTTTTGTTAAAAATAGTTCAAAGATCACACAACAAAAACTACGGTGTCAACGCAACCACCCAGGGCCTGGGGGCAGGCGTTGTAAGTTATGCACTGGGGGCATATATGGTTCTTATGGAAGGGATGCTCGTATAAACTTTAAAGAGGGCTCATTTGATTGGAAATTGAAAGTTCTAAATCACTTTTTTAAGAGTCAAAAGAGATTTGAGAGCACCTAGTCCCCCCCCCCCAACTCCGCGCCCATTTTTCCACAAATCCATCCGATAAGAGATAGCCATTTTTTTTTGTTCAATGACCATATAACGAAAACTCTGGGGTCAACACAGCCCCCCAGGGCCCGAGGGCAGGCGTTATAAGTTGCACCCTGGGGGAATATATGGTTCTTATGGAAGGGATGCTCGTAAAAACTTCAGAGAGGCTCATTTGATTGTAAATTGAAAGTTCTAGTTCAGTTTTTTGAGAGTCAAAAGAGATTGGAGGGCATTCAAACCCATCTGATGGAGACTTTGAGATGTACATTCGGTTAAAAATAGTTCAAAGGTCGGATAAGAAGACTCTGGTGTCAATACAACCCCCCAGGGCCCGGGGAAAGGCGTTCTAAGTTATGCCTTAAAGGCATGTATAGTTCTTATGAAAGGGATACTCGTATAAACTTCATAGAAGGCTCATTTGCTTGGAAATTGAAAGTTCTAGTTCACTTTTTAAGAGTCAAGAGATTTAAGGGTAGCCGATTTTTTTTTAAATTGTTCAAAAATATTAGATAACAAAAACTCCGGTGTCAACACATCCCCCCAGGGCCCAGGGTTAGGCGTTTTTTAAGTATTGCCCTGGGGGCGTATATGGTTCTTATGAAAGGGATGCTTGTATAAACTTCATATGAAAGGGATGCTCGTATAAACTTCAGAGATTGGAATTGAAAGAAATTTAAAGTTTTTTTAGAAATCTTTTTTAGAAATTGAAAGTTCTCGTTCACTTTTTAAGAGTCAAAAGCAATCGGAGGGCAACTAGCCCCCCCCCTCTCCACGCCCTATTTTACTCAAAACCATCCGATAAGAACTTTGAGAGAGACATTTTTTTCAAAATGGTTCAAAGATCATATAACGAAAACTCCAGGGTCGAAGCAATCCTTCAGGGCCCGAGTGGGCGTTGTAAGTTATGCCTGGGAGGCATATATAGCTGTTATGGAAGGGATGCTCGTATTAATTTCAGTGAGGGCTCATTTGATTGGAAATTGAAAGTTCTAGTTCATTTTTTATGTCAAAAGAGATCAGAGGGCAAAAATCCCCCCCCCACACCCCTTTCCCCCAAATGCATCCGATAACAATTTTGAGATAGCCATTTTGTTGAAAATAGTTCAAAGGTCAGATAAAAAAAACTCCGGTGTCAACACAACCACCCAGGGCCCGGGGGCAGGCGTTGCAAGTTACGCCCTGGGGGTATATATGGTTCTTATAGAAGGGATGCTCGTATAAACTTCAGAGAGGGTTGATTTGAATGAAAATTGAAAGTTCTAGTTCAATTTTTAAGAGTCAAAAGAGATCGGAGGGCCCCTAGCCCCCCCCCCCACGCCCTTTCCCCCAAACCCATCCGATACTAATTTTGAGACAGGCATTTTTTAAAAATAGTTCAAAGGTCAGATAACAAAAAATTCGTTGTCGACACAACCGCCAAGTGCCCGGTTCTTATATGGTTCTTATAGAAGGGATACTCGTATAAAATTCAAAGAGGGCTCATTTGATTGAAAATAGAAAATTCTAATTCACTTTTAAAGAGTCAAATAGTTCGAAGGGCAATTAGCCCCCTTTCCCCTTTTTTTTCACGCCCTTTTTTTTTTTTTTCCCCAAATCCCCTGGTAAAAATTTTGAGACAGCCATTTTGTTAAAAATAGTTCAGACATCAGATAATAAAAACTCCGAGGTTGACACAATCTCATCTTTTCACTTTGATATTGTTACTTTGATACCAGTTTTGATACTTTGATGAACATTTGATTTAAAAAATAAAGCTTGATTTTGAAATAAGGAATTTTTAAAAACTTGAAACTTTTTGCAATCGAAAGCGAACAAAAATTAATTAAAAAAAAAACTTTCCGAAAATTAGGTTTTTCAAAGAAAGTAAAGGCCATTTTAAACTTATGCTCAGCAGATACTAATACCTGTTAAAATTCAAACTCAAAACGACCAGAAATTACTATTAAACTGCTACTACTACTACTACTAACAACTCACCGCAGCACCAAGCCGCCTGAGGCCAACACAGCTACGCACGCTCCTCCTCCATCCCAATCTATTCAAAGCCTCCCTTTTTACCCGCCGCCCGAAGTTCCCATTTCCTTTAAATCTTTCTTTATGACGTCCTCCCACCCCAGACGGGGACGACCTGCTTTCCGTTTAGCCCTAGATTGTTGGCCGAAAAGAACAATCTTCGGCAATCTGTCATGCTTCATCCGCACAACGTGCCCTAACCACCTCAACCTTTCTTTCATTATAGCCCTAGAGAGCGGTATTGAACCACATCTTTCGTATAGCCTATTGTTTGAAATACGGTTAGTCAGCCGGGTACCCAGAACAATCCTTAAGCAATTTCTCTGGAAAACATCTAGCAGATCTTCATCCGCTTTTTGGAGCGTCCATGCTTCAGAGCCATATTTGACCACTGTCATCACTGTAGCTTCTAATATTCTAATCTTGGTTTGCAGACTTATCTTCCTATTCTTCCAGACTTTTTTTAACTGTGAAAAAACACCCTGAGTCTTGGCTATTCTAGTTTTAACATCTTCACTGCTCCCCCATCTTTACTAATAAAGAATAAATGAAACCCAAATGAACAGAAATTAAATAGACAATCATAGCAAAAACAAACAACATGTAATAATATAAAATAAATAAATAGATCTTAAAGCGAGTAATGCTTAGATTGAATATGAAAATCAAGCTTAAAACGAAAAAAAATTTTGCTATTGAAGTATAAATGAAACTTAAACGAACAGAAATTAAATAAACAATCAATGCAAACAAACATAAAATAGATATTAATGTAAATGAATAAATAAATCTTAAAACGAGTGAAACATAAATTTAATATGCAAATAAAGCTTGAAACGAACAAAAATCACTACAAAACAAGAGTTTGGGTATCACCTCCTTCTCTCACTGTAAAAGTCTAAAACTTACTGCGTCATTGGCGCTTTACTGAAAACTATATGCGTCTTGAACAGTTTTAGAAAGTATAAACAACATCAAAATTGAATATTTGATATATAATGATATTAATTGTTGAAAGATCCATCAGTTCAAGAATTTATTTCACAGTAATTTTATTTTTACTTTCAATGCTGTAAGAACTGAAAAAGAAAAATATTTGTAATATAATTCGTTTTCAGTAAAGCGCCAATGACGCAGTAGGCTTTTGTTTTTTACAGTTAAGGATGTTATGTCGAAGGACTGATTGTCGATGTTATGACAGGTTTTGTAGACGAAAGAACGTTAGTGTTCCTAACGGTTAAATATTATGACGCCTTTCCGTATCCAAACTCTTTTTTCTAGTGAAACTAAATTCGTCTTGAACAATTTTAGTAAGAAATAATAAATTAAAATGAAAATTTGATGTATAATGATATTAATTGCTGAAAGCTCATCAGTTCAAAATTTTACTATAATTTTAATGTTTATTTTCAATATTAAGTACAAAAGAAACTATTTGTAATAAAAGTGGTTTTCAGTAAAGCGCCAATGACGCAGTAGGTTTTAGACTTTTACAGTGAGAGAAGGAGGCGATACCCAAACTCTTGTTTGTAGTAATTTTGGTTCGTTTCAAGTTTGATTTGCATATTCAATTTAAGTTTCATTCGTTTTAAGATTTACTTATTCATTTACATCAATATCTATTGTATGTTTGTTTGCATTGATTGTTTATTTAACTCCTGTTCGTTTTAAGTTTCATTTTAAGATTTATTTATTAATTTACATTAATATCTATTGTATGTTTGTTTGTATTGATTTTTTATTTAATGTCTGTTAGTAGAAAGGGGGGTACCAGCGCGATCCCTCACCCCTGCTGCCATCTACAATTTAGTTTAATGCTGACCCTACACCATATATGGGCATAGAGTCCCTAGGGAGAAAACGTGGTTAATGGGGTCAATGACCTCTTTTTCCAAGGTCGATTTATTTGTTGTTTTGGTCAGGTGCACGCTCGAGGCGAATGTCAAGGTGTCCAGAAATAGGAAACAGTATTTGCTGATGTTGTGTTGTTTTGGCCAAGTGCATGCGAGTCCCTAGGGAGAACACGTGGTTAATCAAAGTGGGTCAATGACCTAAATTTCCAAAGGTCGATTATTGTTTCCAGGCAAAGTTTTAATGTCTGACAGATGATGTCATGGTTGATTTATTTGTCAAGAAAAGGGGAATTAATTTGTTGTTTCTAAGGGGAATTATTGATTCACGAAAGGGTTTCTTAGTAATTTGAAATGTGACAGCGCAGGGATGCCAAAAAAAAAAGGAACACGCAGAAATTACGTTTAGGGTTATTTGGGCGAGACCGTTTTAGACATTTTAGGGAATTATTTCGGCGAAACAGTTAGAGACATTTTAAAAGATGATTTTAGAAAAGGTTTTAGAAGAGAATTTGAGGGTGAAACTCTGTGGGCGTTATAATACACAAGTTCCATTTGAACAGTGTCGTGAGGTCCTCTACCCCAACCCCAAAAGGGCCCTCATACCCACCCCAACCCCGAAGGAAGCCCCCGGTCCTCAAAGGTCCCCGGTTTCCTAGTAATTTCAAATGTGAGGTTAGGTTAGGTTAGGTTATGTTATGCTATGTTATGTTATGTTATGTTATGTTATGTTATGTTTATGTTAGGTTATGTTATGCTATGTTATGTTATGTTATATTATGTTATGTTATGTTATGCTATGTTATGCTATGTTATGTTATGTTATGTTATGTTATGTTATGTTTATGTTATGTTATGTTATGTTATGTTATGTTCTTTTCAAAGGGCATTTCAGAGCAAGTTCCTTTCTTAGTGACCGTCCTAAACCCATTTTACAATTGAAGTACCCATCCTTTTAGCTTAGAGTTTTAGTTTGGTTTAGTTTTAGTTAAAAGTTTAGAGTTTTTAGCTTAGAATCTTAGCTTAGAGTTTTTGTTAGAGTTCTAGTTTAGTTTAGTTTTAATTAAGAGTTTAGAGTTTTTAGCTTAGAGTCTTAGCTTAGAGTTTTATTTAGAGTTCTAGTTTAGTTTAGTTTAGTTACAGTTAAGAATTTAGAGTTTTAGCTTAGAGTCTTAGCTTAGAATTTTACTTAAAGTTATAGTTTGGTTAAGTTTTAGTTAAGAGTTTCGAGTTTTAGCTTAGAGTCTTAGCTTAGAGTTTTTGTTAGAGTTCTAGTTTATTTTAGTTTTAGTTAAGAGTTTTAGAGTTTTTAGCTTAGAGTCTTAGCTTAGAGTTTTTGTTGAAGTTCTAGTTTAGTTTAGTTTTAGTTAATAGTTTAGAGTTTTAGCTTAGAGTCTTAGCTTAGAGTTTTTGTTAGACTTGAAGTTTAGTTTAGTAATAGTTAAGAGTTTAGAGTTTTAGCTTAGAGTCATAGCTTAGAGTTTTACTTAAAGTTGTAGTTTAGTTAAGTTTTAGTTAAGAGTTTCGAGTTTTAGCTTAGAGACTTAGCTTAGAGTTATAGTTTTAGTTTAGTTTTAGTTCAGAGTTTAGAGTTTTTTAGCTTAGAGTCTTAGCTTAGAGTTTTTGTTAGAGTTCTAGTTTAGTTTAGTTATAGTTAAGAATTTAGAGTTTTAGCTTAGAGTCATATCTTAGAGTTTTAGTTAAAGTTATAGTTTAGTAAAGTTATAGTTAAGAGTTTAGAGTTTTAGCTTAGAGTCTTAGCTTAGAGTTTTTTGTTAAAGTTGAAGTTTAGTTTAGTAATAGTTAAGAGTTTAGAGTTTTAGATTAGAGTCTTAGCTTAGAGTTTTTGTTAAAGTTGAAGTTTAGTTTAGTAATAGTTAAGAGTTTAGAGTTTTAGCTTAGATTCTTAGCTTAGAGTTTTAGTTTGGTTTACTTTTAGTTAAGAGTTTAGAGTTTTTTAGCTTAGAGTCTTAGCTTAGAGTTTTTGTTAGAGTTCTAGTTTATTTTAGTTTTAGTTAAGAGTTTAGAGTTTTTTTTGCTTAGAGTCTTAGCTTAGAGTTTTAGTTAGAGTTCTAGTTTAGTTTTAGTTAAGAGTTTAGAGTTTTACCATAGAGTCTTAGCTTAGAGTAGAACTTTAGTTTAGTTACAGTTAAGAATTTAGTGTTTTAGCTTAGAGTCATAGCTTAGAGTTTTACTTAAAGTTGTAGTTTAGTTAAGTTTTAGTTAAGAGTTTGGTGTTTTACCTTAGAGTCTTAGCTTAGAGTTTTTTAGTTCGAGTTCTAGTTTAGTTTAGTTTTAGTTAAGAGTTTAGAATTTTAGCTTAGAGTCTTAGCTTTGAGTTTTTGTTAGAGTTCTAGTTTATTTTAGTTTTAGTTAAGAGTTTAGAGTTTTTTAGCTTAGAGTCTTAGCTTTGAGTTTTTGTTGAAGTTCTAGTTTAGTTTAGTTTTAGTTAATAGTTTAGAGTTTTAGCTTAGAGTCTTAGCTTAGAGTTTTTGTTAGACTTGAAGTTTAGTTTAGTAATAGTTAAGAGTTTAGAGTTTTAGCTTAGAGTCATAGCTTAGAGTTTTGCTTAAAGTTGTAGTTTAGTTAAGTTTTAGTTAAGAGTTTCGAGTTTTAGCTTAGAGACTTAGCTTAGAGTTATAGTTTAGTTTAGTTTTAGTTAAGAGTTTGGTGTTTTACCTTAGAATCATAGCTTAGAGTTTTAGTCAGAGTTCTAGTTTAGTTTAGTTTTAGTTAAGAGTTTAGAATTTTAGCTTAGAGTCTTAGCTTAGAGTTTTTGTTAGAGTTCTAGTTTATTTTAGTTTTAGTTAAGAGTTTAGAGTTTTTAGCTTAGAGTCTTAGTTTAGAGTTTTTGTTAAAGTTCTAGTTTAGTTTTTAGTTAAAAGTTTAGAGTTTTTAGCTTAGAGTCTTAGCTTAGAGTTTTTTGTTAGAGTTCTAGTTTAGTTTAGTCTTAACTTAGAGTTTTTTTTATAAGTTCTAGTTTAGTTTAATTTTAGTTAAGAGTTTGATGTTTTACCTTTGAGTTTCAGTTAGAGTTCTAGTTTAGTTTAGTTTTATTTAAGAGTTTGGTGTTTTACCTTAGAGTCTTAGCTTAGAGTTTTAGTTAGAGTTCTAGTTTAGTTTAGTTTTAGTTAAGAGTTTAGAATTTTAGCTTAGAGTCTTAGCTTAGAGTTTTTGTTAGAGTTCTAGTTTATTTTAGTTTTAGTTAAGAGTTTAGAGTTTTTAGCTTAGAGTCTTAGCTTAGAGTTTTTGTTGAAGTTCTAGTTTAGTTTAGTTTTAGTTAATAGTTTAGATTTTTAGCTTAGAGTCTTAGCTTAGAGTTTTTGTTAGACTTGAAGTTTAGTTTAGTAATAGTTAAGAGTTTAGAGTTTTAGCTTAGAGTCATAGCTTAGAGTTTTACTTAAAGTTGTAGTTTAGTTAAGTTTTAGTTAAGAGTTTCGAGTTTTAGCTTAGAGACTTAGCTTAGAGTTATAGTTTAGTTTAGTTTTAGTTAAGAGTTTAGAGTTTTTTAGCTTAGAGTCTTAGCTTAGAGTTTTTGTTAGAGTTCTAGTTTAGTTTAGTTATAGTTAAGAATTTAGAGTTTTAGCTTAGAGTCATAGCTTAGAGTTTTAGTTAAAGTTATAGTTTAGTAAAGTTATAGTTAAGAGTTTAGAGTTTTACCTTAGAGTCATAGCTTAGAGTTTTTGTTAGAGTTCTAGTTCAGTTTAGTTTTAGTTAAGAGTTTAGAGTTTTAGCTTAGAGTCTTAGCTTATAGTTTTGTTAGAGTTCTAGTTTAGTTTAGTTTTAGTTAATAGTTTAGAGTTTTAGCTTAGAGTGTTTGTTAAAGTTGAAGTTTAGTTTAGTAATAGTTAAGAGTTTAGAGTTTTAGCTTAGAGTCTTAGCTTAGAGTTTTTGTTAGAGTTCTAGTTTAGTTTAGTTTTAGTTAAGAGTTTAGAGCTTTTAACTTAGAGTCTTAGCATAGAGTTTTTGTTGAAGTTCTAGTTTAGTTTAGTAATAGTTAAGAGTTTAGAGTTTTAGCTTAGAGTCTTAGCTTAGAGTTTTTGTTAAAGTTGAAGTTTAGTTTAGTAATAGTTAAGAGTTTAGAGTTTTAGCTTAGAGTTTTTTTGTTAAAGTTGAAGTTTAGTTTAGTAATAGTTAAGAGTTTAGAGTTTTTAGCTTAGATTCTTAGCTTAGAGTTTTAGTTTAGTTTACTCTTAGTTAAGAGTTTATAGTTGTTTTAGCTTAGAGTCTTAGCTTAGAGTTTTTGTTAGAGTTCTAGTTAAGTTTAGTTTTAGTTAAGAGTTTAGAGTTTTTTGCTTAGAGTCTTAGCTTAGAGTTTTATTTAGAGTTCTAGTTTAGTTTAGTTTTAGTTAAGAGTTTAGAGTTTTACCATAGAGTCTTAGCTTAGAGTTCTAGTTAGAGTCGAAGTTTAGTTTAGTTAAAGTTAAGAATTTAGTGTTTTAGCTTAGAGTCATAGCTTAGAGTTTTACTTAAAGTTGTAGTTTAGTTAAGTTTTAGTTAAGAGTTTCGAGTTTTAGCTTAGAGTCTTACCTTAGAGTTTTTGTTAGAGTTCTAGTTTAGTTTAGTTTTAGTTAAGAGTTTAGAGTTTTACCTTAGAGTCTTAGCTTAGAGTTTTAGTTAGAGTTATAGTTTAGTAAAGTTATAGTTAAGAGTTTAGAGTTTTACCTTAGAGTCATAGCTTAGAGTTTTAGTTAGAGTTCTAGTTCAGTTTAGTTTTAGTTAAGAGTTTAGAGTTTTAGCTTAGAGTCTTAGCTTATAGTTTGTGTTAGAGTTCTAGTTTAGTTTAGTTATAGTTAAGAGTCTCGAGTTTTTAGCTTAGAGTCTTAGCTTAGAGTTTCTGTTAGAGTTCTAGTTTAGTTTACTTCTAGTTAAGAGTTTAGAGTTTTAGCTTAGAGTCTTAGCTTATAGTTTTTGTTAGAGTTCTAGTTTAGTTTAGTAATAGTTAAGAGTTAAACATCTCTCCATGTTTAAGTTAGGTTAGGTTTGGTTAGGCTAGATTAAGTTAGTTAGGTTAGCCTAGGTACGCGCACGTACGTAGGCTAACCTAACCTAACCTAACATAACTTAATCTAGCCTAACCTAACCTAACCTAACTTAAACATGGAGAGATGTTTAACTCTTAACTATCACTAAACTAAACTAGAGCTCTAACACAAACTATAAGCTAAGAATCTAAGCTAAAACTCTAAACTCTTAACAAGAAGTAAACTAAACTAGAACTCTAACAGAAACTCTAAGCTAAGACTCTAAGCTAAAAACTCGAGACTCTTAACTATAACTAAACTAAACTAGAACTCTAACACAAACTATAAGCTAAGACTCTAAGCTACAACTCTAAACTCTTAACTAAAACTAAACTGAACTAGAACTCTAACTAAAACTCTAAGCTATGACTCTAAGGTAAAACTCTAAACTCTTAACTATAACTTTACTAAACTATAACTTTAACTAAAACTCTAAGCTATAACTCTAAGCTAAAACTCTAAATTCTTAACTATAACTAAACTAAACTAGAACTCTAACTAAAACTCTAAGCTAAGACTCTAAGGTAAAACTCTAAACTCTTAACTAAAACTAAACTAAACTATAACTCTAACAAAAACTCTAAGGTAAGACTCTAAGCTAAAACTCGAAACTATTAACTAAAACTTAACTAAACTACAACTTTTAAGTAAAACTCTAAGCTATGACTCTAAGCTAAAACACTAAATTCTTAACTGTAACTAAACTAAACTTCAACTCTAAATAGAACTCTAGGCTAAGACTCTATGGTAAAACTCTAAACTCTTAACTAAAACTAAACTAAACTAGAACTCTAACTAAAACTCTAAGCTAAGACTCTAAGCAAAAAACTCTAAACTCTTAACTAAAACTAAACTAAACTAGAACTCTAACAAAAACTCTAAGCTAAGACTCTAAGCAAAAAACTCTAAACTCTTAACTAAAAGTAAACTAAACTACAACTCTAAGCTAAGAATCTAAGCTAAAACTCTAAACTCTTAACTATTACTAAACTAAACTTCAACTTTAACAAAAACTCTAAGCTAAGACTCTAAGCTAAAACTCTAAACTCTTAACTATTACTAAACTAAACTAGAACTTCAACAAAAACTCTATGCTAAGACTCTAAGCTAAAAACTCTAAACTCTTAACTAAAACTAAACTAAACTAGAACTCTAACAAAAACTCTAAGCTAAGACTCTAAGCTAAAACTCTAAACTCTTAACTATTACTAAACTAAACTTCAGCTTTAACAAAAACTCTAAGGTAAGACTCTAAGCTAAAACTCTAAACTATTAACTAAAACTAAACTAAGCTAGAACTCTAACACAAACTATAAGCTAAGACTCTAAGCTAAAACTCTAAACTCTTAACTAAAACTAAACTGAACTAGAACTCTATCAAAAACTCTAAGCTATGACTCTAAGGTAAAACTCTAAACTCTTAACTATAACTTTACTAAACTATAACTTTAACTAAAACTCTAAGCTATGACTCTAAGCTAAAACTCTAAATTCTTAACTATAACTAAACTAAACTAGAACTCTAACAAAAACTCTAAGCTAAGACTCTAAGCTAAAAAACTCTAAACTCTTAACTAAAACTAAACTAAACTATAACTCTAAGCTAAGTCTCTAAGATAAAACTCGAAACTCTTAACTAAAACCTAACTAAACTACAACTTTAAGTAAAACTCTAAGCTATGACTCTAAGCTAAAACTTTAAACTCTTAACTATTACTAAACTAAACTTCAAGTCTAACAAAAACTCTAAGCGAAGACTCTAAGCTAAAACTCTAAACTATTAACTAAAACTAAACTAAACTAGAACTTCAACAAAACTCTAAGCTAAGACTCTAAGCTAAAAACTCTAAACTCTAAACTAAAACTAAAATAAACTAGAACTCTAACAAAAACTCTAAGCTAAGACTCTAAGCTAAAATTCTAAACTCTTAACTAAAACTAAACTAAAATAGAACCCTAACTAAAACTCTAAGCTAAGACTCTAAGGTAAAACACCAAACTCTTAACTAAAACTAAACTAAACTAGAACTCTAACTGAAACTCAAAGGTAAAACATCAAACTCTTAACTAAAATTAAACTAAACTAGAACTCTATAAAAAAAACTCTAAGTTAAGACTAAACTAAATTAGAACTCTAACAAAAACTCTAAGCTAAGACTCTAAGCTAAAATTCTAAAACTCTTAACTAAAACTAAACTAAACTAGAACTCTAACTAAAACTCTAAGCTATGACTCTAAGGTAAAACACCAAACTCTTAACGAAAACTAAACTAAACTATAACTCTAAGCTAAGTCTCTAAGCTAAAACTCGAAACTCTTAACTAAAACTTAACTAAACTACAACTTTAAGTAAAACTCTAAGCTATGACTCTAAGCTAAAACTCTAAACTCTTAACTATTACTAAACTAAACTTCAAGTCTAAAAAAAACTCTAAGCTAAGACTCTAAGCTAAAAACTCTAAACTCTTAACTAAAACTAAACTAAACTAGAACTCTAACAAAAACTCTAAGCTAAGACTCTAAGCTAAAATTCTAAACTCTTAACTAAAACTAAACTAAACTAGAACTCTAACTAAAACTCTAAGCTAAGACTCTAAGGTAAAACACCAAACTCTTAACTAAAACTTAACTAAACTACAACTTTAAGTAAAACTCTAAGCTATGACTCTAAGCTAAAACACTAAATTCTTAACTGTAACTAAACTAAACTTCAACTCTAACTAGAACTCTAAGCTAAGACTCTATGGTAAAACTCTAAACTCTTAACTAAAACTAAACTCAACTAGAACTCTAACTAAAACTCTAAGCTAAGACTCTAAGCAAAAAACTCTAAACTCTTAACTAAAACTAAACTAAACTAGAACTCTAACAAAAACTCTAAGCTAAGACTCTAAGCTAAAAAACTAAACTCTTAACTAAAAGTAAACTAAACTAAAACTCTAAGCTAAGACTCTAAGCTAAAATTCTAAACTCTTAACTAAAACTAAACTAAACTAGAACTCTAACTAAAACTCTAAGCTAAGACTCTAAGGTAAAACACCAAACTCTTAACTAAAACTTAACTAAACTACAACTTTAAGTAAAACTCTAAGCTATGACTCTAAGCTAAAACACTAAATTCTTAACTGTAACTAAACTAAACTTCAACTCTAACTAGAACTCTAAGCTAAGACTCTATGGTAAAACTCTAAACTCTTAACTAAAACTAAACTCAACTAGAACTCTAACTAAAATACTCTAAGCTAAGACTCTAAGCAAAAAAACTCTAAACTCTTAACTAAAACTAAACTAAACTAGAACTCTAACAAAAACTCTAAGCTAAGACTCTAAGCTAAAAAACTCTAAACTCTTAACTAAAAGTAGACTAAACTAAAACTCTAAGCTAAGAATCTAAGCTAAAACTCTAAACTCTTAACTATTACTAAACTAAACTAGAACTTCAACAAAAAACTCTATGCTAAGACTCCAAGCTAAAAACTCTAAACTCTTAACTAAAACTAAACTAAACTAGAACTCTAACAAAAACTCTAAGCTAAGACTCTAAGCTAAAACTCTAAACCCTTAACTATTACTAAACTAAACTTCAACTTTAACAAAAATTCTAAGGTAAGACTCTAAGCTAAAACTCTAAACTATTAACTAAAACTAAAATAAACTAGAACTCTAACACAAACTTTAGCTAAGACTCTAAGCTAAAACTCTAAACTCTTAACTATAACTTTACTAAACTATAACTTTAACTAAAACTCTAAGCTATGACTCTAAGCTAAAACTCTAAATTCTTAACTATAACTAAACTAAACTAGAACTCTAACAAAAACTCTAAGCTAAGACTCTAAGCTAAGAAACTCTAAACTCTTAACTAAAACTAAACTAAACTATAACTCTAAGCTAAGTCTCTAAGCTAAAACTCGAAACTCTTAACTAAAACTTAACTAAACTACAACTTTAAGTAAAACTCTAAGCTATGACTTTAAGCTAAAACTCTAAACTCTTAACTATTACTAAACTAAACTTCAAGTCTAACAAAAACTCTAAGCTAAGACTTTAAGCTAAAACTCTAAACTATTAACTAAAACTAAACTAAACTAGAACTTCAAAAAAAACTCTAAGCTAAGACTCTAAGCTAAAAACTCAACTCTTAACTAAAACTAAAATAAACTAGAACTCTAACAAAAACTCTAAGCTAAGACTCTAAGCTAAAATTCTAAACTCTTAACTAAAACTAAACTAAACTAGAACTCTAACTAAAACTCTAAGCTAAGACTCTAAGGTAAAACACCAAACTCTTAACTAAAACTAAACTAAACTAGAACTCTAACTGAAACTCAAAGGTAAAACATCAAACTCTTAACTAAAATTAAACTAAACTAGAACTCTATAAAAAAAACTCTAAGTTAAGACTAAACTAAACTAGAACTCTAACAAAAACTCTAAGCTAAGACTCTAAGCTAAAAACTCTAAACTTTTAACTAAAACTAAACTAAACTAGAACTTCAACAAAAACTCTAAACTGAGACTCTAAGCTAAAAACTCTAAACTGTTAACTAAAACTAAAATAAACTAGAACTCTAACAAAAAACTCTAAGCTAAGACTCTAAGCTAAAATTCTAAACTCTTAACTAAAACTAAACTAAACTAGAACTCTAACTAAAACTCTAAGCTATGACTCTAAGGTAAAACTCCAAACTCTTAACTAAAACTAAACTAAACTATAACTCTAAGCTAAGTCTCTAAGCTAAAACTCGAAACTCTTAACTAAAACTTAACTAACTACAACTTTAAGTAAAACTCTAAGCTATGACTCTAAGCTAAAACTCTAAACTCTTAACTATTACTAAACTAAACTTCAAGTCTAACAAAAACTCTAAGCTAAGACTCTAAGCTAAAACTCTAAACTATTAACTAAAACTAAACTAAACTAGAACTTCAACAAAAACTCTAAGCTAAGACTCTAAGCTAAAAACTCTAAACTCTTAACTAAAACTAAAATAAACTAGAACTCTAACAAAAACTCTAAGCTAAGACTCTAAGCTAAAATTCTAAACTCTTAACTAAAACTAAACTAAACTAGAACTCTAACTAAAACTCTAAGCTAAGACTCTAAGGTAAAACACCAAACTCTTAACTAAAACTTAACTAAACTACAACTTTAAGTAAAACTCTAAGCTATGACTCTAAGCTAAAACACTAAATTTAACTGTAACTAAACTAAACTTCAACTCTAACTAAAACTAAACTAAACTAGAACTTCAACAAAAACTCTAAACTAAGACTCTAAGCTAAAAACTCTAAACTCTTAACTAAAAACTAAAATAAACTAGAACTCTAACAAAAACTCTAAGCTAAGACTCTAAGCTAAAATTCTAAACTCTTAACTAAAACTAAACTAAACTAGAACTCTAACTAAAACTATAAGCTAAGACTCTAAGGTAAAAACTCTAAACTCTTAACTAAAACTAAACTAAACTAGAACTCTAACTAAAACTCTAAGCTATGACTATAAGGTAAAACACCAAACTCTTAACTAAAACTAAACTAAACTAGAACTCTATCAAAAACTCTAAGCTAAGACTCTAAGCTAAAAAACTCTAAACTCTAACTAAACTAAAACTATAAGTCTAAGCTAAAACTTAAACTATTAACTAAAACTAAACTAAACTAGAACTTCAACAAAAACTCTAAGCTAAGACTCTAAGCTAAAAACTCTAAACTCTTAACTAAAACTAAAATAAACTAGAACTCTAACAAAAACTCTATGCTAAGACTCTAAGCTAAAATTCTAAACTCTTAACTAAAACTAAACTAAACTAGAACTCTAACTAAAACTCTAAGCTAAGACTCTAAGGTAAAACACCAAACTATTAACTAAAACTAAACTAAACTAGAACTCTAACTGAAACTCAAAAGTAAAACATCAAACTCTTAACTAAAATTAAACTAAACTAGAACTCTAACAAAAAAAAGTCTAAGTTAAGACTCTAAGCTAAAACTCGAAACTCTTAACTAAAACTTAGCCAAACTAAAACTTTAAGTAAAACTCTAAGGTATGACTCTAAGCTAAAACTCGAAACTCTTAACTGTAACTAAACTAAACTTCAACTCTAACTAAAACTCTAAGCTAAGACTCTAAGGTAAAACTCTAAACTCTTAACTAAAACTAAACTAAACTAGAACTCTAACAAAAACTCTAAGCTAAGACTCTAAGCTAAAACTCTAAATTCTTAACTGTAACTAAACTAAACTAAACTAGAACTCTAAATAAAACTCTAAGCTAAGACTCTAAGCTAAAAACTCTAAACTCTTAATTAAACTAAACTAAACTAGAACTCAACTTAGCCAAACTAAAACTTAGCCAAACTAAAACTTTAAGTAAAACTCTAAGGTATGACTCTAAGCTAAAACTCGAAACTCTTAACTGTAACTAAACTAAACTTCAACTCTAACTAAAACTCTAAGCTAAGACTCTAAGGTAAAAATCTAAACTCTTAACTAAAACTTAACCAAACTATAACTTTAAGTAAAATTCTAAGCTAAGACTCTAAGCTAAAACTCTAAATTCTTAACTGTAACTAAACTAAACTAAACTAGAACTCTAAATAAAACTCTAAGCTAAGACTCTAAGCTAAAAACTCTAAACTCTTAATTAAAACTAAACTAAACTAGAACTCTAACAAAAACTCTAAGCTAAGACTCTAAGCTAAAAACTCTAAACTTTTAACTAAAACTAAACCAAACTAAAACTCTAAGCTAAAAGGATGGGTACTTCAATTTGTAAAATGGGTTTAGGACGGTCACTAAGAAAGGAACTTGCTCTGAAATGCCCTTTGAAAAGAACATAACATAACATAACATAACCTAACATAGCATAACATAACATAACATAACATAACATAACATAGCATAACATAACATAACATAACATAACATTACATAACATAACATAACATAACATAACATAAAATAACATAACATAACATAACATAACATAACATAACATAACATAGCATAACATAACATAACATAACATAACATAACATAACATAGTATAACATAACATAACATAACATAACATAACCTAACCTCACATTTGAAATTACTAGGAAACCGGGGGACCTTTGAGGACCGGGGGCTTCCTTCAGGGTTGGGGTGGGGTATGAGGGCCCTTTTGGGGGTTGGGTTAGAGGACCTCACGACACTGTTCAAATGGAACTTGTGTATTATAACGACCACAGAGTTTCACCCTCAAATTCTCTTCTAAAACCTTTTCTAAAATCATCTTTTATAATGTCTCTAACTGTTTCGCCGAAATAATTCCCTAAAATGTCTGAAACGGTTTCGCCCAAATAACCATAAACGTAATTTCTGCGTGCGTGTTCCTTTTGTTTTTGGCATCCCTGCGCTGTCACATTTCAAATTACTAAGAAACCCTTTCGTGAATCAATAATTCCCCTTAGAAACAACAAATTAATTCCCCTTTCTTGACAAATCAATCAACCATGACATCATCTGTCAGACATTAAAACTTTGCCTGGAAACAATAATCGACCTTTGGAAATTTAGGTCATTGACCCACTTTGATTAACCACGTGTTCTCCCTAGGGACTCGCATGCACTTGGCCAAAACAACAACATCAGCAAATATTGTTTCCTATTTCTGGACACCTTGACATTCGCCTCGAGCGTGCACTTGACCAAAACAACAAATAAATTGACCTTGGAAAAAGAGGTCATTGACCCCATTAACCACGTGTTCTCCCTAGGGACTCTATGCCCATATATGGTGTAGGGTCAGCATTAAACTAAATTGTAGATGGCAGCAGGGGTGAGGGATCGCGCTGGTACCCCCCTTTCTACTTCTGTTCGTTTTAAGTTTCATTTATACTTCAATAGCACAATATTTTTTTTCGTTTTAAGCTTGATATTCATATTCAATCTAAGCATTACTCGCTTTAAGATCTATTTATTCATTTATATTATTACTTGTTGTATGGTTTTGCTATGATTGTTTATTTAATTTCTGTTCGTTTTGGGTTTCATTTATTCTTTATAGTAATTTCTGGTCGTTTTGAGTTTGGATTTTAAAAGGTATTTGTATCTGCTGAGCTTAAGTTTAAAATGGCCTTTACTTTTCTTTGAAAAACTTATGTTTTGAAAGTTTTTTTTAACTAATTTTTAACAATATCGACAATTTTGAACTTGGTTATCAAACACTAAAATATTTAATGCCTTTAGACTCAGTGTTTATAAAAAGTAACGCATTATCAAAGTATTTAATTCAAAGTAAAACATCAAAACTAAGATCAAGAAAATCAAATAAAAATTTTGAGTTCATATAGTTTTAATTTAATTTTGAATGTCAATAGCCAGTACATTTGACACCTTTATACTTAAAAATTAAATCTTTTTCAAAGTGACAAACAGATAAATACAATCACTCCTAGAAACTAAAAAAATTGATAATAAAACACAAAAGAACGTATCCGTTCAGGGGAAAATACAGAAATTCTTAGCGTTCCGCTCAGGGGAAACATTTCTGATTTTAGTGGCTTCATATATCAGCGCATGGGTACTCTTGCAATGCAAGCAAAAGTTGACGGCATATTCTTACCGAAATTGCCCCTTATTAAGTTGTTTTTCTTATTTTTTCTATAATTATACGAACTTTCTTGTTTCTTATAACTACACTAATAACTATTAAACAAATACATATCTAAGATCACCATAAAAAGCCGATTCTTTGACTGAATGTTATCAATAGTTAGGCTCTTATACTTTCGTTATTTACAAGGAGCGTTATTTACTTATCATTCATTATTATGAAGAATTTGTTTTTTTTTTTTTTCGCTCCAACCAAATCATGTAGAAAAAAATGTTTGGGAAAAACTGATTAGGGGTTACTCAGTCACAAATTAGAACTTATATTTTCCTTATTATGGGTCAAAATATATTGTCAGGCAGCCAACAATGGCGCAACAAACATTTTTTTCGATGGTTTTTACCTATTATGCTCTTTTTCCTTTGTTTTCCTTATAATTGCTTTATAATCCCAAATTTCCAGGGGGGGGCATGGCCTCCCCCCCCCCCTTGCCGGCACCCATGGTCAACTCTCTGTCAATTCCGTAGTTAATGTGAAGCTACTGTGGTTTAAAACCTGGATTGAAGCCCCAACCTCATTATTGAAGTTGGCAGTGTGAAGAGCGTCAGGAACTTGTTTTTAGTGTCAGTTGCCACATACTGCGTTTTGCCAAAAACAGCAACAGCTTTGTGGATTGTGGACAATTTTTTTTTACGAGTCCTTTTTGAAAACACGCAAATCCGCATGCGTTGAAATTTTGCAACGCATGCGAGAAAACACCCTCGAGAATCAAATGAACAGTTGATTTCTCAATGATTTATCAAAAAAATGAACAGTTGATTTCAAAATCAATGATTTTTATGTACTATGTTCTGTAAACTGCCACTTCTTTGAAGTAATAATATAAGTTCAGACAGAGCCATTCAAGGAGATGGGGGCAACCGAAGCAGCTGCCCCGAGCGGCGTGGCGGGAGGTTGCCCACTTAGATCAAATTGTTCACTTTGATTCTGTTTATTGCTTATATTTGAGTCGGGAGGAGGTCCTGTAATTACTTCTTCCCCTGGCACCATCAGCCCTAAGAACAGCTCTGAGTTCAACAGCAGCAAGTGGATTAAAATTTGACACCTGCAGGATAAGTTGAAAGTAGTTGCAGTTTTTCTGCATCATGTCTGCAATTCTATGAATATCTCTATGTGCTTTTTTCGCAAAATAAATGGGTTATCAAATTGAGCTTTTCTAAAAATCGCAGCATTTAAGAACTAAGACAGAGTCCAGCACAAAGAGTATGGGTAACTTACAGTTATCTATACGTTTACCCATACTCTTTGGTCCAGCATATAATTTCCCAGTTATAGTACTAGTCTTATAAAAAGGACAATGAAACACTACCTATTTCCACATTAATATCTTTTCATAGATGGCGTTTGAGATTATTTTGTCTCCGCCATTGAAATTCCATAAGCGAGAATACACAGGAACTTATTTTTTTAAAAGTTAATTTTGCGTATTTTCCTTGACTGTGGTGGATACACGCAAGCTCTTTGTTGGGCAAGTAAAAAATTGTTGTTTCACTTACTGTGATATACGATTTTCCTCCTTCTTAAATTCGGAAATCCTTAAATTTGCTTAGTTTCTTAATTCTTTTGTCAGGACTTTTACGACATCATATTCTCTTTAGCAAGCTATGTAAACAAGGGGTCGATAACTCCATATTCCAATATTTGAGCTGCTTAAATTTACATAAATACCTTTTTTAATTTAAAATATATTTATTACGTCTGATTGAATAGAGAAGTGGGAATACTCTTTTTGCTTAGGTTATAACTATAAGTATATTTTCAGGCAGTTTGCTGCAAGGGCACAGGCTGAATTTTTTTGCAGGGTAGCAGGAGGGAAACTTATTTTCCAGGAAGGGGAGGGGGCCCAGGAGGATTTATGAATGGGAAAGATTTGAAAAGAGGGTATATCGAAAATAGCCTTAATGATGGAAATGCTATATTTTTTTTTGGTGCTCCTTTTATTTTTGATCATCCAAAGGGAAATTGTGTGGAGGATAGGATGGACATCCACCATATGGCTAATATGGGAGTAGAGTTCATTTGTGATGCAAATGGATGTTATATTTAGATTGAGGATGCAATTCCAGGTATATATTTGCACATTAGGGGGTGGGGGGCATATATTCTGTGAATATATAGGTCCTAAGAAATTCATGAATTTCATAGAAAAACTGTAAAAACAAGGAAAGAAGTGAAGATAAAGGCTCTCCCCCTGAAAAATGTGCCCAGTTTGTTCTGCATTGGGAGAACAGTGTTTACAAAAAATAAATATGTATAAGTTTGGTATATTTTTTGTATGTATGGGGGATGGATGTAAAGTTATACTTTAAAAGAGAAATCAGATAGGATTAAAAATTTACAATTATATCCTCACTTCAATCCTCTTAGCCAACTAAATATAATAGTCATTGCTGTTGCAATTACATCCCAGATTCTTCCCCTCTCCCCTATTGGGGTTGGTAGCCTATTGTGATTCAACTGTTGACAAAGGGTCATTTAAAGGGGGGGGGGGGGGGAGAATGACCAAGGCAAGCTGCCCTTGGTGCTGTGGCTAGGGGGAGCTGTGGCTTCTTCTACTTTTTTTATTTATGTTTCAGTTGAGAGGGGGGTGGGTCTGTAATTACTTTTACCCTAGGCGCCACCAGCTCTAGGAACAGCCATGAACAAGAAACAAGCACAGGAGACAGTGGAAAACCCTCAAAATCTGTAAACTTTTTGGTATAGCCCATGGCTGTGTCTTGTATCTGATTTCTGCCCTTTACTGAATGGGGGGAGGGGGGGTCAAAGTACAAGATTTGCCAATGTTTAAAAGTACTCATAGGCATTTTGGGGCAGAAGATCTTGTTGAACCTCCTAAGAATTTGTAGGCCCCAACAATTCTGGAAAAGATCTGTAGGCATGGTTGCCAAAAATTTTCAAGTGGTCAAGGTAATGGGGAAATCTTTGTTTTGGGAAATAAATTTCAGTTTAGCAGATTTTCAATAACTTTGATTTAATATAGCTATTCTTTTTGTATATCACAGTGTGTAAAATCAGAGTTACTTAAAAAAAGGATGGTTTTTAGAAAAGGAAAAATGTCTTAAAAGTCCAGATGAAGGCACAGAGAAATACTTTAGTTTTCTGTGCTGGCTCCTCACATCCCAATTCCCAAAATTAACCCATTATATGGTCTACAAATCAATCTTAATGATTTGGACATCCATGGGTGGACCCACTTTTTTTGGGGGGGTTGGGGTATACTCAAAGAACTATCTTTACTTACAAACCCCCGCAGACAGGGTGGGGGACTTTGGGATGTACTAGGGAGGTACCAGTAAAATTCAGGGTAAGCAGCTTCTGGGCCATATGCAGAGAGGGGAGGGGTACATGGTTCAAACCCCCCCCCCCCCCCCCCCCCCCCCCCCCCCCCAAAAAAAAAAAAGATTTTTGCCCTACTTGTAAAAACCTAACAAAAATGCACATAAAAAAAAGTTTCTGATGTTTTTTTAAAAGTTTTTTAAAAACATCAGAGTTTTTGGTACTTGTCTATTACATAAAACACATTCAAGAAGCAAAGTTTGGTGAATGCTAATGAAATAAAATAAAATATGTTTAAAATAAAATGCTTTAGTAACAAAATTATGAAAACTACCACAAAGAATTACAGAAGGGGGGGGGGCAGAGCATGTCACCTAAAATAACCTAACCAAAATACCAACTAAATATTTAATTTAAAAAAAAGCTATAAAGTGGTTTCTCAACAAGCCAAAGGTTATTGTCTGGTATAGACAGTGTGAAAAACTGGGTATTTGCAATACAAGTTCTCAAGTATGTTTTATATTTTAGACAAGTACTATGAAGAACAAATAAACTTTCAAATGGGGATAAATCCATTTATTTAGACAGTGAAAAAACAGGTACAAAAGTCCAGATATTTTGGTCACATATACAGCAACCATCTTCAGTAGAAATACTCTACTGAAGATGGTTGCTGTATATTGACCAAAATATCTGGACTTTTGTACCTGTTTTTTTCACTGTCTAAATAAATAGATTTATCCCCATTTGAAAGTTTATTTGTTTGTCTTAGAATGGCTGTGTGGTCTAAGAAAACAACACCTAATTTAAAGGTGTTATGTCGAAAATACAAGTACTATGTTTTATAAACAACATATCAAAGTTTTTAAAAACTTTGTATTTGTACTGTATCCAGGGGGGGGGGGGTACAGGGTTTGACCCACCCCTCAAAATTTTTGACAGACCTGTAAAAACCTAACAAAATGTATATAAAAAATTTCTGGTACGTTTTTTAAAGTGTTTTTGTAAGCCCCCTCCCCTTGCAAATAATCCTGGATGCACCATTGAGCAGCCTACTTGCATCAATTATTATTAGAATAAAAACTATAAAAATACTTGTTGAAGCTGGTTGAAACAAAAGAGCACTGTTTAAGAATCTGTAGTTCCTGTGACTAGGTATATTTATGAGGTGCTTAATTGTTCAGAAAGCTTCCTATTTCTTTATATTTATCCATGAAAAGAGATCAGGACACCCCTCCTCCTTCCTGTTTGCTAAGATTTTTCATTGTTATAATCTCCATTTTGAGCAGATATTTTTTTTTTTGCTAATCTATGCTAATTTTTAACATAAGGAAAACAAGAAAAACAGCAGTCCAGCACACTTCATAATATTTTTCCAAATATACCGCCTTTGAAACCTTATCATCAAATAAAAATGTGAGCCTAGTTAATGGCAAAATTAAAAATGTTTTATGCTTCCTGTTCTGCCACATTTACCCAGGTTAATTTTTCCCCTGATATTTAAGGTGCTTTTACTTCCTAAAATCTGTCAGTTCAAGATTACATCCTCTTTTTTTAAACTTTTAGAAGTGGAAATGAACACACGCTCTACATATGCAAATAGGACAGAAATGGAATCATTGAAGAATAACAAGAAAATAGGACTTAGAGCCAGGGGCGTCCCGGGACTCATTTCATTGGGGGGACGATCTTCGTAAATTTTACCGAATTGCTACCTGATTTATGCCGAATTTTCTGCAGAAATCAAGAATTTTGCTAAATTTCGGGTAATTTTGTAAAATTTTCCGCCGAAATTTTCGCCTTCGCCGGAAATTTTACCGAATGCCAAAAACGTTGGAGGGGCGGTGCGCCCTTCCCCGCCCCCCTCGGGACGCCCCTGCTTAGAGCTTTTCTATAACGATATTTGCACTATAACTAGATGGGTCAAATTGGTTGTATTTTGGCCAAGGAATATGTTAGAGGGGGATCTGCTCCAGGAATCATTTAATTGTTTTTATTTTATCTCCAGTATTTAATTGAAACGCTGATTCTCTTATTTGTTATTGAAATGCCTAATAAGCATGGAGAACGTCTTATCCCTAGCGTTTTGATTCACATACTGATGCATAAATATTGAACTGCCTCTATGTACAATAACATGCTGTCTTCTTGCTATTTTCGCTTTTCTAAATATTTCTTTTAACTAGCTCCAAAAACAAGAACATCATCATTTTCATCACTGGGCTCCATGCAATTCTGAGTAGTTTCTGCTTTCTGACTTTGTATTTTTCATCATAATCGCATATAAACTGGTGAACATGTTACAGGAAATGTGAAGAACCGACTAAGTCGCAAATTCAAATTTGTTTCCGCGGTTCAACGCTGCTTTGTGTTTTTTCACGTGAAAAAAAAAAAAAAAAAAACGCGAATTTTGAGAATGAGCGATGACCAAATTTAAGATCTCTTTTCTGACTAATTCGTGTTTCCCGATTCCAAAAATGTGGCTATTTTTGCAATTGGATTCTTGGTTCACGATTTACTAGTTTCATAACCACTGCTTCTACCCTCCCTATAACATTCCAAAGAAGATCATACGTTTTTGACTGTAAGTAATTAATTACCGTTTCAGATCTCCTCAATAAGCTTTCAGTAAAAAAAAAATCATTTATTCAACTCAAACAGCTTGACTTAAGGAACTTTGGACATAAGAAGCATACTATTATGATGATAAAATGTAGAATACTAAACTACTTCAGGTATTTCAAAATAGTTAAACAATCACATGAATCATAGGAATCGAAATAGCTGATTTTTACTTGTTTCATCATAAAGATTGCTAAAAAAGAAAATGAGGTTCTCAAGGATAGGAAACAGGTCGAAATTGGCTTCTGACAATTAAAGCTACAAAAAGTGCACTACTGATTGTACTGCTTATCACAACCTTTGCACGAACAGAGATCTGTGCATTTAAAGGAAGCTTTTGCACATTTGAACCTGTTTTTGCACTTTGTTTTACAGCCACATTTGAGCAGTTCTTTGCAAATTGTCGCTGCCTCAGGAAGATTAGTCCAGAAATATTCCCAGCTTCCGTCATCTTTCACCCAGCCGTATAAACCTGGATCCATTGGGGAAAGTTCCAGACAGCGCGATGATGCCCATGTCTGGGCCTGTAAGTAAAGTATTTCGAGTCGCGTTTTTAAACCCGCAAATAGTCCATTCATTCAGACCACAGTCGTCACTTGCACATTAAGGTGAACCCGAGTTTGTAATGTAGAAGTATGAAAGACAGTCTACACCTGGCGATGATGGAAGTGAGGATAACTCAGTAACGGATGGTTGGATATTAAAAGTAAACACATTTTCAGACTCAGCATACTCGATTTAGCCATGAAATATACCCTAAGCGCATCTACTACCTCAGTATACAGAAAAGAGTACGACCAGTGATGATGAAAATGACGATAACTCGGAGACTACTGCTCTGATTTCAAAAGTGGGCATATGTTCAGAATCAGCAGACCCAAATCAACCGGAAACGGCCCTTCAAATGTCCAAATCCTTCAATTTAAAAAATACACGATTTTCCGCGCGGAAAATGTGGTGAAAAAAGGAAAATCGAACTCAGAAAATGTGGTTCTGCACCCTGTCAGATTCTCCGTATTTTTTTACATATGTGTGCCGATTTTCGTGCTTTTACGATAAAATGCACAAACCTTAAGGAAATTGGCGCTTATGTAATTATTGTCACGTTTGTGAATAACATCAAGATTAGAAATTACAGTGCCAATCTTAAATTTGCGTTGCGTTCGTAGTTATTTGAGAGCAATGCTAAACTTCAAGTGTCAATCTTAATGACTAGTCAGACTGAAGATTTAATGCACATTTGTTTGAATTAAAAAACTTAATGAAGTTGATGACTCATCTGAGTGAAGATTAAGGTATATGTGTTTGAAATTTAAAACTTAATGGCTTATTGAACTTAATGACTAATCAGAGTAAAGATTTAAAGCATGATTGTTTGAAATAAAAAAAAATTAATGGCTTAATGCCCTTAATGACTAATCAGAGTGAAGACTTAAGGTCACAATTGTTTGAAATTAAAAAGCATGGAATCTTGGAACAACGGTTTTCCTAAACGGAAAAAAAGTATAAATATGTAATAATAGTAGAGAATACCTGGAACAAATTGGTGTTGACATATAAGGCTGTTATGGCTAAAAATCATATCTGACATTTCCAAACTTCTGAAATAATTGCCAAAAACCATTTGCCGAGCTTCATTCAAAGAGAGAATAAGCAGGGCAATGTATGTTTATTCCCACTTTGAACCCTCTGATCTACATTACCATGTTGATCCACCCTTTGAGAGCAGCTTAGCAAACGTTTTAGGTAATTATCTCAAACTGATCAAAATGTCAGATTAGGTGTAACAGCGACCAAATAGGCTTGTCAGATCAATTTCTTGCCATTTCAGTTCACCCTTTTGTAGCAGAAGCGTGGCTAGAAAACTAGAAAAATAGAAAAAATAAACTAGAACTAATAAACAACAACAAGAATAAATATAAATATAATTTTTCAACATGTGCAACTATGGTGTGACTTGGGCATAAACTTGACAATTATTGTGATATTATTTTATAGTAGACTCTTTCCCACGTCTGCTTTAATTTCATTTTTAATGCTTTATTCACGTTTTCTTTTAGGTGATGTGTATACTGTCTGAAACATTTAAGTGAAGTTTGTTTACGAGTCACTAAATCTGCCCTTCATCAAAAAGTGGATTGAAATGCCATAAGGTAGTTCATATATTTTATGGGTATTAAGGCAACTTGAGAAGAAGGAGGTGCGCTTAGGGACAAAATCTTCTCTGAATAATAATTACTGAGAGGTCAGAACTTTCCAGAAAAGGCTAGAGGGGCTCTGCAGAATAAATAAATACTACTAGGATGTGATGAGGGTTATTTCTGGCATTGGGATGTGTTGAAATTTAAAATGCCCCATCCCTTCGCTGAAGAATTATAACTTATTATTCTTGTCTTTATGGGCATTCGCTTATGTTCGGTCTTAATTGATTCAGTGGCTTGTCTTAATGGGTGGACAGCGATAATAAACATCCATTATTTTTGGACAATAACGTGAATAAAGTTAATAGCGCAAATAATGCTAAAACAGAACACTGTTCTAATATTCTTAATCATCATGGTTGCAGCAGTAGCTGTAACCAAGAAAAGAGAGAACTACAGCCCATGGTAACCAAAAGTGGAAAAACGTGTTTTGAAAAAAACTGGCTAATGAGAAAAAATTGCCATCTGACACTAAAATCAAATTTATGGTGATTTCGAAAAAGAACCTGAAATCCCTCAAAAATGGTGTCGGATCGAAATAAAAAGTGAACTATTGAAATCAACATGGTCCAAGACCTTAAACAGGATAATTGCAATCCTTCGCCTTGAACAACAAGGGAAATCACTTTTTTGCATGGGAAGCATGTATGTGTCTTTTTTTTCCTTTTTTTTAGAGAGATGTTCAGTGGCTTATTCAAAAGGACATTAATTTTGATAGTGCCCTTTTAAGTGACCAAAAAGACCGGAGGGCAGCTTGCCCCCCACCCAAAGGCCCTCTCCCCCAGAGCCATCGAATGAAATTTTGAGAAAGCCATTTTGTTCAACATAGTTCAAAGGTCTTATAACTATGGTTTTGGTGAAAATATGACCCTTCATAGTCCCTGGGGAAAGGGTTGTGCGCGGTATTGGGTGTGTCGGGTATGCGCGTATCGGTATCGGGTATATTGGTATTATGCGTATCGGTACCGGGTATATCGGTGTTTCCTTTAGTCATGGTTTTGTGCCTTCTATCATGGTTGCAGCAGTAAATGCAACCTTGTCAAGAGCAAACCATCGCCCATAGTAACCAAAAGTTGAAAATCATGTTTTGAAAAAAAAAACGCGTAAGGAGATAAAATTGCTATCTAACACTGATTCAGGAATGATGACTATTATTTCGGCTAATCTTAAAAGTAAAACGTTTATTGTGGAAATAAATTTGTAGTGATTTTGAAAAAGAGCCTCGATCCTCTCGAAAATGGCGTCAAATCAGAATAAAAATGCACCATTAAAATCAGTATGGTTAAAAACCATGTATAGGGTAATTAGAATCCCCCTCCTTGAACAACAAGGATATTCACTTTTTTGCATGGGTAGCACTATTGTCTCCTCTTTTTTTTTTTACCGGGGCTAGTTGGTTACTTGAACATGATAGAATGATGTTCAATGGCTCATTAGAACTGAAATTAAAATTTCTACTGCCCTTGTTGAGGGCAGCTAACCCCCTCCCTAAAAGGCCTCCTTCCCCTATAGTCGTTTGATCAAAATTTTGAGATAGCCATATTCCAGCTGAAAGATCCAATAACTGGTTTTGGTGATGACCCTCCTTAGTCCCTGGGAAAAGGGCCGCAAGTTAAGCAATATGGTCCTACAAAATCCAATAGATTATTAGAGTTTGTAGATGAGTCGTTAGAGCTTGGAATTTGAATTAGGACATCGAAGGTTCAAGTCCTTACAGGTTTTTTTTTTTTTTTTTCAATCATGGTTTTGTGCCTTCTAAACAATTATATGGAGAACCTGTCTTTGTTAACGCTGTTACTGTTAACGCTGACTACGGTAGTTCTTAACCAGTTCTATTTTGCCTGTTACGCTAAAAGATATCATTAACTACGAAAATTTGAGTGATTTTGAGCTTGATTTTTTTTCTGATTATTTTTGGGGAAAAAACGGATTCACATATGTTTAAATAAGTATTTCGGAAAAAAAAAATAATTAAGCTATTCGAATTTGTTAATTCATCGTTTCTTTTGGTTTCAATAGTCTCCGAAGAAAGGGTGTAAGTTACTCAATTTTCACATGTTTGCATTTAGTTATTGGGAAATTGTGTTCGCATATAGTATTTGTTATTAGGAAATATTTGGATACGTGTTTTTAGGAAGGAATTTTTGCTTGGAGGGGGATTTTCCACAGGAAGAGTTTTACATGGACACGAAAGTTTTTGGGGGAATTTTCCAAGAGATATTTTACTCGGAGGGGGAGGGGTATTTCCAGGCATTAGTTTTTTTTACAAGTTATGTAAAAAAAATCCACAGGGAGTAAGGAGCAACATTGAAACTTTAAACGAATAGAAATTATTCTGTATATGAGGGGAGCTGCCCCTCACCCCAGGAAAAATAAAAAGGATCATGGCAGTGTTGTTTCTACATTAAACTTGAATAAAAAGCCGGCAAAAATTAACTAAAAACCCAGTTTTTCCAAGGGAAGTGAAGAATGAAGTTGAAACTTGAAACAAACAAAAATTATAGCTTCACAGTCTATCTAACATATATTGATAAAAATAGTGCAACAAAACACACAGATAAAACTTCACTATGATTGCATGATTATAGGAAACTAGCGCTTTACTGAAAACACCTAAAGCGTAAAGGCCAATGTAAAAAAACAAGAATATTGATTTAGGAGTCAGAAGTGAGTATGTAGCCTAACAACAACAAACTAATCTATAACGCTTTTCATAGTCTTAGACCAGCTGTGGTAACAGTAAGGTTCAGTATACAATTAAAATTACCTTAATACTTAAGCATAAAATAAATGTTATTTTAATAACTGCAAAGTCATTGAACAGCATACAAAAATAATGGATAGATGTATTAGGTAAAATTTTGGTATCACCAGCTATAATACCAATAGTGAGAACAACTAGTCTGTAGTCCTAATACTATCAAGATGGCTGTACTTCAGACTTGTCTACAAACTAATCCTGAAGTGTCCTTTTCAGAAGCAAAATAAGATCCAATCATTGGACTGAGCTCATTGTCCTGAAGTGATAACAAATTAAACGAACAAAAAAAAAACAAACAAAAAAACCTAAAATTCTTGATTTTTTTAAAGGTGTCCTTAATCGGTTTACTTTACTGTACCAAAATTCCTATATTGTTTTGTGTTTTCAGTAAAGCGCTAGTTTTCTATAATCATACGAACATTGGGAATTGCTATCATTTGGTTTAGTTGCACTAGTTTTACCAATGTATGCTAGATACACTATGAAGCAATAATTTTTGTTCGTTTTAAGTTTCAACATCATTCTTAACTTCCCTCGGAAAAACTTTGTTTTTTAAAATCAATCTTTGTTTTGGAGCAATGACCTGTTATGAGGATTGGAATTACCATTGGTCTGAAAGGTGCATGGCTTTTTGGGTATTCTTATCTGCTGATAAGGATGCTAATGAAAGAAAGGAAGGCATGTCTCATCTAATCTGCTTTTACATGAACCAAGAAGATCCTTTCTCCACAGTGTGTAAGCTGTCTAAGGTATAGTGATCCTTATGACCCTTATTAAACTATTAATAAGGAACATAGGAGTATTAATTGTTTGACAGTATATTAGAGGGTTATAAGTTGTTGCGCTCGAAATGGACCTAGAAAGGACCTCAAATGGACCCTCTAGAAATATATTTGAAAACCATTCAAATTCTCGTCAACTTTATACCCAAGAATGAGTCAAATCTGCGAAAATGGCCACAGACACACATACACACACTGAGGCACACTGAAACGAGCGTTTCAAGGATAACTGGGGGGGAGTGAGGGAGGCATCTGCACATTTTTAAGGTGTGGACCTACTTTCCTATGAATTTGCACAGTACTTGCCTGCTTTATCTGGGCAAGGGGAAATCATGTACCGCAGGTAACGCGTGTAAAACGTGGTGAAAATGTGCTGAGCATGTCGGGGCTGTGCAGCACACGTGGCATTCTGAGACGTACACCAGGTGGCGGGAACTGGGTGTCTCCTCGTTCCAGGGGTTGAATTTAGGAGTTCTAGGGAGTGACGGAGGAGCTTTTAAATAAGTATGAGCAGGATAAAAAGAACAAAACATACTGCTTAGGTAAAGCAGTGAAGTAAATTACGTAATTCAAGAGACAATCAAACTAAAAAGTGGTTTTTCGAATTGAGAATGTTTCTTTAAAATTTTGGTTGAAATTTCAAATTTCCTTCAATTTTCATATCTTTGCGCAGAGAAGAGTGCACTGTGAATTGATCTTGTAGAAAATCAACTTGTGTTCAAATAGTCAAAAACTAGTAACACAGCCTGTCGAACGACAGGAATGAAAATAAAAGAAAAACATAGCATATACTCTCCAGTGGGGATCAGACTAAAAGATTTTTGATCCCTCCCCAATACAATTTTTTTGAAGTTGCCTTGCCCCGCCCCAAGGCCTATCTGGGGGGTGGGGTTAGGGGGTTTAACCCCCCCCCCTCTGAAATGTTTGTCCGACTCGTAAAAACATAACAAAAATGAATACAAACAAATTTTTGGTGCGTTTTTTTAAAACTTTTTTTGTAACCCCACCCGAGAAAAAATCCTTTTATAAACCCTCTACCCTTAAAAAAGTCCCGGATATGACCCTGCCCCACCTTCCTCAATAAAAATTCCGAAAGAAGTTTTAGTTCGATCCCCCAGTCGTGAGATTAAAGAGGTAGACTTATCAAAACTGTAACTTCGGAAATATTCTTTTACAAAAAGAAGAGCTTCTGCTCCTTTGTGACGAATAAAAAGCGATTATTTAAACCCCCCCCCCCACACACACACACTCACCTGCCCCGCAATGAAGTATTTGAAGTCAGTCCTCCTCTCTCATCCCCTCCCTCAACACAAAATTGAAAGTTGTCCTTCCCCCCTTAACATAACTTTTTTTTGCGAAAATTTCATTCCGATCCCAGTCAGGAGACCAAACAGAGTATAGTTGCCAAAACTATAACTTGGGAAATAGTCACTCACTAAAAGAAGGTACCCCCCTCCCCTGCTTCTACCTTTACCTGAATGCTTTATCCATCAAAACTTCAAAACTCGTATTTTAAAACATCTCTGCTTTACTCCACTATTACAACTTTTATCCCAAAAGGCGTATAATTCTCAACATCTGTACCATTTACCTATAGAAAAAAAAGCTCATACGAAGCTGGAATCCACTGCCCTGTGATTAGGATGCTTATCGATCACACACTCTACTTGACTGATCCAGCAGGGAATGGGTAATGGGTTGGGTAGTAGTGCTTGGGTAGTATACCTTGATAGTATGTTGTATCATAGGCAGCGCGCTAGCGCTGCCTAAGTAAAGAACGATGTGGGCACAATGTGTTTTTGGTTTCTCCATACCCGGGCACTTCGTATCGAAGGAGTTGTCGTAGAAACTTCGAAAAGGGCTCATTCGATTTGAAATGGGAGTGGCTAGTGCCCTTTTTAATAGTCGAAAGTGATTGGAGGGCAACTAGCCTCCCCCACGCCCATCATTCCCCCAAACACATCCAATCAAAATTTTGAGATAGCCATTTTGTTCAGCGCAGTTGATTTCCAGATAGAAAATATGTTTTTGAGGAGGACACTCCCCCACAACCCTCAGGGCAAGGGTTTTAAGTTATGCCCTGGGGGCATATCAGGTTTTTATAGAAAGGCGTTGTCGTAGAAACTTCAAAACAGGCTCATTCGATTGGAAATTCAAAGGGCTAGTACCCTTTTTAAAAGTCGAAAGTGATTGGAGGGCAGCCAGCCCCCCCCCCACGCCCATCCTTCCTCCAAACACATCCAATCCAAATTTTGAGATAGCCATTTTGTTCAGCGTAGTTTTAAGTTCTGGAAATTAGGTCTTTGAGGATGACAACCTCCTCACAGCCCTCAGGACAAGGGTTGTAAGTTACACCCTGGGGGCATACAAAGTTTTTATAGAACGCGTTGTCGTAGAAACTTCAAAAAGGGCTCATTTGATTAGAAATTGAAATGGTTTGTGCCCTTTTTAATAGTCGAAAGTAATCGGAAGGCAACTAACACCCCTTCCACGCCCACCATTTCCCCAAACACATCCAATCAAAATTTTGAGATAGCCATTTTGTTCCACGCAGTTAAAGTTCGGGAAATTATGCCTTTGAGCAGGACACTCCCCCCACAGTCTTCAAAGCAAGGGTTATAAGTTATGCCCTGGGGGCATATAAGTTTTCATTGAAATCTGTGTCGTAGAAACATGAAAAAGGGCTCATTCGATTGGAAATTCAAAGGTCTAGTGCCCTTTTTAATAGTCGAAAGTGATTTGAGGGCAACTAGTCCCCTCTCTCGCCCACCTTTTCCCCAAACACATCCAATCAAAATTTTAGAGAGCCATTTTATTCAGTGTTTTGGATTTCCAGATAGAAATTATGTTTTTGAGAAGGACACTCCCCCACAGCCCTCAGGGCAAGGGTTGTAAGTTATTCCCTGGGGGCATATAAGGTTTTTACTGAACGCGTCATCGTAGAAACTTCAAAAAAGGACTCATTCGATTGGAAATTGAAATGGCTAGTGCCCTTTTTAATAGTCGAAAGTGATTAGTAATATTTTTGTTGGTGTTTAGACCAGGGCACTTCGTATCGAAGGAGTTGTCGTGGGAACTTCGAAAGGGGCTCATTCGATTGAAAATAGAAAGGGCTGATGCCCTTTTTAATCGTCGAGAGTGATTGGAGGGCAACTAATCTCCCTTCCACTCCCACCCTCCCATTTGGCTTTATGTTTAAAAACTAAATGTTGCCATAAGATTAAATCAAAATGCACTGTGTTAATGCTAATTCCCAATAAGGTATCTCAGCAGTATCCCAAGAACGACTGAGGGTATTATGTTCAAACTTTTGGGGCTGCTTCTGCTCTTAAAATTTAACCAAATCAAAATAGCGTAAGTGTATCCAAGGTATCAAAGAAAGTAAACAGATTTTTTTGCGAATGGTATCAAGTTTTCCATTTCAGGTCAACTAGAGGAGGTATGAAACTAAATTAAACACTACTATTTGTGATACATTTACTGATATTTAGTAATCAACATCTTAATATTATTTGATTTATTAAAGTTATAAAAGTAAAAAAACATTTATATTTTTTTCAGTAAAGTGCAAATTATGTTCTGGCCTTGGGAAGGCATAGGGGTTTTGAGCCCAACTTATGTTAATTTCTGCTCGTTTTGAGTTTGACTCGGTTATTTGTTGTAATTTCTGCTCGTTTTGGGTTTCATTTATTATCGATGCTGATTTGTGGTAGTTTCACGCTTGGTAGAATATTTGATTTTATTTTTGATCATTTTTTGTTTAATTGAGTTCTTTACTTTTCTTTGAAAAACTTGTTTTGTGGAAAAAGTTTTTTTTGAATTAATATATAAGAATAAACGGGTAGACTTACTATCCTCAGACTTGCATGGCAGGTGTAACCTCAAAAGGACCCGCTCAAATGATTCATTTGTCCAATTTTCTATCCATTTTAATGGCTCAGTATTGCCAATTTCTGAAAGGCACCCCTTTATTTCGGCACAGCCCACTTTTTATTTGGCGTTTTAGAGACAACTCGTCAAGTGAATCAGCCAATTGGAATTGCTGTTTAAACTAAGTTGTGCTAAAAGGTTGTTCCCTTGCATTTTAATTTGTTGATTTAGCTTTTTTTTTTTTTGTATGTGAAATAAAATTGGACGAAAGGGTATGAGGATCCAATAAGTCACAAGCACTATCTTGCGTATGGTGACTGAGGAAGTCGTTAGTTTCTAAAAAAAAAGTCACAAGCGCCATCTTGCGTATGGTGACTAAGTTTGATAGAAGTTGTAGTATACTTGTGCATAATTTGTCTTCCAGCGTTTCCTTTCTAACGCATTGTGAAAATTGGGCTGAAAGTGAAGTATTTATAATATTTTTATGTATCTAGCATGATTTAATTAGTGCTATTCGTCCGAATATACAACGTTCATAGGATATTTTCAGGTTAATTTGTAGTTTCCATAAGTGGCATGAACACTGATCAATCGAGACGCCACAAGGGATAAAACGCTGAAGGGATAACCTGAAACACAGACTGATGTTGTGTTTTCTTACTGTGTTTTAAAAAAGGTCAGCGTTTTCTTTACGAATATTTCACATTTATAAAGGTGTTTGCTCAAAAATGAAAGTTTGCTCGGCCATGTAATCATTAAGAATTTTATTTGAGATTGAAGGGTTAAACTTCCATAATATTTTCTTATATTCAGTGTTTAACGCGTTCATATTTGTAGAGCCGGACTTTCAAATTTCAATAAATTTGTACAAGAGACGGTGAAACCTGTGCTACGGAAAAATTCTTAGGTCGAAGGCTTGGGTTAAATTGGTACGTCTTTATGAAATATACCCGTTTTTACTTTGAAAACGTTAACTCTAGTCAGGGCTTAAGTGCCTCTTACACTTGACACTATTTTGCCTGGAAAATCGTCCAAGTCTTAGGGGAATATATATATATATATATATATATATATATATATATATATATATTTATATATATATATATATATATATATATATATATATATATATATATATATATATATATATATATATATATATATATATATGTATATATATATATATATATATATATATATATATATATATATATATATATATATATAATATATATATATATATATATATATATATATATATATATATATATATATATATATATATATATATATATATATATATATATATATATATATATATATATAATTTAATATTTTATTTTATACGCATATAAACATATTTTTCGATCACTTTTTTCGACCATTGACACCTCTCCAGCGCCTCTGTAGACTATTATATAGGTGCCTCTGTATATCTCTACAAGTTTGACACGTGGATCTATTTGAGGAATGTTGCTCACTTTTGAACCCTTCTTTAAAAAACATGTTATACATTCCATTTAGTTTTGGCTATGTATTTATGTTTTGTTTTTTTCAGATGGAGCCAAGTGAAAACGTTGGAAAAGATGAAACCAAGAACAGCCATGTCGTTTCTACTTTGCCAAGCTCCTCGTCTTTTTTAGCCGAACTTGGGACACCTATGGTCTCGGTGGCAGGGACAGAATCACTCTTATCTGCTTTTAATGCAACTATTTCGGGCTCAAGTTCGTGTTTTTCATCTGATCCGCTTTTATTTGCCACAAAGAGTCAACCACGACAGAGTATTGATTTGTATACAGCTGATTCTTTAAAAAATGAAAGCCAACGTCTTCTCTCCGATTCAATTTATCATTTGCCTCTTAATAGTCTGGTCCCAATACCTATTGTTGTTGGTGAAAATTTTGTAATTCGGCAAAGAGAATTAAAACCGACAGAAGAGTCGAGTGATCAGATTAGTATTACTAATGGTATTTCCTTCGAATCTTCAAATGAAAGAAGTTCCATCACCGTTAGAGATGATGAAGAGCCGACGAACATGATTAACATTCCTTCGGATACTGTTGACTCACAAAGGTTAGCTTTTTTAGAAGAAGTAGCAGCAAAAACAATTTCTGAGTTCTGTAATTTAAGAGAATATTCAAGGACAGATAACATAGTCAAAGAAAACACTTTATCAGCAGTTAGTGAACCCCAAAGAATACAAATTGAACATGACTACGGATTCAAAATAACAGACGAAACACCTGAAACGCATCCAAGTGAGAATATTGAAGCTGACGAAGGGGATGAAGATATTAACTTGGCGATCAAAAATGTAAAAGGCAAGAAGCAAGCGACTATTCTTCAATATACTGCCATCACTGTTCATCAGTGACTCAACATACTTGTAAGAGTAAAAGCGGAAAAAGTAAAGTGGATAAAAAGAGGAGGGAAATCCATTTGAAAAGAAGACGTTTGATTCCACTTCCAAACCAATATTCATGTTCACGATGCGGGAAAACCCTGCGAGGTAAAGATGCTCTTAAAAGACATTTGACAATGCATTTGAAGAAGGATACTTTTGTGTGTCCTCTTTGTGACAAAGCATTTGTCCGACGGTCAGCTTTTCACTCACATATATCTTCGCATGATTCTTCTAAGAAAATCGGAACGTCCGCGAAAATGCGTAAAGAGAAGAGTAGTGATGTTCTAACAAAAGATTCACGTTCCTGGAAAATTGTTCTTCCTGTTTTAAAAATAAAGTGACGGAAAATGAAACCGCTACTACTGTAAAAAACAGTGAGCTTTCAGTGACTTATGAAGAGCCACCTTCCAAGGAGGCGTGTCTTCAGCAGCTGTCTAAGATAATCCCTCTGAGCTCGCCAGAGACAGTTTACCCTGATCCACCAGAGACAGTCTCTCCAGATCCACAACCTGAGTTACAATCACAAGCTGCAAAACAGCTGATATCAGTTATCAGTGAAGGAAAAATCGAACCAATTGTCCAAGTCAGTGTTGAAGATAAAATGTACGATATTAGCAGCGGCAAACAAACGTTAAGTCCGGAAAGTGATAATTGGAATTGTAATCTTTGTAAGTGGAATTGTACCTCCCAACCTGAGCTAGTTGAACACCAATCAGTGTTGCACGCCGACGAAGCTGTTTTCGTGTGTGAAGTTTGTGGTAGACGATTCTGTAAAAAAGTTCAATTAACCAGGCACAGCCGTGCTCATAGGGCTAAGGAATTTGAGTGTGGTATCTGTGAGAAAAACTTTGGATCAAAGCAACATTTAGTGCGCCACAGATTAACTCACAAGAATATGAAGTTTTTCCGCTGTGGAAAATGTAGAAAAGCTTTTCCACCAAAATCAGTTGTATGATCACAAGTCAACACCGGACGATTGTTTTACCAATACAGATAGTTGTCCATTATGTGGAAGAGAATTTACTTATGAACTTGCATTAAAGAAACATATGGAGAAGCATACAAAGGAAGCCGAGGTTAAGTGCCATAAGTGTGAGATAGTGTTTTCACATGTAGATGATCTCAAAAAGCATAGAAATGAATCACATAAACGTGAAAAAGCGTTCGTTTGTGGAACTTGTAATAAAGCGTTTTCACAAGAAGTGTATCTGAAGAAACACGAAACAATTCATTGGGGCTTAACCCCATTCAGTTGTGAAGAATGTGGCAGGGGTTTCTTGACCTACGGAGATCTTCAACGCCATGAAAAAACCCATTCAAATGTGTTAGATTTGACTTGTCATACTTGTAATAAGACCTTTAATAGGAAAGATTTATATCAGAATCACATGATTCGGCATCAGGGAGAAAGACAGTTTGTCTGTGAAACATGTGGAAAAGCATTTTATCTGCGAAAACATTTGAAACAGCATATGTTTGGGCACTTGCCCCAAAAGTCTTTTACTTGTGAAACTTGTGGAAGAGCATTTACTTTGATGCATAATTTACAGCAGCATCGATTAATCCATACTGGCCGAAAGAAATTTATTTGTGAAGTATGCGGACGGGGCTTTATGCGAAACGACCAGCTGCAGAAGCACAAGAATTCTCTCCATCCAGACTCCAAAGGGGAAGGATCAAGTTCTCAAACGGAAGGAATTCCTCAGAATATTGAAGTTGAACTCCCTGGTGGTTACCAAATTTCATCATTGAATGAACAAGTTGCATCTAATCAACCGGAGATAGATAACCTGCAAGACCTTAGAACTTTTAACGATGATACTCCTTCAGAAAATGCATTGCAATTCCACAGTGTTGACACATTTGAATCAAAATATGTTGTTGCGAACGAGTACAAAGTCACTGAAGGTCAGTCGTACTTCCCTGAAAAAGTTGAAGATAGCTTATTACTTCTCCAATGCTGTGGGATTAGCTTCACAAACATCAATACATTAGAGGAGCATAGACAGTCTGCCCATAGTGATAAGGATATTCCATTTAGTAGTTCCAAACTTAAAAAAATTGACGAAACGAAAGGAAAAGACCATACAAGTTCAGCTTCATTTAGTTCAGCACTTGTAAGACTTCCTGAGATCCGAGTGTTAGGTCGTGATTCGAAGTTTCTTTTCACGCATGCAATCAAAGGGAAAAATATAATCACTCCTGTTAAATTTGAACCGTTAGAAGTTGCAAACAGTAAAGCAGACTCTAGTGGAAGTTCTAATGTAATAAACTCTGCTATTCTTCTCCCATCTATTATATCCGTGTCAACGGCTTCAGGTTCGTCACAGCAAGAATCTTACCAATTTTTACAGTTACGAAGGCTTCCAAATCACTTGGAGGAAAGTGATAAACACCAATAAATTGCCATATCTTTATTTTTATCAGTAACTATTTGTTTATCTCCTTTTATTTAGAGTAGGAAACCTTCATATGGGTTGTTATGTTCGATAGCGTTTTGATCAAGGAGTATTTGAATGCAAGCAAAGCAAATTCGGGGATTTTCTTGCATTTCCAAAATTGCGCTAATTCCTTTTGCCAGAAAAAAGTTCGAAATATCAGCTTTCGACATTATTTCGGTATCTTTAATGAAGGACTAAAAAATACTTCTTTTACGCTCTGTTACAAGTTAAAAAAGGCTAACAAATTTGAACACGGTTTTTCAGTTTTTCCACTTTTCTGTAAAAATTTGTTATGTGTAGCATACTATCTTTAGATATATAACACAGCTGAAAAGATCTTGAGTGCAACCGTTTCCCAATACTCTGGTATCGGGTGCAGCCTGGTGGTCCAGGCTGCACATTTTCTTACTAATTTTGTATTGATTTTACCTGCTCAAAATTCAATTTTAAAACTAATATCGTGTCACACTTAAGATTGATTTGTCTTTTTTAACTGTTTCTTTGTTGAAACTTTTTGCTACTGTTTTTGGCTTTGCTATTTTTTTTTTTTTTTTTTTTTTTTTTTTTTTGCTTTTTTTAACAATTGATTTCGCTGACACCGTTTTTTTATTTAACAATTGATTTCGCTGACACTGAGGAAAGTGATAAACACCAATAAATTCCATATCTTTATTTTTATCAATAACTGTTTGTTTTTTTTTTTTTGTTTTTTTTTTGCTTTTTTTAACAATTGATTTCGCTGACACCGTTTTTTTATTTAACAATTGATTTCGCTGACACTGAGGAAAGTGATAAACACCAATAAATTTCCATATCTTTATTTTTATCAATAACTGTTTGTTTTTTTTTTTTTTGTTTTTTTTTTTTTCTTTTTTTAACAATTGATTTCGCTGACAACACCGTTTTTTTTATTTAACAATTGATTTCGCTGACACTGAGGAAGTGATAAACACCAATAAATTTCCATATCTTTATTTTTATCACTAACTGTTTGTTTGTTTTTTTTTTTTGTTTTTTTTTTTTTTTTTCCGCTTTTTTTAACAATTGATTTCGCTGACACCGTTTTTTTATTTAACAATTGATTTCGCTGACACTGAGGAAAGTGATAAACACCAATAAATTTCCATATCTTTATTTTTATCAATAACTGTTTGTTTTTTGTTTGTTTTTTTTTTGCTTTTTTTAACAATTGATTTCGCTGACACCGTTTTTTTTATTTAACAATTGATTTCGCTGACACTGAGGAAAGTGATAAACACCAATAAATTTCCATATCTTTATTTTTATCAATAACTGTTTTTTTTTTTTGTTTTTTTTTTTTTTTCGTTTTTTTAGAGTAGGAAATCTTCAAATGAGTTGTGATGTTCGATAGCGTTTTGATCAAGGGGCAATTTGAACGTGGAATTTTTCTATAATGGTATATCTTCAAGTAAAGCAAGTTCGGTTGTTTGCTTAATCCATCTCCTCCTAACGTTTTTGGTTCCTATGATACTTAAAAGTGTCTTACTTTTCCAAAATTGTGTTAATTCCTCTTAACAGAAAAAGTTCGAAATAGCGGCTTTCGATACCAATGTTGTTTTTTTACATAATTTTTTTTTGGTATCTTTAATACCTAAAAAGGTCATTTTTTACGCACAGTTACACATTAAAACAAGGCTAAAAAAATTTAACGTTATTTTTCAGTTTTTCCGCTTGTATGTAAAATTTGTTATGTGTAGCATACAAGGCCGTATCCAGGGGGGGGGGGGGGGATTGAACCCCTCCCCCTCGAAATCTTTATCTGACTCGTATTAACGTAACAAAAATGAATATATGTGTTTTTGAGCTATTTTTGTGTAGACCCCCCCCCCCCCAAAAAAAAAAATCTTGTAAAACCCCCTCCGAAAAAAAAAAATCCTAGACACGGCCTTGGTAGCATAACATCTTTAGACTTAATGCAGCTGAAGTGCTCTTGAGTGCATCCATTTTCCAATACGCTATTATAGGGTGAACCCTGGTGGCCCCCAAGGTTTAAAGAGCCTTCCCACTGTTTTCAAAATACGCAGACTTTTGTTTATAAGTGTTCCAAAATTGTGCTTCATTAAAAAATTGACCCAAGTCTTTAAAATGACCAAATTCTAGAAGAGGGGTTTAGGGGTGCCTTATAGATAAATTAAGAAATTTATTTACAAAGTGTGTTAGGCCGACAAAACTTACACAGTAAAAAAAACACACAATGCCAATTAACTAGCCAATTAAAACACAATGCCAATTAACTAGCAACCATTAGAAGTCATAAAACTACATGAATTTTATGACATTGCTTAAATTAAAATTGGTAAAATTGTGAATAGGAAAACTTACTGTTCTGGAGTGCATCAACTTGTTCTGTCAAAACATGACATTTGAAGTAGGTTAGAACTGTAGTCATTTTTCTAGTAGGCTAGAAACATGACACCTGAAAAGAAATGAACCAACCTATGTTTACTTAGATTGTTTTGAAGTAGTAAGTAGTTTACAGGTGGTTGGATACAAATCCTAACAAGACGATATGAGGCCTAATTCAAAATACAACTCAAAACCAAAAGCTGTCTTCAAAACCTGTTTTTACCAAGTAAGAATTATGGAATCACTTCTGCTTCTCCTTCCCATTCTGATTTCTACGTGCTGAGGGCCTTTTTTCTGTTTTCTTAGGCTGTCGGCGAACATTCCAGGCGTAAGAGTGCTCAGTCTTGGTGAGAAGTTTTCAATTCTAACTATCCAAACTCTTTTCTTGGAGGGAGGGGGGTTGTCATAAAGATTTTGCATCTTTTACCTCTCTCCCCTCGTATCAGCAATCTTTTACAAAAAAATAAAAATGTTACTTTGAATTACATACGGACATTTAAAGTATTTTTTCTTATGCTGGCAAAAAAACAAGCATTTGTTCCTCCATTCTTTGTTCCTCCAAGTTTGTGGGATCTTAAGGAGTAATATCACAGTAAAATAAAAACGTAAGGATGCTTGAGTATTGAATATTCCGCGAGACTTTGTCAAGGATTCTTAAAAAAAAAACGGATCATATGAAGTCTTAGAAAATAGGTGGAATCAGTGGCGGATCCAGAGGGGGGGGGGGTGAGGGGGGCGCAACCTAGCGTTGTATAAAGTAGTGTAATTTACTTAATTAACTCAAGTTTGCGTTTATTAAACTTGCTCCTAACGCAAGTTTATCGGATCAACCTATTTTGCGCCCCCCCTTAATTTTTTTTCAGATCAACCCATTTTGCGCCCCCCCCCCCTAAAAAATCCTAGATCCTCCCAAGGGTGGAATATCATAAAATTTTGAAAATTAAGGGGGGGGGGGTCGTATCCAAACCTCGCTTGCAATATTGTTAGTGTTTTAATGAAATTAAATAAGAAAACAAGTTTTTCCAGGTAAAAGTATGGAGCAACATTAAAACTCAAAACGAACAGAAACTATTCCGTATATGAAGGGGTTGGTCCCCTCTTCAATATCTTGCTCTTCACGCTAAAGTTTTTAGCACTTTTAAAAAAGTGCTCTAATTTAGCACTTTTAAAAATTATTCTAATTGAATGGCCTTTGTGGTTCAGAAGTGGTTCTTAGGAAATTAGGACAAACAATCAAACTTGCAAAATGTTGCTCTTTACTTTCAGTTGAAAAAAAAAAAATTGTTTTCAGAAAATTAAGGGCGGGGGAGTTGTACTCAAAGTATGCTTGCAATATTGCTCGTGTTTTAATGAAATTTGACGAATCATGCTAAAGACTCAATTTTAAAACGATTTCTTACCATTTGTGTTACATTGACCTAGGCTTCATTCAAAAAACACATCAAACAGTTCGTGGTAACGAACTGTTAGTAGCGACCCAGCTCAATAGTAACCGACATTCTAAAAAACAGAATTTTGATACCAATAGATACATCAAAAGAATCAGATTTTTTATGCTGATTTTAAATATATGAGTCTAATCTTAGTCTAATCTTACCCATCAAAAGTTACGCGCCTGAGAAAATTTGCCTTATTTTCGAAAAAAGGGGAAAACATCCCCTAAAAGTCATAAAACTTTAATGAAAATCACACCATCAGTTTCAGCATATCAGAGAACCCTACTATAGAAGTTTCAAGCTCCTATCTGCAAAAGAGCGGAATTTTGTATTTTTACCAGAAGAAAGATAACGGATGCGTGTTTATTTGTTTTTTTTTGTTTTTTTTTTTTCAGGGGTTATCGTATCGACCCAGGGTCCTAGAATATCACGGGAGGGCTCATTTGAATGGAAATTAAAATTTCTAGTGTTCTTTTTAAGGGACAAAAAATGGAGGGCAACTAGGCCCCCTCCCTTGGTTATTTTTTCCCAAAGTCACCCGATCAAAATTTTGAGATAGTCATTTTGTTCAGCATGGTCGAAAAATACAATAACTATGTCTTTAAGGATGAACTTCATCCCCCACAGTCCCCGGGGAAGGTCTGCAAGTTATGAACTTTGCCCAATGTGGGGGAGGGGGTCGGCGATGACGTGGGAGGGTCTTTCCATGGAGGAAGTTTTCCTGGGGAAGGGACATTGCTATGAAGGGGGTGCCGGAAAACATTCTGAAATTAAATTAAATAAAAAACAAGTTTTTTTAACTGAAAATAAGGAGCGACATTAAAACTTAAAACGAACAGAAATTATTCCGTATATGAAAAGGGATGTCCCCTCCTCAACGCCTCGCTCTTTGCGCTAAAGTTTGACTCTGTCTCACAACTTTATTTTTTAAAACAATAAAAAAAAAACTTTAGCATAAAGAGTGAGGCGTTGAGGAGGGGACAGCCCTTTCATATACGGAATAATTTCTGTTCTTTTTAAGTTTGAATGTCGCTCCTTACTTTCAGTTAAAAAAAACTTGTTGTTTTTATTTAATTTCAAAAACATTAATTAGGAAGTGTATAAAAATATATTTGAGTATAAATAACATTTTTATCATGGTTGCAGCGAGAGCTGCAACTTAGCAAAGGGCAAACTACAGCCCCTTATAACCGACAATTTTTAAACGTATTTAAAAAGAACTGTATAGAAAAATTGCCTATTGCAGCTGAATATGGAATATTAACTATTATTCGATTAATATAAAAAATTAAATGTTATTTTGAAAGTAAATTTACAGGAATCCCCTGAAAATGGTGTCACATTGAAATGAAAAGTACAAGACTAAAATTGCCATCGTCAAAAAACCCTACAGAAGAAGTTTATGGCCTCCCACCTTGAACAAGAAGGAAAATCACTGCATGGGTAGCACTGATGTCCTCTTTTTTTTCTTTTCCGCTAGCTGGGTGCTGGAACATCGTAGGGAGCTGTTTGAGGGCTCATTTGAAAGCTAATTTTATATCTAATCGTTTTTCAAAAGTTTGACATGATAGTGTTATCTTAATGTGCCATATGGCAACCGAATAGTGTACTTGGGACACCATGTCTGGGAATAGGAAGAATGAAAAGGATAGATTTATCACAATGGTTAAAAATCCTAAATGCGAGGTTTAAAAATTCCCCCTGACTTGTATATTTCCCCTAATAGTTTTCATAAATCGTCGATTGACACAGAAATAGCAGGCTACTGCAACACCATAGAGAGTTGTTTAAGGTCTCGTTTGTAAAAGCTAATTTCTGTATTTGCATATTTTTTCTAAATTCACCTTGATAACTCCATCATAGTTTTTCTTTATAAGAACATTGTCTTGGTAACAGAATTCTAGTCTTTTAGAATTCTACAATTATAGGGAAATGTCACGAGCTAGTTTATTTGAGACAGTTTTCAAAAATATATCTTATAAAACTACGAAGCACTAATTTTTGTTTATGTTAAGATTTAAATTCGCCCTTTACTTTTATCAGAAAAAACTTGCTTCAAAACATTAAACTTTTAAGGCCGGGTTTATTCAAGAGGTTTGGTCAAATGTTAAGGCCATCATATTTGGGCCATATAATGTTTGGGCGGTTGAGGATTATGGTTGAGTGTCATTTTAAATGTTTTACATATTCTAGGTGTGGGTGAAACTACCACCCTGGCTGTAACTTATGCCAGTTCATGCATGGGTGTAGGCAGCATATTGTCTAGGGGGGGGGGGGGGGGGGGGGGGGCAGTCGATAGTGTGATGGAGGGCCTTTTATCAACTGCTTTTCCAACCATCTGCTTTTCCAGCCCTATCTAATGTAAGTTTGAAGGTCTAGGGGGGCAGCTGCCCCCCCTCCCTATGCCATGAGTTCATGTGCTATAATAATATTCTATCCTCCTAAGAAGGATTAAAAGAGGAGCGAAATATCTGTTTTGACGGCTGTATAATCTGTGAGATTATCAATCATCTGGAATCCACTAGGTAGTCAAGAAAGAGTGAGGGCCGTGGAAGGGGCATCCCCCTCATACAGAATAATTTTCTGTTCGTTTAAAGTTTTAGTGTTGCTCCTTACTTTCAGTTGGAGAACTACTTTTGTTTATTTAGTTTCTTACCATTTTTAAAATCACACCAGAAAATAACCTCCTCCCCCCTCCCGTTTAAAATTTCCCCTGGAAAATCCTCCGAAAAAACTTTCCTACCCGCAGAAAATTCTTCCCTTGTAAAATCCCCCTAAACTGAACCCCCCCCCCCAAAAAAAAGAATCTGTATATTTCCCAATATCAAACACTGCATTTGAACAATATGGGGAAATTGCGTAACTTACAGCCCTTTCCCCGTAGACTATTGAGGGCTATGTCATCAAAGGCGTAGTTATTGGACCTTTCAACTTGGCTGAACCAAACGGCTATCTTAGAATTTCGATCGGATGTCTTTTGGAAAAAATTGGGGGAGGGGGGGGGGGGAGGGGCTATATGCCCTCCAATCTTTTTGGTCTCTTGAAAAGTGCACTAGAACTTTGAGTGCACTAGCACTAGAAGGGGGCTATATGCCCTCCAATCTTTTGGTCTCTTAAAAAGTGCACTAGAACTTTTGATTTCCGTTCGGATGAGCTCTCTCCGATCTTTTAGGACCATTGGTTCGATAAGATCACTCCTAGGGAAAATAATAATAACAAAATTAACATGCTTCCGTGATCTTTCTTCGACATTTTTGTAGATAGGAGCTTGAAACCTCTACAGTAAGGTTCTCTGATATGCCGCATCTGGTGTTGGAATTTTCATTAAGCTACTTGACTTTTTTGGAGAGCTTTCCTTCTTTTTCGAAAAATCAGGCAAATTTTTTCAGGCTCATAGCTTTTGATGGGTAACATTAAACTTGATGAATTTTATATATCTGGAATCAGCATAAAAATTCAATTCTTTTGATGCGTCTATTATTATCAACATTCTGTTTTTTAGACTTTCGGTGACTTGGATCGAGTGGCTCCTTACCTACAGTTCGTTTCCACGAACCGTTTGATTAATTTATGTTTTATATTCTGGTTTTGTCAGAAGCAGATATGGAGGAATGTGTTAAACAATAGGTTTAGATGACTATGTATGGAAAAATGATCTTTGATAAAACTAAACCGATTTTGTTATTAATTTAAAAAAAAAGTATTTTCCAAAAAGATCTTTTTCGGAGAAAACTTATAAAAAATAGATATATGATGAAACCAAAACCATTTAGGTGTTATTAATAAGAAAAATGTTTATAAAAAAGATCTTTTTCAGAGAAAAGTAATGAGCCGTGTCACAATCTAAAACGAACAGAAATGAGAATAAATAGTCAAGTCAAACTTGACTTGAAAAGAGAGCAGAAATTGCCATAAATACAAGCAAGGTTGCCTCCCATCTTAACTCTAAAGGCCCAAGAGTTATTTGCGCTTTACTGAAAAAAAAAAATGTATATTAAAATTTAATATATTTGTTATTATATATTTATATGTTTACCAAATATACTTAATTTATTTTAAACCCTCTTTATCATTATGTCGTTGAAAAATAAAAATTGTTATGAATTCAAGGAATTCATATCATATTTTTAGGATATAGCCCCAAGGCATGTACAAAAATTTACTGATTTTTCTGTACTTATCTCTTGTCAACAGCTGCTTCATGGTAACAAGCAATGCCATAAAAAACAACCTTTTGCCTAACTACACTAGTAGTCCAGTAATGCCAAACGTGGTACAATTGTACCATTTTGGTACATTTCACCTCTTCTGGTACAATTTAGTACAATCTCATAAAATATGGGACATTTTAAAAAATTACGGTACAATTCAGTATTTTTGTACCTATGTTTGTATTCTTTCATCTACAAATATTTTATTTCACCCTGATCTGTTCAGCATAGTCAAGATAAAGAGACAGACAAGCAGTCACCTATTTTCCTTTTTTCGTAAACAGACACTTCACTTCCGGCGTCAAAAGGTCGACAAAAACATCTTTCTGTGATTCAATTCTTGCCAATTGAAAACGAAAGACTAAAAATGAAGCTATAATGACACTTGGATTCGTGATGGTTGGGAATCTAGTGGAATAAAAACAAAAGCCAACCACCCTAGGTGAATCTCCTCAGTTTGAAAATTTTTATTAAGGAAAAAAGAGCCTGCTGAGAGAAATTAAAAGTAAGTAGAAATTTAAAATAAGGTGATCTAGCTCAACTATATATATATATATATATATATATATATATATATATATATATATATATATATATATATATATATATATATATATATATATATATATATATATATATATATATATATATATATATATATATAGCAAATGGTAAATGTAGTTACCAAACTTTGAAAGCAGTGAAAGTTATCTTTTTTTCAGAATTTCATAAAATGATTCAATTAACTTGTAGATAGATAGTTTATCACCCTTTCATCCTAGGGTAGAATTAACGTAAATAGTAATATTTGTGGGTAGGTACCGGGTGGGGCACTCCTAATTGAGTCAAGGTCTAAAGCTATGATATAGATTTGATGCATTAATAAACATATATTGTTGTCAGATATTAAATAATCGTCCCATTGTTTATATTTGAGTCTCTTAACTAAAATGGCTGCTGACCACTGTGTTATGTGAATGGTGTGAATTTGAGTGCCTCTTCTCTTCTGAATGAGATGACAAATGGTTTCAGTCGGGATTTGATTTTTCAGATTCTGCAACAGGAAAGGTGTCCTATTTTAGGCAAATTACAGACTCATGTAAATATTGGGCTGTACCTGTATCAGTGATTAAAAAAACAAACAAGTTTTTTCAACTGAAAGTAAGAAGCAACTTTAAAATTTGAAACGAACAGAAATTATCATAGACAGCGCAATCGCGCTGCCTAAGTAAAGAACGATTTTGGCACAATGTATTATTTATTATTATTTTTTTTCCTTTAGACCAGGGCACTTCGTATCGAAGGAGTTGTCATAGAAACTTGGAAAAGGGGTCATTCAATTGGATAATGGAATGGCTAATGCCCTTTTTAATAGTGGGAAGTGATTGGAGGGCAACTAATCCCACACCCACCAATCCCATTTGCCCATTATGTTTTAAAAATAAATTTTGCCTTCAGATTAATCAAAATGAACTGTGTTAATGCTAATTCCCAACAAGGCATCTCAGCAGTATCCCAAGAACGACTGAGGGTATTATGTTCAAACTTTCGGGGCTATTTCTGCTCTTAAAATTTAACCAAATCAAAATAGCGTAAGTGTATCCAAGCTACCAAAAAAAAGTAAAAAGATTTTTTTGCGAATGGTATCAAGTTTTCTATTACAGGTCAACTAGAGGAGGTATGAAACTAAATTAAACACTACTATTTGTGTCCAGATTTTTGAAAGGGTGTATGTTGTTAAAAATTGCTAAAAAAAATTTCTCCGGCATACAAATAGCAGGCCAAACTATAAAGTCTTAAAAAAACGAAAAGATTTAAAGTATTATTTTCTTTTTCTCTGAAAAGACTATGTCAATATAAAACGAACAGAAATTAATTTTAAAAAAAACTTTCCACAAAATAAGTTTTTCAAAGAAAAGTAAAGAACTCCATTAAACCAAAAATGAGCAAAAATAAAAATCTAATAATCTACCAAGCGTGAAACTGCCACAGATCAGCATCGATAAATAAATGAAACTCAAAAACGAACAGGAATTACAATAAATAACCGAGTCAAACTCAAAACGAGCAGAAATTAACATTAGTAGGGCTCAAAACCCCTATGCCTTCCCAAGGCCAGAACATAACTTACACTTTACAGAAAAAAAAAAATACAAATGAATGTGTATTGTCAGTTTAATATACATATGCTGATATATAGTAGTCAAAATATTAATATTATTTGATTTGTTAAAGTTATAAAAATTAAAAAAATTATATTTTTTCAGTAAAGTGTAAGTTATGCTTTGGCCTTGGGAAGGCATAGGAGTTTTGAGCCCTATTCATGTTAATTTCTGCTCGTTTTGAGTTTGAAAAAGTTTGTTAAAGTATGCCAAGTTTATAAATGGTCGTAAATGGCCGAAAAACAACGACTTTTGTTGGCCTGTAGTAAAATGTTTCTGTTGTATTATATGTTACTCCGAACAATTTCTTCAAGTACTGTCAAGAGTAATGTACTGTATTAGAAGAGAAAGAAAAACAAAGGAATGGAGAAAGAAAGTGAATGAAATGCAAAATTTTCGTCGATAGTACTTTACCTCACCAACGATCCACGTGTTAGGCGAAGCGTAACACACGGAAAAAAATTTGGGATATGGTACATTTTTTTTTTTGTCTTTGGTACATTTTTCATGCAATTTGTGGTACATTGTTTTGAGGTGTACGTTGTTTGTTTTGAGCTGTTGGCAACACTGTAGTAGTCTGGTCGCTTAGTCAAAGGTTCGTGCAAATTTGGAAAAAAATGTGAAAGTTGGTCCACAGGGGCTGCTTGATGTGCTCTTTCGAATGAGACTGGGACACAAGCGATCCGACCACCTTAAGAGGGGGGAACAGGGGGTAAGAGTCACCCAAAAGGGGGGAAAAGTAAAAAAAATCTTTTTCCCTATTTTAGCTTGATATTCGGTGTGTTTGCTCGGTATTAGGCAGAAATTGAAGCAAAGTGATGGATAAGGGGCTTGGAATGTCCCACCATCAAAGGGAGGGGTGGGGATGAAATTCACCTAACAGGGGGAAACGGGAAATGATTGTTTTTGCCTATTTCAAATTGGTATTCATTTTTTTTTTTTATTCAATCTTATATAGTAACTGATTTAATGCCATGGCAAAAGTGCAGAGGATGTCCTGGGAGGGGGGAAACAGGGGTATATATTTACCCCGGGGGAAATGCTAAAGAAGGGAAATTTCTGATCTGCTGTCTCTAAGTTTGTTCTTGCCATTTCAGGAGGCATTCTCAAGATCGAGTGGTACAGTATTACATCCTAAATCCTGGATAAGGGATACTGGGGGGGAGGGGAATCTGGGTTTTAGGTGAGTCAAATCAAACCGGCTGTTCCTGTCATTTTCTCGTTCATGTGTTCATGCGCTTGATCCTTTGCCATGGAAGAAAAAAAGTATGTTTTGTCTTTCGAACTGTGAAGTTTCCTTTCATAAACCCACAAAATACAGCTGGGTTCTATGTACTGAGGGCAATCTCGTCTCTAACGTGCACCGACAGCCATCTGGCGTAGTTCGTGTGGTCCAGAGCGAACATCCACCGCAGAATCTTTCGCAGAGCATCGACATAAGCATAAAATCTGCCTTGCGGATGGATTGTACGAACATCAACAAAATCAGTTCAATATCAAGTACAGTTGACCAGTAATCAAACTAAGCGCTGACTTCTTTTCTTGATTCACACCATTCATCGAAAGATAGCACCTCATTGTCGTTCTCTTTCATTCTCAGAAGCATACCCATCATATGCTCGGTGCCTAAGGACATGAAGGACTGAAGCAGTACTTGGTGAGCGTAACGGGACCTATTAACATGCGACCCTTTAAGAATGGCATCTGCCCTTCCTGTCGTTTTGACATCAGCTTGGACGAGAAGCTCGTCCCATTCAGATCCTTTCATCCAGTCTCCTAGCACTTTCAGGATATACATTTCTATGTGCAGGCCACCGAAAACGACGATAAACGAATCTTCCGGATGTATTTCTGAAAAGTTCCACTGCGTATTAATTTGGCCAGTACATAAAGCGGCTGATCAGCTGTCAAAACTGGGATCTGACCTGGGTTCAGAAATATGGGTGAATGGAGAAACAGCAGTAATGTTTCTGACATTAGTGATATAGTGATATATTTAATTAATTAACTTTAAGAAAAAAATTAAATACAAAAATCAATATGATTCACCCAAAACCAAACGGTTGACGTGGGGGAAAGTAATTTTAGTAAGTAATTCTATTGGAATTTTTAAGATACTGGAAAATTTGTTTAAGAAAAAAGATAAAAATCGAAGCCCTTCGTGACCATTTTCACCCCCTTTACCCCTCTCCCCCTGTAAGTTACTAGGGCAATCCGAGAACTTTCCATTACTTTCTTCTTCTTTTTCTTTCTAATACCCGAGAATAAAACCGAATGTCGATTTAAAAATGGCTAAAACAAGATTTTCCATTTCCCCCTGCTGGTTGAATTTCACCCCTCCCCCCCCCAGGGTGGTGGAACAATCCAAGTACTTTTCCAATGAATTCCCTTCAGTTTTTTCTAACAAAGAATATACTTACCAAATATCAAGCTGAAATAGGCAAAAAAAGATACTTTTTCGCATTTTCCCCCTTTGGGTGACTTTTAACCCCTGTTTCCCTCCCTTAGGGTGGTCGGATCGATTGTGTCTCATTCGAAAGAGTACATCCAACTGCCAATGTTGACCAAGTTTCATACTTTTTTCCAAATTTGCACGAACCATCCTGTTTTGTGGACTAAGCGACTAAACTATATGGTGCTGAGTCCAGCCAATAGAAAATTCGGGATGCAACTACGGACTGTTATTTTTAGAATATTGGAAAGATCGTTGGATGGTAAACCGGATGGTGTGTTTATGGTTGAACTAGTGAATCTGTCGGAATTTGGACAAATTTTCCACCTTTAGGTGCTCCAATGTGAGTAAAAATATTCTGTAACCCTCTCCTTCCCCTGTGGGTGCTCCTAACTAAAAAAAAAATATGTGATGAAATGTGTAGGCATAAGAACTTGTCAAGATTTACAGTAGTCGTAGAAAGAGAAAACGCATTGTAGACACGAAAAAGGTTTTTTCGTCTCCATTTGTTTCCGTTTTCTAATTTTATTTTTTATTTGTCTACTTAAAACTTTTTTAATTCCAAGTTCTGTTTATTTTTTTTCTCGTCTTAATAGTTTTACCAAAGGGTTCTGCCGCAAAAAACTTATTTTAGTTAAAACTTTAAAGGTTAAAGGTCTGGTCAAAGGCCGACCACTAATTTATACTTCTTCAAACGCTATTGAACCATGTTTTCGTGCAAACGAGTGGACGGGGAGTGAGTTTAGCGGGAGTTGATTAGAATGAATTTGGTTGAAGTTAAACCGTTGTTGAGTTACAAAGGGTTCAATTGAATAGGAGTTGAATTAAATTTGGTTCGATTTCCATGGGGGTTGAGCTGCATAGAGGTTGAGTTGAATCTGGGTTGAGATGAAAAGGAGTTTATTTGAAGGGGAGGTTGAGTCAGGTAGAAGTTGAATTATATACGGCTGAACTGAATAGGGGTTGAGTTGAATGAGGGTGAGGAGGGTTGATTTGAATGAGTTAAGTTAGGCGCACACCATTCTAAATGTATGCAACCTCTAAGTGTATTTGGTTACATCTGTCTGAGAAAAATCCTCAGACCCGCTTAAATAAAAAAAAAAACGCTTAATGATCTAGTGAGAAATACGAACCTGCGAAAGAAACCTGAGTTTGACATTGGTACCGTGATCAGACAAAGACGACTGTGGTGGTTCGACCACGTTCTGAGATGGCTTGAAAGTACCTTTGTCAAAAAGCTACCAAGTTGGTTCCACCATCCGGGTGGAGAAGAGACAAAGGGGAAGGGGAGTTATAAAACTCCACTAAGTGTCGTTAAAGCTGACCTAGAACCGACTAGACAATTCAGAAGAGATGGGACAAGTTATAGCTTGAAATGTTCATGTCTCTCACGAAAGACAAAGAACCTCAACATACCACCATGTCGAAGCTGTTGGACGTCAGGAAGACGAGCTTCGTGTAAAAGTGCACGCAACTGCAAGATCCTTTTCCTTTATTAAATAAAAAAACAAGTTTTTTTTAACTGAAAGTAAGGAACGACGTTAAAACTTAAAACGAACAGAAATTATTCCGGATATGAAAGGGGCTGTCCCCTCCTCAACGCCTCGATCTTTACGCTAAAGTTTTTTATTGTTTAAGAAAAACAGAGTTGTGAGAAAGTCAAACTTTAGCGTATATTAGGGGGAAAATAGCGTATATTAGCGTATAAATACGTATATTAGGGGGTTCGCCCCCTAGTCAATACCTTGCTCTTTAAGCTAAAGTTCGAATTTTGTTCCAATTCTTTAAAAATAACCCCTTAATCACAAAGGCCGTTAATTAGAATAAATAGCTCTTATAAAATTACTAAAAAATCTTTGGCTTAAAGAGCGAGGTTTGACTAGGGGGTGAACCCAATCATTACGAGTAGTGTGTATGTGCACAGTTTCAAACCTACAGGAAAACCTACAAGAATATTGTCAAAAGTGTATAAGATTTCACGAATACATTCACGAATACATTCACGCATACAAGAATGTATTTACACGTGAACATTTTAAAAGTTGGCAAGGTTTTTGTTTTTGATAAGAATTGCACAGTGAATGTATCGTTTGACTTGTGCATTTTATGAGCCAATCAGAGGCAGCGATGGTTGTTCAATATACGATAACTTGATTTGTGGTTGGGGTTTGAATAAAAGGAATGGTTTTCACTACAATTCATATTAGTAAGAGAATTGAATTCAGAGAGAATAGTTTATTTGAGAGGATATTAGTGGAGAAAAATGAGTGGTGCATTTACATTGTTGGAGATTAATGATGGAACCGACAGCAGCAGCAGCAACGATATACGAGTACCCAATGTGGCTGTGGAAATAACCGCTGGGTGTAGACTATGCCTTGAATGGGACAGTATGTATGCTAGATACGTGATATCATTAAGCAAGTTTAAGCAGGAGGAGCAACAATGTTTTGCTGGAAAAGTGAATATTCTCCATATAAATAAACTTCGGTCTGCATTAGATGTCCTATCGAAATATATTGATGAGAACAAAATGCATCAATGAATATTATTATTGTAATTATGTTCAATAAAATTGTTTCTAAATCAAAGGTATTTTTCTTTCTATAGTAGATTAGCGTATATTTTCTAGAGTACAAAAAGAAATTCTGCTTAGTCTGAAGTTGGTTGTGAGAGTGTTAGGACTCTAAAAATGGATAGATTTGAGAAAGAGCGAATCATGAGGAATCTAGTGTTTATGGAAAAACATTTGATTCTAGATGACGATTTTTTAGAGCTGTCTATTCAAAGGAAGATATTTTCTCGGGGGATGCTTGTTGATATAATGAAAACTGATTCTCCATCATTAGACTATTGTATGAAGCTTCTACATCGTGGTCCAAATGCATTTACACAATTTACTGATATATTGATCACGACACGGCAAAATGATATTGTGGATATGCTTTTAAACATTAGTTTAGAAATTTAGGACTTTTTTTCATGAGAAAGATGGTGCTCAAGGATGATTTACTCCTCTCTCTATCTCAGACAATTTTGTTGTTGCTAGCTCAGTTTCATTGTGGCAGTGAGAGTGTCAACACATGAAAAAATGTTCCATACATGTCCCCCATGTATGTACACACTGGGCAGCTGGTTGTCATGTGAGAATTGCACAATGATTGATGAGTATGATGAAAAGTGTAGATTATGCAACCCGTGTAAATTGCATAAAGGATATGCTGTACAGATTAAAGGTTGTAATACCTGTCTTGAAGAGGTGTGTGACTCTCATCCTAGAGGCCACCTATGCTCCAATTGCCATTATGATAAATGTAATCAGTGGGAGAATACATATCCGGGTATGATAGGAAAGAATCCTAACCGTGATTTTAGTTTATTGCTACGAGATTGGTATCGTCGTGGTTTTAGATTGTTCTGGGAGGAGGAGCCGGGTCAAACGATTCAACTGTTGGAACAGCAAAAGAATATGGTTTCTACGTCATCGTTGTGAAGACAATGGGTGTTATGATTATAAGCCCACTGATTTTTATTTGGCTGTGACGGAATGTGATTCGACACTTGAGGACACTGTTTGTGAAATTGCTTCAAATAAGCAAATTGAAACATGTGAATTCTATAGAATGAATGAGAATAGTATCATTGACTATACAAAGAGATATGACAAGAGTGAAGTCACACTCTATTGTAGAAAATGTGACCCTGACATTGCAGTACATCAGGATCATACACTGTGAATTCAAATAATCTACCTGCACTAGTTGTTATCGACAAATACCTATACCTAGTAGAAGATGAAATCTAAAGAGTAGAAAAGTCGTTTTATCATGTATATAAATTTTTATTAATAAACAATTTCACATACATTTTTAGAACATTTTATTCGTAGGGCACTAAAATCTATATTAAATACGCGTGTAAGTATATTTTCCACTAGAAAGTCGTTCAATCGAGGTAAGTCAACGTAGATGTTGAGAAACTGCTTGTAGGTGTAGCCACGACATCTGAACATGAAAAAGAGTAATGCATGAAAGCCACATGTCTTAGTTGTTAAATCCTGTACTCTTCGTTGATTTTGAATAATGGTTTTCCCACTGCTTTCAATAAAGTTGCTGATGTACGGCGTGTAGAATTTATACGAAAGACCAAGAGGATCAAAAAATTCAATATTCTTCGTTGTTTGAAAGATGCATAGTCAATGGCCGGTCTTCAAAGTCGATGGACTGCTATTAACAATGATTAAGGTATTGTTAACACTTGGAATTTTTTCAATGAAGTCCGAAGGTATGCAATAGGACTTGTACTGGGACATGTATGGATCCATACTAAATACGTTGATTATTTGGTTTGTGTTCATGGTGCTAGGTCTAGTAGAACACTGCCGTCGGGTGTGATTTCCCAATAGGTTTCAAATTGACTCAGTGATATTAGTGTGATACTCTCAGTCAGAGCATCGGCAAATGTACACTCTAAACGTACATTCCCTGTTCGTACTATGCTCATATCCTGAGTCCCGACAAGTCCAAAACAATTACCCCATGATTTTTTGAAAACATTGAATTGGTTATTCCTTTTTCAAATAGTTGAGAGTCATGATCTAGGGATTGCATGGTCAACTCGTACAGAGTTCTATAGATTTTTTGTCAAAAGATAGAGTGTACAGTGGAATACCATTCACTTTGCACACAAGGCTAGGTAGACCGAAAAAATTAAAATCATGGGGGGATTCAGTCCAGGATCCAACGGCACTGCCACTCTTTACAAAGGCCAAAGCCAATTTTGATGGGATTTCTCCATTGATAAATGATGAATCGCTATAGCTACGAGAGCCGGTGGCAATGTGACGTTGATTGGTGATCGTATGGGGGACAAGAAGTTTAATGTTGTTACCATTGGCTCTTAGCTTTTCCACTGCCAATGCAACAGAGCTCATAACCTGTTGTTTTCGGACGTGGAGAATTGCCGATGTGATAATGACATTTGCATCGGGTGCTGCAGGAAGTGTTTTTCTCAAAATGAAATTCGATGGGGCCATCTGTAACTTTATGTCAATCTTGACATTGGGGTGGTAACCATTGGGATATATTGAATATCTCATGATTTAATTTTCCAACCAGATGACACTCTTGGGTCACTGCAGTAGTCAACTCGCCGTCAGTATCAACACCTGATCGATATTCATAGCCCAATGATTGTCCTCTCAACTCTTTGTATGCCTTTGGTGTCATCATCATAAATTGTATGTAGCTTGCATAGTTGGATAAATTATTGCTAGTGCTCACCAATGTTCCATTAATGAATACATTAATTTGTTTGAATAGGTTGTGTAGAATACAGTTCTCGTAGGAGAGACCATCACCAGCATTTGGAGTTGTATTATCTGACTTTTTCTTCACCGCAACATTTAAATCAATAAATGTTGATGACAAATCAATGAAATAGTCTTCATTGGAAAATATTTGAAAGTGTATATTTTCCGAGAGGGGTTGTTGGGGGTGAAATTGTTCATAGTAGCCATACTTGACACTGACATCAACATTTTCAGCATTGAATAGATTCAATGAGGAACTAATTGTGGATATGATTCCTTGTGGGGGAGATAAGTCATCTTAAGAGAAGAAATCCTTCTTTGATCTAACAATCTTTTTCTTTTTCTTCTTCTGCTTATTGGTCTTCCTTGTTTTATTCCTCAAAGTCCTGGTTGATGTCCTTCGCTTCCCGCCTGGGTGGAGACTGATGAGTGAATGACGTGCACGCATTCTTTTCAATCCCTCCCCATTTTGTCGAGATTTTAATTGCTCACCAACGGCTCTTGCTGAAGATCTAATATTTTTCTTAACACTCTCCTTGAAATTCTTGCCCGACCCCCAGTCCTGTAGTGTGGAGGCAGCAAAATTTGATGCAGCAGGTACAAGATATTTTCTGGCAAGGGTAGTGCAGAACGAAATAGCCTAGCAAACCAGCTACCAAGACCGTAGCCAGACATTGTAGTACGACCCTTGTAGTAGTCCAATCCATTGCCTATTTGACGTGGACTCAATCACCAACATAGCAATCGATATCGGGCAGACAAATGGAATTCTTCTATTGTTCATTTTAGGTGATTGTGCTGTCGCCGACAATGGGTCGAAAATGACATGTAGTCACTGCTAAGCCTTTTGAAATTGATAGAGGATCACCTAATTCGGTTCTTAGTGTTAACTGACAGAGTTCCAAATAGGAAGTGTTTACGGGAATATACTGAAGATGCTTTATATTGTAGTGATGAATATGCTCTTGATTGGTTTTTCGTTCAAGAACTCGTAGGAGGGGAACATTTGAATTATCGACTCTCGATGTTTCCACAAACGAAGCGTAGAGAAATATACAAGTGTCTGTGGAGAAGGCAGGTGGGTAGTCAGCAAAAATGAAGTTAGTGTTTCCGGCACTTTTACCATTGATTATATTGAGCTTAAAGCCAAGAACATCCTTTAGATTATCATTGAGAATAACCTTTTCATTGGCAATAGGTGAACTAATGTAGATCTTGCCCTCCTCCTTTTGAATAGTTGAAATGAAAAGCTCCTTTTTTACGAGTGGAAAATCTTTTATTAATAGAACGACATAAATCATTCATACAGGTGAGCTCCTCGTAGGGTAATACAACATATGGGTATTCAAACAAATTGATCTTTTCAATTTTTTCTCGATCGTTAACGAGTGGCCAATCATCATGTTGATCACTAATGAGTGGCCAATCATGGGGTCTAATTTTTATTTCATATTCACGATCCTTTCTCAGGATGTCATAGGTATTTTTGAGAATACAGTCGACAAGAGCCACTTCATACGCACCGTCAAATTTGATGGCGGGGAGAGTTTTGTCCAAAAATCACTTATCGTATTCAAGTCGTTGTAGAGAGGATCGGAAACATTGGACATAAAAGTTACATAAAAATCATTGGGCATTGTCAATATCTTCAACACCGATCCAAGAATCAAATCAAAATCAGAGTTGTATCCTAGCCACCGAACAAGTAACTGTTTCTTACCCCTGCGAGTACGTGTCTTTAATATCTTTTCAATTTGATAGATTTCACTATTATTTTTAACTTTTTGTAGTTCATAGTCAAAAGCCGCCGAGAATCTCTTCATCTTTGGTATCGCACAAACGATAAGTTATGGGTTTAGTGTCTAGGATTTTTGCCACTTTAAAAAGTTCTGTGGACCATAAGTAATTCCCCTTTTCAAAAACATTAGTTGTCCTATTAATTCGAACAGTATCACCAACATTGAATTTATTTTTCTTCTTGACAATCGTTTCATTGGAATACTGTTTAAGAAAGGTGTCAATTGTATCATGATCAGAATGATGAACTTCCGTTGGCGTAGAGTTGGACAATGATCGATGAGGTCATTGATTATAAATCAACATGATTTTATCTAAATCATGAATAAAAAGCCGGTGTATTTTTCAATTTACAATATCTTGAAATTTAAAGTCGAATAGTTCTTATCAATCGTTCGGCCAATGCAGCCTTTATAGGACTCTGACTATGATAGAGCAGTGTACTATATTTTACTAGTACTTTTGCAACATGGGGATTAACAAATTCACTACCACGATCCGTTTGAATTTTTTTATATGAATCCTGTTCGAGAATACTTTCAATGGCCCGAGCAACTTCAACGCCTCTCTTTGATCGCAATGGAATGGCATATGCATAGCGACTAAAAACACTGATTGCAAGAAGAATGTACTTGTACGGTTTATTGTGCCGTCGTTGAAACTCATCTAGAGTCAGGATATCTGCTTGCATTATATGCAGTGGGTAAAAGGCTTTAGTTTTTTCGATATTGATTAGCACGAAGTCTATGATTTCTATGCAGAGTGTAACTTGATTCATTTTGTAGATAGTCTTGTAAACTTTTAGTGTGAACACCAGTGACCTTGGAAAGAGTGGTGGGTGAACTTAAACTACCCACTTCACCAATATTTTCATAAACACCTTTCAGAACTTCAACCATTTTGAACGTAAACACATTGTGTAACGTCCACTACCCTTTTGTATACTGGCGGTTGGTTGTGGTGTTGGTGACGTTGACTTAATACGTCTTCGCTCTTGTCTAGCTATCAGCGGTGTGCTAGTATTTTCCAAAATTGATTTAAAATCTTCTTCTTCTTCATATTTTAATGGTGGTGTTATTGACAATGATGCATGTTCATTTAATTTTTTTAGAATTTGTCTATTGCTAATAAGACTTTTGGGAAAGTTTAATGTATTTAGAAAGTTGTATAGATGAGCGTCAAATGATAATAGTCCTTTACGATTTGTAACCATATCATAGATTAAATCAAGTAGATTATAGCTCTTGCCCTGAATTATAATCCCTTTCCCATTGTTCTCAACTTGAATATGATCTTGAACACTTTCCATGAGATAGGTTAGGAGTCGTTTACTTTGTTCACGATATGAGTGGGGCATTAGATTTCCAATTTTCATTACAATTGAATCCAATTCCTCCTTCTTTAATTGTGTTCCAGCAGAATCCTGAGGAGATGATTCTTTTTTGTGATCAATACCAGCAGCAGCAGTGGCCTTCACACGATAGGACTTATGTTTGTCCACTCGGCGAAGTGCATCTTGAAGTAAAAGCAGTTTTTTATCATCCTCAATATTCTCATTGTCAAGGAATTTACTCAGATTGTTCTCAAAGTGTTCCACGGGTGAGAGAGCGAGTTCTATTGGAGTCAATTTATAGGGTTTTGCCATTCTCTCTCTAGAGAAAACTGTTTACAAGTCCTGCAATTATTGGCAGTAAAAGTGTGAAAAAGCTACCGCCCGCCTGAAGAAGTCTTTTCTTTTTAAAATTCTTTCCTTTCTTTTTAGAGGCCAATGTACGTACAATGGAACGATGTTGCTTTGCCTGTTTCTTAACTACTTCTGGCAGTTGAACATTACCCTCGATCAAATTTAAACAAAAGTTCAGATATTAGATTAATGAAGTCATTGTCAATACCATGTTTGAATATGGCTTTTCTAAGCGGGGGTTTTGAAGTGCTTAGAACTGAAAACAGATGTCTATTTTCATGTAGTTTCTTCAGTGTCATGATAGCAACTAATAGGTCTTTTTAGTGTTCACTGGGAGATATACTGTAATTTCATTGTCAAAAATATCTGTGACTACACGCAGATCCTCGGGTGTACTTTGATTAAGATCCAATAGGATGTAGCCGTAGGGTTTATTAGTTGCCTGATTGTATGCTGAGAGCAGAAATTTGGGTGCGCCTGGATAGAATTGTTTATTGAGAGTTATTAGCGAGCTAGAATCACGAACAACTCTGTAGATGATATAGTAGGTGCAGTTCAATGCAAGTGTTCGCATACATTTGTTCTGATGAAAGAGATTGTGTAGAACCAGAGTAACGGAAATCTGTTCATGATGAGAGCGAACAGTGAACAGTTGTAGCATTTCCTGGGACCATTGTTCAATAGATTCAGCCAGATCGTCAATGATCAGCCAAGAGTTTGGTTCAATAATGCTGAAAACAACAAGTCCCTGTATGAATTTTATCTGCACCAACCCCATGGTGGTGGCAGCAATTGCTTTTATTTTATCGTATGACTCCTGCCAAATACTGTAACAATAGTAGATTTTTTTCGGCTTTTCCACAAACTTTTTATCGCAATTTTTAATTATTTTAGTTAAGAGTGTTGTTTTGCCTGACATTGACGGTCCACACAGAAACGATCTGAATGGTGTTTTCAATTGATACATGTTCCCTTCAACAGTTCACCTAGACAACTAACTGTAGACTATGGCTGTCTATTGAATAAATAATTTCCCTATAACATTTCCGTTCAAGAATAATAAGAAGAAGACGAATAAAGAATCATATTTTCTTTTATTATATGCATAAAAAAGTAACAATACTTTTAAAAAATACAACATTGAACATGAATGCACATTAAACATGAAAAAATACACTTTTTAATTTATTATAATAAAAAATACAACATTTACATATGCATATAGAAAAAACACTTAAATAAATACACTTTTTTTTAAAATTTATTTATAATAAAAAATATAACATTTACATAGGCACAGAGAAAAAACACTTAAATAAATACACTTTTTTTTGTTTATTTATTTATAGAAAAATACAACATTTATTAGAATAATGCACTTGAAATAATAATATCACACTTTTATTTACAGCATTTTAAACTTTGGATCCCCCCGGGGGGGGCGGCCGCTGCGGCGGCCGAGGCGGGCCGGGAAGCGCCGGGCGCCGGGAAGCGGGGCACGCTGTGGCGGGCCCGGGCTGGGGCTGGCATTAAGTACTGGAAATTGATCTGCCTTGCACACACACACACACACACACACACACACACACACACACACACACACACACACACACACACACACACACACACACACACACACACACACACACACACACACACACACACACACACACACACACACACACACACACACACACACACACACACACACACACACACACACACACACACACACACACACACACACACACACATTGAAAATTGTTTGTGATATAGAATTAAAAGAATTAAAAAGAATTAAAAAAAACACCCATTACCCAAAAAACCCTCCCACCCAATTTATACTTTTTTAAATGAATTTAAATGAATTTAAGTTAATTTTTCTAGACCGAGTTGTTTTCTGTACTCTACACATTCAACTCGGTCTGAAATTAAATAATGACCGTGTGGTAGTACCTTCACACCATCCTCAAGTACATAGACTTTGTCCGATATGGCAGACATGGCGTTTTTCTCAACTCTAACTGTGTAGTTTTTAAATTGTAAAGAGCGAACCGCCATGACTTTCGCCCTTGGCACTAAACTACGTTTCCACACAGTTTCTATACACACTCATGTCAAAATTATTTTTTACAAAGTGTTTAGGTACCCCCTTGCAAACTTGTTTGATATCCTTGCTGTGCGTTTCCACACAGTATGCCTTCGGACCAGGAAACACACCACTGGATATCAGATCGCTACCCGTTTCAGATTTTAGCATTAACAATTGATTTGGGGCCTGACGTTTCACTAGCTCTGGGTAGAGGGATTCGTCCCAATTAGTGTAGTCCATTCGTGAGCTAATGTACTCGCCATTTTCCAAATCATTCAATAGATTTTCAGTTTGAAACAGGAGTGAATCAGTGTCCCCGTAATACACTTGAACGTGTCCCTCAATCGGCCACTGTACCTTGCATACATTATAATAAAATGACAACATGAGTTTCTTGGATAATTCAGTTATTGCTCTTCCGCCTGCAATATTTTTATTTAAAACAATGTTTCTTTTCTTACGATGTAGGAGCACCATATCAGAGTCTATGATTGTGAACGATGTGAAGTTTGGATCCGCAATGATTCGAGCACAATCTTTGGGGTTGGTTACAATGTCACATCGACTTCTGTTTCGTACGCTCTCGCACATTTTACCGAAAGCTGAGTTCAAAATGAGTTTATAGACTTCTTTTTCAACTTTCGTTTTCGCTTGTGAATGCTTACTGACAAAGGTGTCAATAAACGTTTTCATGTAAGGCTTTTGATCAAATGGTGGGCTCTATGAATCTTTGTGACCTTGAAACCATTGTACACCATCCATTTCAATAGCACGTGATGAACAACGATATTCTGTTTCGGGTTGAGGTCGGCAATTAGTTTTTGTTTTGAAGGTACCCAGTGCATACTCCCGTCCTCTACTAACGATAAATTGTAGGGGCTCAGAGAGTCCCTACCCACCGGTCTATTTATACACGGAAAAAACAAAGTCTTTTACCGAGTCATGGATTTCCATGGGTATTTCACCGTCAATTTCAAAAAAAACATCCCTGTGCCCCATTCTCCTCAACACTGGCAATGTCGGGGAAATTCGAAGCACAGGGATTGTCAAGACATTTATAATTGCCACACGGCAAACAGTAGTGAGACATTGCCGATGGGTAAAGAGAGTTCATATCCAAAAAAACTGCGTCCGACTTTTCATCGGTGTGCTGTCCACTCGGATCAGTTTTCATGATACGATCCCCGTGAAAAACATACCCACCCCTCATTGATCCCTCTACAAACAGATGCTGATCCACATCGGCGATGAGACCTATTTCTTCTTTGCTGATTTTAAGTATCAAGTCCATCACCAAATGAGGAGTGGAAAAATAATAACCTAAATCCAACCCAAATTCCCCATAGATTTTATCCGTATTTTTGCACACAATGTCCAGAAGAGTGAGTACGTCACTAGCCAAGTAAAGTTTACAATAATCCCACCCATTTTTACATCCGCCCTTTGCCCAAACCCTCTTAGCAAATTCGTAGTCGCTAGTGGTGCACTCACTCTCAGTAAGAGAATTGTAAAAAGCTTCAATGGGCGGTAGTGACACCTCATCTAGCCTCGAGCCAGAGTTGTAATAATCATATGGATATATACCCTTACACGTTAATAAATCATACATTTCATCATCGGGAAGCGCTGTTTGAGGAGGGGAAGCTATCAAAATTGTCACTTTTCTGTACCTGAATCAATTGACTTAAAGATTTGGGGAAGAAGCTGAAAGAGTCTAAAAAACGGATTTTATTCAGGCACGTGTTACCCTTGTCAACTGTTTTCCACATGAATTCTAGCAGCAGTAGCTTCTCCGATGATTTGGGTATGATATTAAATGAAAAAGAACCATCTATCCATGCGTCATCTACAACTCCACCCTTGGCAATGCGGGCCAACGCCGGTAGAACAAACTTTAAGTCGTAATTGGAATTGTGTATAAAAACAGGTACGAAATATTGTTGTCTAACGTTTAAATTGCATGACTGGTGTGCTACCCCTCTAAACTTACTCCCTCCCGATGTAATTTCCTGCCACGAATGATCATGGTCGATCACCTTCCTCCTCCCACCATTCCCAACACCATCATCAAATTCTCCCTTGCAAACCCAACACATTTTACGATTTTTAATGGCCACTATGTCATCTGGTGATAGGAGCATAGGATAGTTTGTATAACGAAGGCGCGAAATTGCAGCGTTCGCTGTTTTGATTAGACTGACCAATGCCGAGCGCATGAAGTCTTCACCGTCACCCAACATCTCAACTACATCCAGCACTTGCATGGTATTATTGGAATCTCGTTGCGCGTGAGCGTAAGAGACCCCTATGGCTTCATGTATTTTAACACGATTTGAATTTGACGGATCGCACACGTCTGTCAGTTTCGCTTCGCAGTCTAAAGCGATCTTATTGCTCTGCAGGAGTGTGTTTTGAAAATTTTTAAAACTTAAGATCGCTCTATCTCCGCTTACCGTCTCCACAGCCTGGTATCCATGACGTTTACAGTGTTTCATGTAATGCTTTAACTTTAAATCAGAGCGAAATCTGGAGAGGCATGTTGGACAGTAATAACAGACACCACGTATATGTTTACCCTCACTTAGAACCCTACTAATATCCGTAATTGGATTAAAATGACCAATTGAATCGGAGTCTGTGGGTGGGGTGTATAGAAGCCACACCCAATGTTCTACTGATTCAATTGAAGAAGCCCGAACTGGAAATAGTACACCCTTCTTATCGGAACGCTGACCCTCTTCAAATTCTGTTTCATACTCTAACACCGTGACACCAATCTTTAAATGTGCATTAGCCCGCTCAAAAATATCTATTCCTATTAGTGTCACGGGAAATTGACCATTTAAACAATTAAAATCTACTTTTGGGAACTTTGAACCCTCCCTACCATTAACTGCCATTTTATCCAACTTTTTCTCAGATGCATCTATTCGAAGTAGTCTGTATGCTGCAATTAAAAATGCATACTTGAAACACTGCAGCCTCGTATCGGAACAGATTCGTTGTATCCCCCTACACCCCTCTAAATCTGAATGATATTTTAATTCAATTGCCCTCCCTCCTCCATGCCCACCTCTTACAATAAAATCCTTTTTAAACCTACATATATTAACATTTAAACTTTCAACAAATAAAACCACAGATCCACTACCCCCCTCGTTATAATTTTCCCACTTACTTTGAATACTATTAGCCCAATTTAGAAAAACCTCCCCGTAATTTGATAAATGCGGGCGAATTGCCAACATCTCTGTGTGCAAGTACTTCGAATACATCTCACCTGCATTCTCATTAAAAAAAAATATGTTAGTGCTATTGATGCTTTTAAACTGACCCCCACTCCCCACACCCCCATCTGTTGTTCAAGAATGGCTCGAATCTTATCAGTATATGAATGTGTAATGGCCAAGGGATCTGTTATTATATCCCCCGACACTAGAAAGTCGAAGGGATCCCCGAAATTGGCGCTATAGACCTTAGTGTGGTGCAAGGCAGAGTTGGACAGAAAAAAATCTCGAAGAGGGGATACTGGTGTTGTTGTATTACTACTACTACTAGTACTAGATATATCATTAATCGGAATGGTGGGGGTGACACAGAATTGTCAATAACACCACTCCCAGTCTGTTCCATCACATTGGTTGGAGATGGCATGAGGTCCCTAGTACATATTCCAAGGTGTTTGGGGACAATTGATCGAGCCAGCCTGTATTGTCCTGTGTTGGAATTTCGTTATGAGGACCCGGTTCAGATGCACTAGTAACATCTCCTAAATGGTCACGCATAAAACTATCTTCCCACTCCGGATCCTCAAGCATGTCAATATCACAGGTTAAGTCGTCTAAGCTAGCCATTTTCCCAAAAATATCATTAAGGAAACCCCTATGCCATTCCATATTCTCTAGAACTAATGTAGGTTCATCACTGAACTCCGTTGTTTGGTGAAAGAATTGGTCCGGTAAATGCTGATGTCTCATCACTCAATGGTGCTGGTGCTATATCATTAATCTGTAGAAAAAAGGTTTTATTTTCTATGTGAAATAAGCATTATTTCATAAAGTTGAAAAATCATGTTCATTTTTTACCATACCATCCATAAAACTCAATTCATCCTAGAATTATTTAAACTAAATACTTTTTGCTTAAAGCATTATTTACAGAACATATGCATAATAAATTACAAATTTTGTTAGTAACATAGACACAAACACACACAATAAAATAGTGAAAATCATTACATTGTTATTGAATTTACAATATTTCAATGAATTATCGAGTAGATGCGGCGCATGCACCGCTCACACACACACACACAACACACACACATACACACACACCTACACACACACACACACACATACAACAATCATTACAACGTTATTGAATTATCGGGTATACAGAAAAATAAGCGGCGCATGTACTGCACACACAGACACTCCTTCAAACTGACTCGGGAAAAAAGAATCATTAGCGAGAAATAATATTTGAAAACTCACATTTAAATTTGCAGCTTGCATGTCGAGAGCTGTAGGGGCCACATCATTCTCGCCTTGCATTGGTGGTGAAGGACCCGGCAAGGCTTGATAGGGGGTGACCCTCCGATCTTGACTAGATGAGACTGATGCATTATAAGAATCTATCCATTCTCTCTTGAATTTCCTGCCAGGTTGCATAGAGGTTTGTGTAGAGCTGACACTGGCTTGAGAGGCTCCTGGCTGGTCCAGCGAACTTGTATTGGAACTAGCATATCTGATGACTGATGGTCTTGCAGCTTGCATCGATGTGATATCACCCCATCTTGGTCTCTTTTCGGAGGGGGGGTAATTGCATGAATCCACCTCAACATCCTTAAAAAAGAAGCAAAATTTAGTAAGGAAATAATAATAAGCCCTCTTTTAAAGATAAATTGCCCTCTAAAGTTTATTCAGATGTTTGTAGCACTCTATGTCTTAGCACTTTAGAATAAAAACAGAATAAAACAACATAGTCTCTCAAACCCCGTAAAGCTATTTTAAAAGGTATAAGAATTATTTATTTAACAGAAATCCGCGCTTTTTGAATAGCCACCAAATAAAGATAAAAACCCTTGTATAACCGAGACCCCGTACAACTGAACCCCCGTGCTACTGAACCCTCGTGCAACTCGACCCCATTTAACTAAACCCCCATGTAATTATATCCCCTTTAACTGAACCCTCGTACAACTCAACCTTCCCTTTTAAGCACTCTCTGAAAGTTCCGACTTAATACACAAATTCCTTAATGAAGAAATAGTTTGTTTTTTTCACCTTACAATGAACGTGCTAGAATTGATACATTGACCCCTTCCCTGTCTTAAATTTTTATAAAAGCCACTTAATCATCTGTTAAACCCTTTTTGCTTTCATCAAATACGTCTCGTTTAATTTGGCCATAAAAAGAAACTCTTGAATCGCGCATACAAGAATCATTTATTTAACAGAAATCCACGCTTTTGAATAGCCACCAAATAAAGATAAAGACCCTTGCATAACCGAAACCCCGTACAACTGAACCCCCGTGCTACTGAACCCTCGTGCAACTCGACCCCATTTAACTAAACCCTCGTGTAACTATACCCCCTTTAACTGAACCCTCGTACAACTCAACCATCCCTTTTAAGCACTCTCTGAAAGTTCCAACTTAATACACAAATTCCTTAATGAAGAAATAGTTTGTTTTTTTCACCTTACAATGAACGTGCTAGAATTGATACATTGACCCCTTCCCTGTCTTAAATTTTTATAAAAGCCACTTAATCATCTGTTAAACCCTTTTACTTTCATCAAATACGTCTCGTTTAATTTGGCCATAAAAGGAAACTCTTGAATCTCGCATACAAGAATCATTTATTTAACAGAAATCCGTGCTTTTTGAATAGCCACCAAATAAAGATAAAGACCCTTGTATAACCGAAACCCCGTACAACTGAACCCCCCCCGTGCTACTGAACCCTCGTGCAACTCGACCCCATTTAACTAAACCCTCGTGTAACTATACCCCCTTTAACTGAACCCTCGTGCAACTCAACCTTCCGTGCAACTCAACTCCCGTGCAATTCAACCCCAACCTGGGCGTACACACATTTCCCTTTTAAGCACTCTCTGAAAGTTCCAACTTAATACACAAATTCCTTAATGAAGAAATAGTTTGTTTTTTTCACCTTACAATGAACGTGCTAGAATTGATACATTGACCTCTTCCCTGTCTTAAATTTTTATAAAAGCCACTTAATCATCTGTTAAACCCTTTTTACTTTCATCAAATACGTCTCGTTTAATTTGGCCATAAAAAGAAACTCTTGAATCGCGCATACAAGAATCATTTATTTAACAGAAATCCATGCTTTTTGAATAGTCACCAAATAAAGATAAAAACACACAGAATGTGGCATTGTTCCATCTTGCCCCCCTATCAATTCTGAGTTTTGGCTAGAATTAGACAAAGCCCGTTTTAATCACCAAGCTTTTTGTTTTCAGATACCTTGAAGTTTGGTTCCAAAAAAGGAGCCTTTTCTGTAATTATAAAACACATATGGTTTTAATCTCTGTGATAGCAAGAGCCGGTGAAATTTGTGTCCCAAAAACTGTCACTCTCTTTGTAACACGCAAGCTTTTCATTCAAACCGAAAAAAATACAGCACGTTTGGAAAAAGGTTGTTTCCGAATGATAAGAACTGTTTTTCAAAACAATTAAAACTTGTAAACATAGCTGTGGAGGAGAGATTTTATTTACATAATAGAAAAAAGCGTGCTTTGCAGTTTCTATCGAATATACTCATTATATTCTTAATATTTTGTATTGTTGGAGGGGTTACATAAACATGTTTGACTACTATATATCATACCAGTTTTTTTTTTTTTTTTTTTTTTTTTTTTTTTTTTTTTTTTTTTTTTTTAAGAATGTACACGTGAATTCATGACGTACATTCATTGTGCAATTGACAACAAAAACAGAAAAAAAAAAACTGTTTGCTTTAAATTATATTATTACGAGCAAAACATGCTAGACTACATTATACAATGCCAAGTTAAAAAAAAAACTTGTGCAATTCTTATCAAACAAAAACCCTGCCAACTTTTAAAATGTACACGCGTAAATACATTCTTGTATGCGTGAATGTATAGTCGAATGTATTCGTGAATGTATTCGTGAAATCTTATACACTTTTGACAATATTCTTGTAGGTTTTCCTGTAGGTTTGAAACTGTGCACATACACACTACTATTACGTCATGTTTTCTGTTCGTTTTAAGCTTAAGGAAAAACTTTTTATTTTTTTATTTAATTTCTGATCTTTTTTTAATAATGCTGGGAAATCCGGCGCCCCCTTCATAGCAATGTCCCTTCTCCCATGAAAACTTCCTTCACGGAAAGATCCTCCCATATAACCCCCGACCCCCTCCCCACCTACCAGAAAAAATCCCCCTGAAAACGTCTGTATCCTTCCCAATAACCAATACTATATGTTAATATTGAGTGAAGTTCATAACTTTAAGCCCTCCGGGGGATTAACTCATCCTAAAAGACATAGTTATCATATTTTGGACCCTGCTGAACAAAATGGCTATTTCAAAATTTTGATCTGGTGACTTTGGGAAAAAATGGGCGTGGGAGGGGGCCTAGTTGCCCTCCATTTTTTTGGTCACTTAAAAAGGACACTAGAACTTTTAATTTCCGTTCCAATGAGCCCTGCTACGATATTCTAGGACCACTGGGTCGACACGATCACCCCTGGAAAAAAAAAATAAATAAACACGCATCCGTGATCTTTCTTCTGGCAAAAAAAAGCAAAATTCCACATTGTTGTAGATAGGTGCTTGAAACCTCTACAGTAGGGTTCTCTGATACGCTGAATATGATGGTGTGATTTTCATTAAGCTTCTATAACTTTTAGTGGGTCTTTCCCACTTTTTTCTAAAATCAGCCAAAATTTTCTCAGGCGCGTAACTTTTGATTGGTAAGACTAAACTTGATGAAACTTATATATTTGAAATCAGAATTAAAATCTGATTTTTTTTATGTATCTATTGGTATCAAAGTTCCGTTTTTTAGAGTTTTGGTTACCATTGAGCCGGGTTGCTCCTTACTTACAGTTCGTTACCACGAACTGTTTGATTGAATTTTTGAAACCTAACAAAATTCACCCTGTCTGAGTTGCTACTTTCGTTGGGGTTCGATAATATTCAGAATGCGAAGTTCCATTATATGTTTTGCTAACTTTTCAATCTGAGGCCAGAAGTGAATGCTCACAAAAAAAGGTGTCCGAATTATGCGTATATATTATCTTTATTGGGACGGTAAACAGTATACATACTTTTATTTTCAACCATTGGTGATAAAGATATAGGATGGGGTACCCACAAATGAGAAATGAGAAGGAGGTGCCCACAGTCCAAGACGCATCATAATTATATTGTGGTCCAAGACTCCAAAGAAGGTAAATGACCAAATAGATATAACAAACAGGATTTTTTTTTTTTGGGGGGGGGGTTAAGCGAATTCAATTTCTAGCCCAAAAGTAGCGAGATTTAAAACATTGTGGTCCAAAAACCCGCCCCAAGGGGTTCTTAGCCGTTTGTCCCGCGAAGCTGATAATTTAATAGCCCAATTGGCGGGAAATAGACCAACATGGCAACAGAGGTTCAGATCAATGGTCATTAACTTCACATTTTTACACTTAACTTAGCTAAGGCATTTGATTCTGTTTGCCATGCCCAGCTTTGGCATTCTCTCGATGGTGCGGGAGTTAATTCGTCAATTATTTTATTGCTGCGTTTCTGGTATGGTGAATCTTATGATAGACTGAAGATGCAGTCAGGTGCTTTTGGAAATTTCTCTGTTAGGTCAGGCGTTCACCAAGGTGGAGTTTTATTCCCGTGTTTATTCAAGATATTCGTTAATCATGTGTTGACTAATATAGATTATACCTGCTTTCTAGGCTACAACAATATCTCCCATGCTGCTTACGCAGATTATCTTTTGTTGATTAGTAGAACAAGATCGGGTCTGGTCCGCTCGTTTAATCTTGTTTCTCGTCTTTTTTCTAATATTGGATTACCCCTGAATATTGGTAAAAATGAATATCTAGCTTTTAATGTAAAATCGTCATCAACAGTTTTGCAAAGCCATGTGGATATCCTTCAATCCGATATGCTCATGTTATTAAGTGGCTTGAAATCCGTATTTCGATTCCAATTCGTAGTACGAATCCGTAGTACGCTGTCAGGGCTCCATGCAAAAGCTCATATCAACATTAAGCAAAAGCTTCAAATAGGCTACGGGAAAATCGTCGCTAATCGTGGTCGTTACTCACATCGAGCATTTTCGGGGGTGGGGGAACTTCTGCTGGAAATTTTCCATGGGGAGAAAATTTTTCCGGATGGTGAACTTTCCAGGAGGAACTTTACACAGTGGGAATTTGTCAAAATTCTTATATCAAATCATTTTTATGTGTCATACTTTCTTTTTGCCGACTCATTTTTTCATGTGGAGATATTACGAGGGAAATATTCAGTTGAGTTGGGATTGTCTGGAGGGTTTTCTAGGGGAGAGGAGATTTTCCACGAGAGAAAATTCTCCCCGAGGGAATTGTCCGCTAGAGCAACTTTCCACTGGGGGGAATTTTCGGGAAGAAATTTCCACTTAGGGGGGAGGGTCCAGCATTATTTGAAAAAAGGTCAGTGATTACAATTATTTGTCAAATGAAAGTGTACTAAGGAGAATTTTTCAAGAGGAATCGCCCGCAAGAAATTTTCCGGGGGAAATTTTCAGCGGGGATGGAATTGTTCGGGAGATGCATTTCACGTGAGAGGGACTTTCCATGGAAGAATATTTCGTGGGGGGAGATAATTTTTCATGGAGGGGCATTAAATAGAAAAAACAAAAACAAGTTTTTTCAACTGTAAGTAAGGAGCAATATTAAAAGTTAAAACGAACAAAAATTATCCAATATAAGAGGGGGCTGCCCCCTCCTCAAAACTCGCTCTTTACGCTGAAGTTTCACTTTTGTCCTAAATCGTTAAGAACGATTCCTGAAACACAAGGGCCGTCTAATTAATTCAAGAAACTGTTTGAATTAAAATCAAGTTGCCATCAAGCCATGGCTAATTGAAGAAAAAGCCAAGACAGATAGTCTGAGTGAAAGGCAAAGCTGGCATAAAAAAAAAAAAAAAAAAACTGAAAAAACCTTGGCGTGAACGGTGTGGGATTGAGGAGGGGGCAAACCCCCCTCATATACGGAATAATTTCTGTTCGCTTCAAGTTTTAATATTGCTCCTTATTTACAGTTGAAAAAACTCTTTTAATTTTATTTAGTAATACTAAGGCTGAAAACATATATCCCTTTGAGCCCTGTTAATTTTTCTTCGATACCCATATCCGATAATTTAGCGAAAGTGCATCTGTCATAGAGTTTCCATGACACAGATTAGAGTGAAAGTTCTCATCAATAATCTAGACTAGTAAACAGGATTGGCCTTCAAAGATGCAACTCAAAAAATAATTTGAATGGCTATTTGCCCAAAAAACAGGGGAGTTTTGGTGAGTTGGGATTAATTTTGTTCTCCAAACTCTCTCTACGCAAACAGGTCAGGCTCTCATTCTTAAAAAAAATTTGGTTTTCCTACGTTCGTTGTATAGCCAACCTGTTTGGAAGGATGTATATCAATTTGGGTCTTACCCTGTAACTATGAGCCCTACCCCCCACCTATAGACAGCTTACTTAGGCGTCGATCTTCAGCTCTTCTTAACCAATAAGCCAGGAAGCTTTGCTGTTAAATCCTGAGACTGTGATTTACAAATCCACCCTTTTGAGGTAAATAGGGTGTCAATTCACGAAAACGTGGAGCGCAAGGGTTTTTATTTTTCATTTTAAAAACAAATATATAAAAAGTTGTGTTTTTAATCTAGGAGACAATCACTCACCCCAGCCCTCCAATTGGTACCTCTAAAGGTAAACGGACCTTTTGTCTTAGCACAAAATCCCGGGAAGAAAATACTAAGCTCCTCTCCTTTGGTTTGGTCAGGTAGAAAATAACTAGAGTAAATTCCCTTAAAAGCTTCAATAAGATGTAAAATAAATGTTTAAATTTTTAATTTCTGACTACTCAGTTAGATATGAGAAGCTTCAGCGGGGGCGTCGTTTGGGCCGGGGGGCAAGAGGGCAGTTACCCCCCCCCCCATTAATTTGGAGAAAAAATGATTATATAGCCCATGTCCCTTGACTATCCAGATATGGACCCCTCTTGCCCCCCTCCAATATAAATGGTGGAGATTCGCCCCCTGATCTTCAGATAGATAAGGCCAACAATGCTTTGAACGCCGCTTGAAACTTTGTACTATGATTTAGGGCCTTGGACACGAAAAAAAAATGTGAACATGATAAGCATATCGTTGACGTCCTAGTATCTCCAGCCTGTTTAGCATCATAACCCTGGTCTCATTCCCACAAACCACTTTATTTGCAAAACACGTTCCTATTATTATTGAAATGACTATAGACTGACATAATAGACAACACTATAGCAGTACGAAATCAAAAATTTAAGTAAAGTACCATAGGCTTTCCATTTATCATGCGTTCATTTGTTTGTTTTTTCCCTCTACTTTGTACGAAATGTTGGTCGCAGAAACTTGGGGAGAGACTCATTCGATTCCAAACTAAAAGTTTTAGTGCCACTTCTAGGAGTTTAAAGTGATTGGAGGGCAGCCACTCTCTTCCTGATCCTTTTTTTTGTCCCTGGTTCCCCAGTAGCCCTTCGTGATACCACGTCAAAATTTTAAAGTGGCTATTTTGATCAAAGCAGTCCAAAGATACAGTATTTGTGTCTGTGGGTATGTTATGCTCCTATAGCTTCTGAGGCAAGGGCTTTAAATTGTGCAAGTTGCCAATTGTTGGCAGGTAGATTCTAGAATGTAAAAAAAGAGGTGGGATGTTTGATCTTGGGTGCCCAGTTGGCTCAAAAACCCCCAAGGATCATTCTTGGGCCAAAAGGAACGCGCATTTTTGGGGGGAGGGGCTGGGTGCAGGGGTCAAGGAATTGCCCCATTTCTAATTTATAAACGTATAGCCATAAATCCTTGGGCCAATTGCAACCTAATGTATGAAACTCTTTTTTGGGGTTTACTGGAAAAACGTGAACAACCTTTTTTCCGACTCACCAAATCATGGGCTTCCCCAAATGCAGAAGGAAAATTAAAAAATAAAAATGGTTCCTTCGGAAATAAGCCCGAAATATATTTTCCAGTCAATCTGAGACTTACTCCTCCCATACATTTCTGGTCCAAAGGGGTCCTAATACACACAGTAAGAATGGAAGCAAAATGTTGGGTTGTCTAAAAAGGGGACCTTCAAATGGACCAAATAACGTTTTTGTCTGAGCAGCTTGAAATACCTGTGAGTTTTTTGAGTTTCGCTTACATGCCTGAAGCAGAATTTAATTCAGAGGCACAGCCTCCCCAAAAAATACTACAATTTTGTTTTCCTCTCGACCTGTAACCTATATTGACCTGTAATGTTTTGGGCCAAGAGTATCTACCAAATAGGGTATCCGTTACATCTCAGGAGCAGCTTGGGAGATTTGATTAAAGGTTTCATACATTGCAGAGTCCAGTGGACCTCAAGCTGCGACTTGGAGGAGTGGGCGGAGGTAAATCTAAAGACACTTTGCGTTTCCAGGCTATCAAAATATCATATCTGCAATATCTTAGGAGTGGAAAAGCACATTTTTATTGAGAGAGGGAGAGGGGGAACGGCTAAAACTGCTATATCTCCGATCCGCCTGACAGTTTTTGCACAAAAAGTTCCACTGGGAATTATAATCTATTCACGTCTGAGAAGCAAGGTAAATAAAAAGACACTATGTGATATCAAAAATATTTAAAGCTGTTTAACCTCAATAGGTATGCGAGCTTCTCAATGTATGTGGGTATACTGATTCCAAATATATAAATTCATTAAGTTTAACGTTACCCATCAAAAATTTACGAACCTGAGAGCATTTTGGATTTTGGAACAGGGAACATCCCAAAAATTTAAAGAATCTCAATGGAAACCACGCCATCAGGTAAGCATATCAGTCTCAGAGAACCCTACTGTAGAGATATCAAGCTCCTATCTACAAGAATGTGGAATTTCCTGTTTTTGGCCTGAAGAAAGGCCACGAATACGTGTTCATTTTATTTTATTTTTTCCAGAGGTAATCGCATCAAACCAATTGTTTCAGAAGATTGGATAAGGGTTCAATCAAACTGAAATTGACAGTTCTAGGGTCCTGTTTCAGTGACAAAAAAGATATACAAGAACAAGCATCCCTCCGATGCTCTTTTTTCCCACAAAGATATTTGATCAAAATTTTGAAACAGCCATTTTGCTCATCATAGTTGAAAAGTCCAATAGCTATGCCTCTGGTGTTGTCATCACCCCCATATCCCGTGGGGAAAGGTATTTAAGTTATGGAATTTGCCCATTGTTTACATATGGTATTTGTTATTGAGAAATACACAAAAAAGTTTCATGAGTTGGTTTCTGGGGGGGGGGGAGGGTTCTTGGGGTAATTCTTCACGGAAAAGGAGGGAAATTATCGGCCTGATCTGAAAAAAAAATCAGAAGTTAAATAGATAAGACAAGTTTTTTTTAACTGAAATTAAGGAATAACATTAAAATTTAAAACGAACAAAAATTATTCTGTATATGGGGAGAGGGCTGCCTACTCCTTAAAGTTCTCGCTCGACAGCGAAACACAAAGGCCGTTGATTTGGAATAAACATCTTTTTTAATTCGCTAAAACAATCTTAGTGTAACAATCGAAGGATTGAGGAGGAGGAAAACCCCCTCATATACGAAATAATTTCTGTTCGTTTGAAGTTTTAATGTTGCATTTTACTTTCAGCTGAAAAAACTTGCTTTTTATTTAATATACTAAAGAAATTCCAGATTTTTTGGTTTTGCTTCTGGGAGCTTTTCTCAAAGGAAAAACAAGAAAAAAAAATAAGAGTAACTAGTTAATGTAAAAAGAGATGAAAAAAGAATAAAACATCAGGAAAAAGAGAAATAAAATGAGAGACACTCGCATCTGATAAATTATAGTTGATGTTTAGCAACATTTCTGAACAAAATCCAACATGGTGACGAAATTACCACACAATCCCAATAGACTGTGGTATAATATAATTTAGGTTTGTTTTCGTTTTTGAGTTTTTGAGGTCTTTTTTTTACTTTTCTTTTGAAGTATTGTTTTTTTTTTTCGTTTCAAGGTTTTTTTTTTATTGTTTAGCTGTTTGCTCTAGTTGTTGGCTTTTAGACGTGAAGCCAAAACGTTTAAGCTTCAGTTAATGTAAATTTGTCACTGTCCTAGTTACAAGTTCTACTGGCAATTCATAAATTTTTTATTCATTTCGTTTGAAATGTAAAAGCAGTGTAGTCAAGGCCGTATATAGGAGGGGAGTAGGGTGTTTGAACCCCCCCCCCCCCTGAAATGTTTTTCCGCTCGAAAAAACGTAACAAAAATGAATATAAGCAAATTTTTGGTGCGTATTTTAATGTTTTTCTGTAAATTTTGTTTATCGTAGACCCCCCCCCCCGCCAAAAAAAGTCCTAGATACGGCCCTGAGTGTAGTCCAAGAAATTATTTACAAAAAGTAATTTTTAAAGTGTTTATTTCGCAAACTCCACAAAAATTACAATTCTATTACTATCGTTGACTTTTAAAGTAGTTATCAAAGTACTAATAAAAGATTAAACTAGTCAAATAATATCAAATATTTCGCGTTTCTTCCCTCCCCTTCTCTGAGCCCTTGGGTTAAACGTTATTTTAAAAACTGAACCGAATGTCAGTATCCTTATCAGATTCATTGGGTAATACAATGGGAAGCACGTAGGCCTACTGAAGATTAAGCAGCTTTAAATATTTTCCCTAATTCATTGGCAAACTGGTCTCAAATTAAACGGAGTCGGGTAGCCTTGCGTTTTTCTACTGCATTTCCAGTTTGGATTAACCGTTGTTAACGCTGTTTTTAAAGTAATTTGTGTGGAACTTCCTGAAAAGCAGCTGTTTGGGGTTTGAAGGTATTTTTTTTGCTGTTGCTAGCTTCATAGAAAATGTTTAGGCAGCAATAGAGTTTATGTCCTGGTTTGAACTAAACTCTAAAATAGCGAAATTTTTGCTTCCCTTTACTTAGAAAATTTGATTTTATTGGGTATTCATTCCCAGTTTAACTCTATCCCGGCCCCCTCCTCTCCTAATGTCTGGATATAGCTTTAGGCTGTGTCTAAAATTTGCTGATTGTGTTTTTGTTTATGTTTCTTTTTCCAAATTATCATCCTTTGACAGTGTGAACCAACCGTGATGACAAGTACAAAAATAATGCAAACCAACCAAAAACAGACATTCTTCACTGAACATACGCCTAAAAAAGGTACTTTCAAAATCTAGAGTCGGAGGGCAAAAAATATAGGGTCACATACCACCCTGCAAAGGGGCGTCGTTTGGGGAAGGGCAAGTGGGGGCAGTTGCCCCCCCAGTAATGTGGAGAAAAAATTATTATATAGCCCTTGCTCCTTGAATATCCGAAAGGAGACCCCTCTTGCCCCCCCCCCCCCCCCCCCAAAGAAAATGTTGTAGATTCGTCCCTGCCCCTTCCCCAATTGATGCAGCTGTCTTCTAAAACAATGTATGATGGCTTTTGGATTTTGCAAAAAGTGATTAGGCTAGTATTCACTAGACTTGTACGGATTTATTTCAGGAGGGGGTCGTATTTCAGACACCTAAATTCAGAAGAATTTAAACATATTTTTTCAAATATCTTGGGGTAGAAATCCAAATGAAGCCCCTTCTTCTTTCTGCATATGGTAGAGGAATTTTATTAATAGTTATTTTAAAAAATAATAAACATTGAAACACAACCTATGTACAAAAATGATATTTGTCGTGAAAGACTGATTTAGCTAGATATAGAGGTTTTGATGATGAGGGACGCAGGGGCGCCATTTGGGGTGGGGGCAGGGGGGGGGTCATTGCCCACCGTAATTTTTCTGGAGGGCCCAAGCTTCCTCCCAAAAAGGCCTTTTTTTCTTTTTTACAAAATATACAGGGACAAAATTACTATTAGCAATTAGTCAAAATTTTGAAACTGCTACATGTATATGTAGATTAACTTGGATAATAGTGAGATTAAATATGATAACGGCATTAATGCAACTGGATCTTGCAAGGGTTGAAGTGACACATCAGTTTCTGACCAAGCTAATTTAAACAGCTAATTTGCGGATATAAAGATCAGTTTAAATGAATGAATTTGTTTAAAACCGTAAGGCCATCCATATATAACCCATGTACTATTCGCCCATCGCAAGTTTACTATCTACTATCAGCAGCTGAAGAGCCATTGAGAATTCATGAGTTTGTCAGGAGCTCAAAAGCGTAAATTGGCAGCATTGAAGAAGGAGAAAGAAGCAGAAAATCAAGTTTCAAACAGTTCGTGGTAACGAACTGTAAAGTAAGGAGCGACCCGGCTCAGTGGTAACCGAAACTCTAAAAAACGGAATTTTGATACCAATAGATACATCAAAAGAATCAGATTTTAATTCTGATTTCAAATATATGAGTTTCATCAAGTTTAATCCTACCTATCAAAAGTTACGCGCCTGAGAAAATTTGGCTGATTTTCGAAAAAAGGAGAAAAGACCCCCTAAAAGTTATAGAACCTTAATGAAAATCACACCATCATATTCAGCGTATCAGAGAACCCTACTGTAGAGATTTCAAGCTCCTATCTACAAAAATGTGGAATTTTCCATTTTTTGCCAGAAGAAAGATCACGGATGCGTGTTTATTATTTTTTGTTTTGTTTTTTTTTTTTTTCCCAGGGGTATATCGTATCGACCCAGTGGTCCTAGAATATCGTGGGAGGGCTTATTGGAACGGAAATTAAAAGTTCTAGTGCCCTTTTTAAGTGACCAAAAAAATGGAGGGCAACTAGGCCCCCTCCCACGCTGATTTTTTTCCCAAAGTCACCCGATCAAAATTTTGAGATAGCCATTTTGTTCAGCATGGTCGAAAATATAATAACTATGTCTTTTAGGAAGACTTAATCCCTCGAAGCCCCCAGGGGGAGGGCTGAAAGTTATGAACTTTACCCAATGTTAACATATAGTATTGGTTATTGGGACCCGGCTCAATGGTAACCGAAACTCTAGAAAACGGTATTTTGATACAAATAGATACGTCAAAAGAATCGAATTTTAATGCTGATTTCAAATATATAAGTTTTATCAAGTTTAATTCTACCCATCAAAAGTTACGCGCCTGAGAAAATTTGGCTGATTTTCGAAAAAAGGGGAAAAGACCCCCTAAAAAATATAGAACCTTAATGAAAATCACACCATCATATTCCGCGGATCAGAGAACCCTACTGTAGAGATTTCAAGCTCTTATCTACAAAATGTGGAATTTTGCATTTTTTGCCAGAAGAAAGATCACGGGTGCGTGTTTATTTGGTTTTTTTTTTCCCCAGGGGTGATCGTATCGACCCAGTGGTCCTAGAATATCGTGGGAGGGCTCATTGGAATGGAAATAAAAGTTCTAGTGCCCTTTTTAAGTGACCAAAAAATGGAGGGCAACTAGGCCCCCTCCCACGCTCATTTTTTTTCCCAAAATCACCTGATCAAAATTTTGAGATAGCCATTTTGTTCAGCATGTTCGAAAATATTATAAGTATGTCTTTTAGGATGACTTAATCCCCCGAAGCTCCCGGGAGGAGGGCTGAAAGTTATGAACTTTACCCAATGTTAACATATTGTATTGGTTATTGGGAAGCATACAGTACAGACGTTTTCAGGGGAGATTTTTCCTGGTAGTGGGGGGGGGGGGGTCGGGGGTTATGTGGGAGGATCTTTCCATGAAAGAAGTTTTCATGGGGGAAGGGATATTGTTATGAAGGGGACTCCGGATTTCCCAGCATTATTAAAAAAAAAATATCAGAAATTAAATAAAAAAACAAGTTTTTCAACTGAAAGTAAGCACCAACATCAAAACTTAAAACGAACAGAAAATATTACATATATGATTGGGTTCACCCCCTAGTCAATACCTCACTCTTTAAGCCAGAGATTTTTTAGTACTTTCATAAGAGCTATTTATTCTAATTAACGGCCTTTGTGATTAAGCGGTCAGTTTCAAAGAATTGGAACAAAATTCGAACTTTCGCTTAAAGAGCAAGGTATTGACTAGGGGGCGAACTACCTAATAACCGCATTAAAAATATATGAATATAGAAGTTCGTTACGTAAATTAATTCGTAAGTTACGTGTATTTATTACTAATAAAACGTTCGTAAATAAAATGAAACAAGTTTCGAGAAAGCCATTTAACCAAATAAAAGTAAATTAATATGAAAATTTTGTTTTATTTATTCATGTACTGTGAGCCAAGATCAAAACCTGCATTTATTCAAAAACGTTCAAAAATTAAATAAAAAAAAACAAGTTTTTTTAACTGAAAGTAAGGAACGACATTAAAACTTAAAACGAACAGAAATTATTCCGTATATTAAAGGGGCTGTCCCCTCCTCAACGCCTTGCTCTTTACGCTAAAGTATGACTTTCTCACAACTCTATTTTTTTTAAACAATAAAAAACTTTAGCGTAAAGAGCAAGTTGTTGAGGAGGGGACAGCCCCTTTAATATACGGAATAATTTCTGTTCGTTTTAAGTTTTAATGTCGTTCCTTACTTCAGTTAAAAAAACTTGTTTTTTTTATCTAATCTCTGAAAAGATGGATTAAGAAGCAAAAGCCAAGTGAACCGGCTCGGCAAGTAAGTAACCTACATTATTTGTGTTTTATTAAGTCGTTTTCTTTTTTTTTTGCTAGCTTTAAGTCGTTTAAGTCGCGCCTTGACTATACGCAGTTTGGACTTAACATACTAAAGAAAAGCAACTGTTTAATTGTTGAAAATGAGTTCTATAGTGCTTCAAAGTACAAGAGTGGCTTCAACATTAAGTTGTAATCTTTCAGAGTCCTGACTCAGCACCCGAGCAGCAATCCATTGGTGTCGCTTTGGGCCCTTCGAAGGACGTGGTGGTCGGTCAGACCGAGATAGTAGAAAACGAGATGACTCAAAGAGACACTTCGCCTGTCACTGCTCAAGAGGCACAATCTGAGCGAGATACGACTCGAGATGAAGAGCACCATCGTTCAAGTGGTCCTACTGATATTTCTTCATCCTCCCACGACCATCCATGTCAATTACAGCTGTTACGGTACCCTGCACAGGTTTCAGCAAACAGCAAGCTAAGACGGTCATTTCATATTTCGTATTATGGAAAGCATCCTTGGCTTGAGTACTCAGTTAAGGAAAATTCGGTTTTCTGTTTCTGCCGCAGACACTTTGGCGGCACGTCGACCCTTCACGGACAGAGATAGGCAAGGGCTTTCATCGAGACCAGGGTTAGAAGATGGAAGGACGTCTCAGGCTTTCTAGAAGAGCATGCGAAAAGTGACCGCCACAGGGACAGTGCAGTTTAGTGGACAAAGTTCAAAGCTATACAAGCCAAGGAGATGCAACCCATCGCATTTGTTTTGTCAACCGACATGAATAAAAAGATGAATGAAAGCAGGGAACACGTAAAGGCTTTGCCTAGATGCCGAGAGTTTAGCCAGCTTCATTCACGACACAGTGGCGAAACTTGGTCTCGACTGGAACTATTGTGCTGGTCAGTGCTACGACTGAGCAAGCGTGATGAGTGGGCCCTTCTCCGGTGTCCAAGTGCGACTGAGAGCGAAAGCGCCACAAGCAATATACATTCATTGCCATGCGCATAGACTAAATTTGGCCATTGCAAACTGCGTTGAAGGTGTTGGAGCTGTTGGCTCATTTTTTTCGTTTGTCCAAAATCTGTACACGTTCATTTCCAACAGCAACACCAGACATCAGCTTTTTGTCGAGTACCAAAAGGCTACTCAACTGTCAGTCCTGGAATTAGAAAGGAGTGCTGCGACAAGATGGTCATACTGGTATCGATCAATATCGACGATAAGACTCCGATATGAATATATTCTGGCTGTACTGTCTGCTTTCAGCGAGGAAGCTGATAGTGAAGTTCGACCAGAAGCAGCTGGGCTCCAGAGAAAAATGCAATCTTTCACAGTGATATTCCAGTTGCTCTATATGGAAGCAATTCCGAGGGTGACAAACTCCCTTTCTGAGCAGCTTCAGGCAGTTGATCTGGCAATATCTAGGTCCCGCACCTTGATTCAAGCAACAAGGAAGGAAATAGCTGAACTGCGCTCTGACACTTCATTTGCATTGGTTTTGGAGAAGGCAAAAGGGTTTGCTGAAGGTCTTGGAGTTGAAGTACCTGAATTGAATGGACCCGCGACCGGATCTTCCTCTGCGGGTCAGAAGGGACGACCTAGAAGAACCCAAAAGATTAAAAAACGCCTGAAATTATTCATGAACACTTCGACTTTAGGAAAAAACTTAGTTGAATCTGACAATAGAGCTCCAGCTCTAACGGAAGAAATGAAAAGAGAATACCTGGAGACTGTAGATCGTCTGATTGCGGAATTCAACAGACGGTTTACAGATAACCTTCCAGTGCTCAGTACACTCGAAGCTCTGGACCCCAGCTCTACCAAGTTCATGGATGCAGGGCTCCTCAAGCAATTCTCTGAACTTTATTCTGAAATAGACATTGGCCAGATTCTTCTTGAGGCCCAAGCCGGTATTGCCAAGTGGTTTTAATCAAGGAGGAGGCAAATTCGAAGGACTTCATGGACGTCATCGATAATATCCAGACACTTCCAGTGGCCTATTCAGAAATTATCAAAGTTCTTCATAGTAGTAAGAGTATAATAGATTCTAAACTTACATGAAAACTTACATTGAATTTCACAAGAAAACCCATGCCATTGACACTAAACTTACACGTGAACATTTTGAGAAGCTGGCAAGGTTTTTGTTATTGATAAGAATTGCATAAGATTGTACCGTTTGACGTAGGCATTTTTTAGGAGCCAATCAGAGACATCGGTGGGTACTCAATACACGATAACTTGATTGGAGATTGGGATTTGAATAAAAGGAATGGTTTTCATTACAATTCATATTAGTAAGATAATTGAATTCAGAGAGAGTAGTTTATTTGAGAGGATATTAGTAGAGAAAAATGAGTGGTGCATTTACACTATTGGAGATTAATGATGGAGCCAGTAGCAGTAATGATATACGAGTACCAAATGTGGCTTTGGAAATAACCGGTGGCTGTAGACTATGCCTTGAATGGGACGATATGTATGCTAGATACATGATATCATTAAGCAAATTTAAGCAGGAGGAGCAACTATGTTTTGCTGGAAAAGTGAATATTCTCCATATAAATAAACTTCGGTCGGCATTAGATGTCCTAACGAAATATATTGATGAGAACAAAATGCATCAGTGAATATTATTGTTGTAATTATGCCCAATAAAATTGTTTCTAAATCAAAGGTATTTTTCTTTCTATAGTAGACTAGCGTATATTTTTTAGAGTAGAAAAAAATTCTGTTTAGTCTGTAGTTGGTTGTGAGAGTGTTAGGACTCTAAAAATGGATAGATTTGAGAAAGAGCGAATCATGAGGAATCTAGTGTTTATGGAAAAACGTATGATTTCTAGATGACGATTTTCTAGAGCTATCTATTCAAAGGAAGATATTTTCTCGGGAAATGCTTGTCGATATAATGAAAACTGATTCTCCATCATTAGACTATTGTATGAAGCTTCTACATCGCGGTCCAAATGTATTTACACAATTAATTGATATATTGATCACAACACGGCAAAATGATATTGTGGATATGCTTTTAAACATTAGTTTTAGAAATTTAGGACTTTTTTTTCATGAGAAAGATGGTGTTCAAGGATGATTTACTCCTCTCTCTCTCTCTCTCTATCCCAGACAATTTTTTGTTGTTGCTAGCTCAGTTTCATTGTGGCAGTGAGAGTGTCAACACATGAAAAAATGTTCCATACATGTCCGCTATGTATGTACACACTGGGCAGCTGGTCATCATGTGAGAATTGCACAATGATTGATGAGTATGATGAAAAAGTGTAGATTATGCAACCCGTGTAAATTGCATAGAGGATATGCTATACAAATTAAAGATTGTAATTCATGTCTTGAAGAGGTATTTGACTCTCATCCTAGAGGACACCTATGCTCCAATTGTCACTATGATAAATGTAATCAGTGGGATAATCCATATCCCGGTATGATTGGAAAGAATCCTAAGCATGATTTTAGTTTATTGCTACGAGATTGGTATCGTCGTGGTTTTAGGTTGTTCTGGGAGGAAGAGCCGGGTCAGCAATTCAACTGTTGGAACAACAAAAGAATATGGTTTCTATGTCATCGTTGTGAAGACAATGGGTGTTATGATTATAAGCCCACTGATTTTTATTTGGCTGTGACGAATGTGATTCGACACTTGAGGACACTGTTTGTGAAATTGCTTCAAATAAGCAAATTGAAACATGTGAATTCTATAGAATGAATGAGAGTAGTATCATTGACTATACAAAGAGATATGACAAGAGTGAAGTTACACTCTACTGTAGAAAATGTGACCCTGACATTGCAGTACATCAGGATCAGTACACTGTGAATTCGGATAATCTACCTGCACTAGTTATTGTCGACAAATACCTATACCTAGTAGAAGATGAAATCTAAAGAGTAGAAAAGTCGTTTTATCATGTATATGAATTTTTATCATTTATTAATAAACAATTTCACATACATTTTTAGAAAATTTTTATTCGTAGGGCACTAAAATCAATATTAAATACGCTTGTAAGTATATTTTCCACTAGAAAGTCGTTCAATCGAGGTAAGTCAACGTAGATGTCGAGAAACTGCTTGTAGGTATAGCCACGACATCTGAACATGAAAAAGAGTAGTGCATGAAAGCCACATGTCTTAGTCGTTAAATCCTGTACTCTTCGTTGATTTTGAATAATGGTTTTCCCACTGCTTTCAATAAAGTTGCTGATGTATGGCGTGTAGAATTTATATGATAGGCCAAGAGGATCAAAAAATTCAATATTCTTCGCTGTTTGAAAGATGCATAGCCAATGTTCAATGAAGTCCGATGGTATACAATAGGACATGTACTGGGACATGTATGGATCCATACTAAATACGTTGATTATTTGGTTTGTGTTCATGGTGCTAGGTCTAGTAGAACACTGCCGTCGGGTGTGATTTCCCAATAGGTTTCAAATTGACTCAGTGATATTAGCGTGATACTCTCAGTCAAAGCATCGGCAAATGTACACTCTAAACGTACATTCCCTGTTCGTACTATGCTCATATCCTGAGTCCCCGACAAGTCCAAAACAATTACCCCATGATTTTTTGAAAACATTGAATCGGTTATTCCATTTTCAAATAGTTGAGAGTCATGATCTAGGGATTGCATGGTCAACTCGTACAGATTTCTATAGGATTTTTTTGTCAAATGATAGAGTGTACAATGGAATACCATTCACTTTGCACACAAGGCTAGATAGACCAAAAAAATTAAAATCATGGGGGGATTCAGTCCAGGATCCAACGGCACTGCCACTCTTCACAAAGGCCAAAGCCAATTTTGATGGGATTTCTCCATTGATAAATGATGAATCGCTATAGATACGAGAGCCCGTGGCAATATGACTTTGATTGGTGATCGTATGGGGGAAAAGAAGTTTAATGTTGTTACCATTGGCTCTTAGCTTTTCCACTGCCAATGCAACAGAGCTCATAACCTGTTGTTTTCGGACGTGGAGAATTGCCGATGTGATAATAACATTTGCATCGGGTGCCACAGGAAGTGTTTTTCTCTCAAAATGAAATTCGATGGGGCCAGCTGTAACTTTATGTCAATCTTGACATTGGTGGTAGCCATTGGGATATATTGAATATCTCATGATTTAATTTTCCAACCAGATGATACTCCTGGGTCACTGCAGTAGTCAACTCGCCGTCAGTATCAACACCTGGTCGATATTCATAGCCCAATGATTTTCCTCTCAACTCCTTGTATGCCTTTGGTGTCATCATCATAAATTGTATGTAGCTTGCATAGTTGGATAAATTATTGCTAGTGCTCACCAATGTACTATTAATAAATACATTAATTTGTTTGAACAGATTGTGTAGAATACAGTTTTCATAGGAGAGACCATCGCCAGCAGTTGGAGTTGTATTATCTGACTTTTTCTTCACCGCAACATTTAAATCAATAAATGTTGATGACAAATCAATGAAATAGTCTTCATTGGAAAATATTTGAAAGTGTATATTTTCCGAGAGGGGTTGTTGGGGGTGAAATTGTTCATAGTAGCCATACTTGACACTGACATCAACATTTTCAGCATTGAATAGATTCAATGGGGAACTGATTGATGGATATGATTCCTTGTGGGGGAGATAAGTCATCTTAAGAGAAGAAATCCTTCTTTGATCTAACAATCTTTTTCTTCTTCTTCTTCTTCTGCTTATTGGTCTTCCTTGTTTTATTCCTCAAAGTCCTTGTTGATTTTCTTCGCTTCCCGCCTGGGTGGAGACTGATGAGTGAATGACGCGCACGCGTCCTTTTCAATCCCTCCCCATTTTGCCGAGATTTTAGTTGCTCACCAACGGCTCTTGCTGAAGATCTAATATTTTCCTTAACACTCTTCTTGAAATTCTTGCCCGACCCCCAGTCCTGTAGTGTGGAGGCAGCAAAATTTTATGCAGCAGGCACAAGATATTTTCGGGCAAGGGGTAGTGCAGAACGAAATAGCCTAGCAAACCAGCTACCAAGACCATAGCCAGACATTGTAGTACGCCCCTTGTAGTAGTCCAATCCATTGCCTATTTGACGGGGACTCAGAGCACCAACAAAACAATCGATATCGGGACAGACAAATGGAATTCTTCTATTATTCATTTTAGGTGATTGTGCTGTCGCTGACAATGGGTCGAAAATGACATGAAATCACTGCTAAGCCTTTTGTTATTGCTAGAGGATCACCCAATTCACTTCTTAGTGTTAACTGACAGAGTTCCAAATACGAAGTCTTTACAGGAACATACTGAAGATGCTTTATATTTTAGTGATGAACAAGTTCATGAGTTGTTTTTCGTTCAAGAACACGTAGGAGGGGTACATTTGAATTACCAACTCTCGATGTTTCCACAAAGGATGCATAGAGAAATGTGCAAGAGTCTGAGGCGAAACCAGGTGGATAATCAGCAAAAATAACTTGATCCATCCCGTAAACGGTGCCAGCATTTTTCCCATTGATCATATTCTGTTTAAAGTCAAAAACGTCTCTCAGATTATCATTGAGAATAATTATTTCAGTGTCAACAGGTGAGGTAATGTAAATCCTATCGTGTTCCAATGAATAATTAAAAAGGAATGTGCCATTCCTACGATATGAGATTTTTCTATTGATTGTACGACACAAATCTCTCATATCATCAAATTCAATATATTTCAATTTGGCATGTGGATATTCGCTAGATTTAAGTGCTTCAACCCATTCATGGTCGACAAAGAGTGTCCAATTGAATGGTATAACTTTTATATCATACACACGATCCTTTCTCAGGATGTCATAGGTATTTTTAAGAATACAGTCGACAAGAGCCACTTCATACGCACCGTCAAATTTGATGGCGGGGGAGAGTTTTGTCCAAAAATCACTTGTCGTATTCAAGTCATTGTAGAGAGGATCGGAAACATTGGACATAAAAGTTACATAGAAATCATTGGGCATTGTCAATATCTTCAACACCGATCCAAGAATCAAAATCAGAGTTGTATCCTAGCCACCGAACAAGTAACTGTTTTCTTACCCCTGCGAGCACGTGTCTTTAATATCTTTTCAATTTGATAGATTTCGCTATTATTTCTAACTTTTTATAGTTCATAGTCATAAAAGCCGCCGAGAATCTCTTCATCTTTGGTATCGCGCAAACGATAAGTTATGGGCTTAGTGTCTAGGATTTTTGCCACTTTAAAAAGTTCTATGGTTCACAAGTAATTCCCCTTTTCAAAAACATTAGTTGTTCTATTAATTCGAACAGTATCACCAACATTGAATTTATTTTTTTTTCTTGACAATCGTTTTATTGGAATATTGTTTAAGAAAGGTGTCAATTGTATCATGATCAGAATGATGAACTTCCGTTGGGCTAGAGTTGGACAATGATCGATGGGGTCGTTGATTATAAATCAACATGATTTTATCTAAATCCTGAATAAAAGCCGGTATATTTTTCAATGTACAATGTCTTGAAATTAAAAGTCCAATAGTTCGTATCAATCGTTCGGCCAATGCAGCCTTTATAGGACTATGACTATGATAGAGCAGTGCATTATATTTCACTAGTACTTTTGCAACATGGGAATTAACAAATTCACTACCACGATCCGTTTGAATTTTTTTATACGAATCCTGTTCGAGAATACTTTCAATAGCCTGAGCAACTTCAACGCCTCTCTTTGATAGCAATGGAATTGCATATGCATAACGACTATAAACACTGATTGCAAGTAGAATGTACTTGTACGGTGTATTGTGACGTCGTTGAATCTCATCTAGAGTCAGGAGATCTGCTTGCATTATATGCAATGGGTAAAAGGCTTTAGTTTTTCGATATTGATTAGCACGAAGTCTATGATTTCTATGCAGAGTGTAACTTGATTCATTTTGTAGACAGTCTTGTATACTTTTAGTGTGAACACCAGTGACTTTGGAAAGAGTGGTTGGGGAACTTAAACTCCCCGCCTCACCAATATTTCATAAACACCTTTCAGAACTTCAACGATTTTGAACGTAAAACACGTTGTGTAACGTCCGCTACCCTTTTGTATACTAGTTGTGGATGGTGATGGTGACATGATACGTTTTCGCTTTTTCCTCGCCACCATTGTCAAGTTTCCACTAGGTGTGCTAGTATTTTCCAAGATTGATTTAAAATCTTCTTCTTCTTCTTCTTCATGTTCATATTTTAATGGTGTTGTTGATGATGATGATGATGCATGTTCATTTAATTTTTTTAGAATTTGTTTATTGCTAATAAGACTTTTGGGGAAGTTTAATGTTTTTAGAAAGTTGTATAGATGAGCGTCAAATGATAATAGTCCTTTACGATTTGTAACCATATCATAGATTAAATCAATTAGATTATAGCTCTTGCCCTGAATTATAATCCCTTTCCCATTGCTCTCAACTTGAATATGATCTTGACCACTTTCCATGAGATAGGTTAGGAGTCGTTTACTTTGTTCACGATATGAGTGGGGCATTAGATTTACAATTTTCAATACAATTGAATCCAATTCCTCCTTCTTTAATTGTGTTCCAGCAGCAGAATCCCGAGGAGATGATTTTTTTTTGTGATCAATACCAGTGGGCTTCGACCGATAGGGCCTATGTTTTCTCCACTCGGCGAAGTGCATCTTGAAGTAAAAGCAGTTTTTTTTTATCATCCTCAATATTCTCGTTGTCAAGGAATTTACTCAGATTGTTCTCAAAGTGTTCCACAGGTGAGACAGCGAGTTCTATTGGAGTCAATTTATAGGGTTTTGCCATTCTCTCTCTAGAGAGAAACTGTTTACAAGTCCCTGCAATTATTGGCAGTAAAAGTGTGAAAAAGCTACCGCCCGCCTGAAGAAGTCGTTTCTTTTTAAAATTCTTTCCTTTCTTTTTTGAGGCCGATATACGTACAATGGAACGATGTTGCTTTGCCTGTTGCTTAACTACTTCTGGCAGTTGAACATTACACTCGGTCAAATTTAAAACAAAGTTCAGATATTAGATTAATGAAATCATTGTCAATACCATGTTTGAGTATGGCTTTCCTAAGCGAGGGTTTTGAAGTGCTTAGAACTGAAAACAGATGTCTATTTTCATGTAGTTTCTTCAGTGTCATGATAGCAACTAATAGGTATTTTTAGTGTTCATGGGGAGATATACTGTAATTTCATTGTCAAAAATATCTGTGACCACACGCAGATCCTCAGGTGTATTTTGATTAAGATCCAATAGGATATAGCCGTAGGTTTTATTAGTTGCCTGATTGTATGCTGAGAGCAGGAATTTGGGGGCGCCTGGATAGATTTGTTTATTGAGAGATATTAGCGAGCTAGAATTACGAACAACTCTGTAGATGATATACTAGGTGCAGTTCAATGCAAGTGTTTGCATACATTTGCTCTGATGAAAGAGATTGTGTAGAACCAGAGTAATGGAAATCTGTTCATGATGAGAGCGAACAGTGAACAGTTGTAGCATTTCCTGGGACCATTGTTCAATAAATTCAGCCAGATCGTCAATAATCAGCCAAGAGTTTGGTTCAATAATGCTGAAAACATCAAGTCCCTGTATGAATTGTATCTGCACCAGTCCCGTCGTGGCAATTGCTTTTATTTTATCGTATGACTCCTGCCAAATACTGTAACAATAGTAGATTTTTTTTGGCTTTTCCACAAACATTTTATGGCAATTTTTAATTATTTTAGTTAAGAGTGTTGTTTTGCCTGACATTGACGGCCCACACAGAAACGAGCTGAATGGTGTTTTAAATTGATACATGTTCCCTTCAACAGTTCACTCAGACAACTAACTGTAGACTATAGCTGTCTAATGACTAAATAATTTCCCTACTACTACTACTACTACTCCGTTCAAGAATGAGAAGAAGAAGATGAATAAAGAATCATATTTTCTTTTATTATACGCATAAAAAGTAACAACACTTAAAAAATACTACATTGAAAAAAGGCTCATTAAACATGAAAAAAATTACACTCTTTTTTAATTTATTTATAATAAAAAATACAACATTTATATAGGCCCTAGAAAAAACACTTAAATAAATACACTTTTTTTGTTTATTTATTTATAGAAAAAATACAACATTTATTAGAATAATGCACTTGAAATAATATCAAACACTTTTATTTACAACATTTGGTATGGGATCCCCCCCCCCCCGGGGGCGGCGGCCGCTGCAGCAGCCGGGGGGCCCACTGCGGCGGGCCTGGAAGCGCCGCGGGAAGCGCCGCGGGCCGGGAAGCGGGGCCCCGCTGCGGCGGGCCCGGGTCGGGGCATTAAATAGTGGAAATCAATCTGCCTTGCACACACATTGAAAATTGTTTGTGATATAAAAAAAAGAATTTAAAAAAACACCCCATTACCCAGAAAACCCTCCCACCCAATTTATACTTTTTTTTAAATAGATTTAAGTTAATTTTTCTAGACCGAGTTGTTTTCTGTACTCTATACATTCAACTCGGTCTGAAATTAAATAATGACCGTATGGTAGTACCTTCACACCATCCTCAAGTACATAGACTTTGTCCGATATGGCCGACATGGCCTTTTTTCTCAACTCTAACTGTGTAGTTTTTAAATTGTAAAGAGCGAATCGCCATGACTTTCGCTCTTGGCACTAAACTACGTTCCACACAGTTTTCTATACACACTCATGTCGAAATTATTTTTTACAAAGTGTGTAAGTACCCCCTTTCAAACTTGTTTGATATCCTTGTTGTGCGTTTCCACACAGTATACCTTTGGCCCAGGATCGCTACCCGTTTCAGATTTTAGTATTAACATAGACTTCTTTTTTCAACTTTCGTTTTCGCTTGTGAACGCTTACTGACAAAGGTGTCAATAAACGTTTTCCATGTAAGGCTTTTGATCAAATTGGAGGGCTCTATGAATCTTTGTGACCTTGAAACCATTGGACACCATCCATTTCAATAGCACGTGATGAACAACGATATTCTGTTTCGGGTTGAGGTCGGCAATTAGTTTTTTTTTGAAGGTACCCAGTGCATACTCCCATCCTCTACTAAAGATAAAGTGTAGGGGCTCAGAGAGTCCCTACCCCACCGGTCTATTTATGCATGGAAAAACAAAGTCTTTTACCGAGTCATGGATTTCCATGGGTATTTCACCGTCAATTTCAAAAAACCATCCCTGTGCCCCATTCTCCTCAACACTGGCAATGTGGGGAAATTCGAAGCACACGGATTGTCAAGCGATTTATAATTGCCACACGGCAAACAGTAGTGAGACATTGCCGATGGGTAAAGAGAATTCATATCCAAAAAAACTGCGTCCGACTTTTCATCGGTGTGCTGTCCAGTCGGATCAGTTTTCATGATACGATCCCCGTGAAAAATATACCCACCCCTCATTGATCTCTCTACAAACAGTTGCTGATCCACATCGATGATCAGACCTATTTCTTCTTTGCTGATTTTAAGTATCAAGTCTATCACCAAATGAGGAGTGGAAAAATAATAACCTAAATCCAACCCAAATTCCCCATAGATTTTATCCGTATTTTTGCACACAATGTCCAGAAGAGTGAGTACGTCACTGGCCAAGTATAGTTTACAATAATCCCAAACATTTTTACATCCACCCTTTGCCCAAACCCTCTTAGCAAATTCGTAGTCGCTAGTGGTGCACTCACTCTCAGTAAGAGAATTGTAAAAAGCTTGAATGGGCGGTAGTGACACCTCATCTAGCCTCGAGCCAGAGTTGTAATAATCATATGGATATATACCCTTACACGTTAATAAATCATACATTTCATCATCGGGGAAGCGCTCTTTGAGGAGGGGGAAGCTATCAAAATTGTCACTTTTCTGTACCTGAATCAATTGACTTAAAGATTTGGGGAAGAAGCTGAAAGAGTCTAAAAAACGGATTTTATTCAGGCACGTGTTACCCTTGTCAACTGTTTTCCACATGAATTTTAGCAGCAGTAGCTTCTCCGATGATTTGGGTATGATATTATATGAAAAAGAACCATCTATCCATGCGTCATTTACAACTCCACCCTTGGCAATGCGGGCCAACGCCGGTAGAACAAACTTTAAGTCGTAATTGGAATTGTGTATAAAAACAGGTACGAAATATTGTCGTCTAACGTTTAAATTGCATGACTGATGTGTTACCCCTCTAAAGTTACTCCCTCCTGATGTAATTTCCCGCCACAAATGATCATGGTCGATCACCTTCCTCCTACCTCCATTCCCAACACCATCATCAAATTCTCCCTTGCAAAACCCAACACATTTTACGATTTTTAATAGCCGCTGTCATCTGGTGATAGGAGCATAGGATAGTTTGTATACGAAGGCGCGAAATTGCACCGTTCGCTGTTTTGATTAGACTGACCAATGCCGAGCGCATGCAGTCTTCACCGTCACCCAACATCTCAACTACATCCAGCACTTGCATGGTATTATTGGAATCTCGTTGCGCATGAGCGTAAGAGACCCCTATGGCTTCATGTAATTTAACACGATTTGAATTTGACGGGTTGCACACGTCTGTCAGTTTCGCTTCGCAGTCTAAAGCGATCTTATTGCTCTGCAGGAGCGTGTTTTGGAAATTTTTAAAACGTAAGATCGCTCTATCTCCGCTTACCGTCTCCACAGCCTGGTATCCATGACGTTTACAGTGTTTCATGTGATGCTTTTTTAATCAGAGCGAAAATCTTGAGAGGCATGTTGGAGAGTAATAACACACACCTTTCCCCTTTTTTACCCTCCCCCCAAAACCCTACTAATATCGGTAATTGGATTGAAATGACCAATTGAATCGGAGTCTTTGGGTGGAGTGTATAGAAGCCACACCCAATGTTCTACTGATCCAATTGAAGGAGCCCGCACTGGAAATAATACCCCCTTCTTATCGGAACGCTGGCCCTCCTCAAATTCTGTTTCATACTGTAACACCGTGACACCAATCTTTAAATGTGCATTAGCCCGCTCGAAAATATCTATTCCTTTTAGTGTCACGGGAAATTGACCATTTAAACAATTAAAATCTACTTTGGGGAACTTTGAACCTTCCCAACCATTAACTGCCATTTCATCCAACTTTTTCCTAGATGCATCTTTTTGAAGTGGTCTGTATGCTGCAATTAAAAATGCATACTTGAAACACTGTAGAATCGTATCGAAACAGATTCGTTGTATCCCCTTACACCCCTCTATATCTGAATGATATTTTAAAACTATAGCCCTCTCCCCAGCCCCACCACCTCTTACAATAAAATCCTTTTTGAATCTACAAATATTAACATTTAAACTTTCAATAAATAAAACCACCGAGCCACTACCCCCCACGTTATAATTTTCCCACTTACTTTGAGCATGTTATTGACGAACTTGCATGTAACTATGACATTGTCTGTTTGCAAGAACACTTATTATCGTCGGCTAATACAAACCTGCTAAAACGTAGTGCTAATCACGTCGTTTTCGTATCGGCGGCACGAACTACTTTCGGACGGCCGTCGGGTGGGCTTGCATGTATACTGAACCGAAATAGTGTTGCTTGCTACTCGCCTGTGCTTTTTTCACTGTGATCCTAACATTTTGGCTGTGCGGATTAACGATTTAGTGATCGTAAATGTTTACTTGCCTTGTGACAGAAAATCGGTTCAGTCTCTCTTAACAGATTCGCTAAGACTTGCAGTGTATTACAGAAACTTTTGGAATCCGTCTCAAATCAAGGTTATCGTTTTTTGATCGCTGGAGACTTTAACGCTGACCTGCTGTCATCGAATATTCGCTCGGATTTGATATTTGATTCGCTGCCGCAGTTTAAGCTGGTTGAAAAAACTTGTATATATTCTTATCTTCATCATTCCGGTAGTCAAAGTAATATTGATCATGTTGTTTGTTCTCCGGGCCTACCCGTTTCTACTGTAACTGTTCATGAAGATCATTGCGATTTAGATCACCTACCGATTTCGTTTGTTTTTCAAATACCGATTTGTACTAATCGTAATGCTTTACAAGCAGGACGAAGATGGGTTTTCCGTCGAAATTGGAATAAGATAAATTTATCGCTGTATATTTCTACGCTAGCTATGCTACTTGCTACAATTCAAGTTCCTTTCCACCTTCTACAGCTTAGTTGTAAGTCTTCAAATGATAAAAATACTCTAAATGATTATTATCTAAAATTAGTATCTTGCCTTAAAACAGCTGAATTGACCGCTGTACCACGGGAGCGAGTCAGGCGAAACACGCGTAAACCGGAGTGGTCGTGGGATCCTGAATTGAAATCGATTAAAAATAAAGCAAAGTTTTGGTTGCGGATTTGGGTTTCTTGTGGTCGTCCGTCTGAAGGGGTTATTCATCAAATAAAGCAAAAGACAAAATTAGAATATAAAAAATACCTGCGCTCGACTAAATCAAAAATATCGAATTTCCCGTTAAGTAAATCTGATTGGCAAAAGGTAATTAATTCTGAAAAACTTGATGATTCTTTTGCTACAAGCCCGATTAGTGCCGGTGCATGGCATAGTTATTACAGTAAAGTTTTTAGTTCAGTGAATTATCATGTCCATTCGGTTTTTTTCGAAACTTCTCACTGCCGCACTTCCCGTATCGCTGAGCCAAACTCAGATTTTGTCTGTCGAGCTCTCTGTGGTTCAGCAGGCAGTAAAAAGGTTGAAATCAAATTCCCTCGATTGCGATGGCATTTCTGCCAACCATTTAAAAGTTGATTGCCCACTTCTTTTTCAACACCTGCAGTTGCTTTTCCAAATGTGCTTGTGTGCGTCTGCGGTACCGGATAGCTTCCTATGTGGGTCTGTAACATCAATTCTTAAAAGAGGGAAACCTCCTAGCGATTGCTCGTCGTATCGGCCAATAACTGTGTCATGCAATCTCAGTAAAGTTTTTGAATATGTTCTTCTTCCGTCCATATCGAGTGCACATTTTGGCGAAAATCAGCTTGGATTTTTCGTCTGGGGTAGGGTGCCAGCAAGCCCATCGAGTTCTAATTAATCTTCTTATCGATGCGACTAAAAAGGGATATGAACTCCATCTTTGCGCCTTGGACCTTTCCAAGGCTTTTGACAGCGTCGTCCACTCACAAGCTCTGTTTTCCCTTTTTTAGTCACGGCATTAATCTTTCTCTGGTTTCTCTCCTTCGTTATTGGTATGCCAATTCTTTTCTACGAATAAAAGCTGAAGGGGTTATTTCCGATTCTAAAATTCCGGTTCGGTGTGGTGTCAGACAAGGTGCTGTCATTTCCCCTTCTATCTTTAAACTTTGCATTTCTTCTGTTTTTATCTTCTATCCCAACCACTTGTATTTTTCAGGCGATTAATCTTTCTTACATAGCGTATGCTGATGATATACTTCTAATTAGTAGGACTAGAAAAGGTCTTTCTGTTTCCGTATCTACAGTTGCAACAAACCTTAGTAAGATTGGTCTATCACTGAATTTCTCTAAATGTGAATATCTTTCGTTTAATAGTAATGGTAACTCGCCTTTAGATTGCGCTTCTTTTTCTGTCCCATGTGTCTCTTCTTTTCGGTGGTTGGGTATAAACATTGCTAAAAATCTTAAATCTCTCCGAGAACAAGCCGTGGCGAATTGTAAGAAAAAGATCCAAGTTTCTTACTCCAAAATTGTTGCCAATCGGGGGAAATACAGTAGGAAGACCCTTGCTAAATTGTATTCTGTTTTTACTGATCATTCAATTTTGTTCCTTTCTGGTGTTTATCCCATTCTTGGGCGAAAAAATACCCGGTCATTACGTTCTTATTATTTTCGGTTCTCGCGTTTTCTACTGTATTTGCCTCCGTGGTACCGGAACCGTAACCTTGTCTCAGTTTTTGGGCTTCCAGATATAAATGAAAAGCTAGTTGAGCTTGCTGACAAACTCCCCCAGACAGTGAAGGCTCTCCCAGCTCATCATGGGTTTGTACGCCTCCTTCATTGATTTAGTGTCTTTACTGTGTATTTAGTCGATTTGTATGTATTTTGTGTCTTACTTTTTTGTGTTTTACTTTTTTTGTGTTTACTTTTTTGTATTTTGTGTCTTACTTTGTATGTGATTTAGTGTCTTTACTGTGTATTTAGTCGATTTGTATGTATTTTTTTTTCTTTTATTTATACTCCGCTTTTGTTACCTTAGCGGGTTAAAAATAAATTATTATTATTTATTATTTGAATACTATTAGCCCAATTTAGAAAAACCTCCTCATAATTTGATAAATGCGGGCGAATTGCCAACATCTCTGTGTGCAAGTATTTCGAATACACCTCGCCCGCATTTTCATTTAAAAAAAAACATTTTTAGTGCTATTGATGCTTTTAAACTGACCCCCACCCCCCACACCCCCATCTGTTGTTCAAGAATGGCTTGAATCTTATTAGTATATGAATGTGTAATGGCCAAGGGATCTGTTATTATATCCCCCGACACTAGAGAGTTGAAGGGATCACCGAAATTGGTGCTGTAGACCTTTGTGTGGTGCAAGGCAGAGTTGGACAGAAAAAAATCTGGAAGAGGGGATACTTGTGTTTTTGTTGCTGTATTACTACTACTACTCTTACTAGCACTAGGTATATCATTAATCGGAATGGTGGGGGGTAACATAGAATTGTCAATAGCACCACCCCCAGTCTGTTCAATTGCAATAGATGGAGATGGCATGAAGTCCCTAGGCCTGTTAGTACGTATTCCAAGGTGTTTGGGGACAGCTGATCGAGCCAGCCTGTATTGTCCTGTGACGGGATTTCTTTATGAGGACCCGGTTCAGATGCACTAGTAACATCCCCTAAATGCTCACGCATAAATCTATCTGTCCATTCCGGGTCCTCCATCATGTCAATGTCACAAGTTAAATCATCTGGCTGGCCAGCCCCCAAAACAATCATTAAGAAAACCCCTATTCCACTCCATATTGTCTAGAACTAATGAAGGTTCGTCTCTAAACTCCATTGGTGGTGCTAGAATTGGTTCAGGTCCAGTAAATGCTGATGTTTCATGACCCAATGGCGCTGCTATTTCATGAATCTATAGAAAAAAAAGGTTTATTTTCTATGTGAAATAAGCATTATTTCATAAAGTTGAAAAATCATGTTCATTTCTAGTCGTATGTTTACCTGAATATTTAACACGTACCATTTTTCCACACCAACCCCCCTCAAAACTCAATTCCTCCTCCTAGAATTATTTAAACTAAATACTTACCCCCGCCTCCCAGAGAAAGTTCAGAAAAAACATAATAGCCTTATCTATAGTGAAGCATTTTTCTACTCGTATGTTTAACTAAATACTTACCCCACCTCCCACAGAAAGTTCAGAAAGATGTAATAGCCTTATTTATAGTGAAGCATTTTTCTAGTCGTAAGTTTACCCGAATATTTAACACGTACCATTCTTCCGCACCACCCACAAAACTCAATTCCTCCTAGAATTATTTAAACTAAATACTTACCCCCGTCCTAGAAAGTTCAGAAAGATGTAATAGCCTTATTTATAGTGAAGCGTTTCTTAGTCGTATGTTTACCCGAATATTTAACACGTACCATTTTTCCACACCAGCCCCCAACAAAACTCAATTCCTCCTAGAATTATTTAAACTAAATAGTTACCCCCGCCTCCCAGAGAAAGTTCAGAATGATGTAATAGCCTTATTTATGTTGAAGCGTTTCTTAGTCGTATGTTTACCCGAATATTTAACACGTACCATTCTTCCGCACCACCCACAAAACTCAATTCCTCCTAGAATTATTTAAACTAAATACTTACCCCCCATCTCCCACAGAAAGTTCAGAAAAACACAATAGCCTTATTTATAGTGAAGCATTTTTCTAGTCGTAAGTTTACCCGAATATTTAACACGTACCATTCTTCCGCACCACCCACAAAACTCAATTCCTCCTAGAATTATTTAAACTAAATAGTTACCCCCGCCCACCTCCCTAAGAAAGTTCAGAAAAAACCGATAGGCTTATCTATAGTGAAGCATTTTTCTACTCTTATGTTTACCCGAATATTTAACACGTACCATTCTTCCGCACCACCCACAAAACTCAATTCCTCCTAGAATTATTTAAACTAAATAGTTACCCCCCCCATCCCCCACAGAAAGTTAAGAAAAACACAATAGCCTTATCTATAGTGAAGCATTTTTCTACTCGTATGTTTACCCGAATATTTAACACGTACCATTTTTCTGCACCACCCACAAAACTCAATTCCTCCTAGAATTATTTAAACTAAATAATTACGTATAAGGTAGAGGTAAAATACTTACATTTACAAATTCAGACTGCACTTTGTATGCCTGAAGCCCCTGGCAAAGCATGAAGGGGGGTCCCCTTCCGATCTTGAGTAGACAAGACCGATGCATTATGAGAAAGCATCCATTCCCTCTTGAATTTTCTACCAGGTTGCATAGTGGTCTGTACAGAGCTGACACTCGCATGAGAGGGTCCTTGTTGGTCCAGAGAACTTGTAATGGATGCCCGTGTAGCTTGCATCGATGTGGTACCATTCCATCTTGGTCTCTTTTCTGGGGGAGAGTAATTGTATGAATCCACCTCCTCCTCCTTAAAAAAGAAGAAAAATTTAGTAAGGAAATAATAACCTCTCTTTCACAGATAAATTGCCCTTTAAAGTTTATTCTGATGTTTGTAGCTCTCTATGTCTTAGCGCTTTAGAAATATTTAAAAAAAGCTTCTAAAGTAAAATTTTGAAAAATTTTGAGTTTGGAGTGAAGGGGGATTTCAAAAAATTAGTCTGCACAAAGAATTCCCCTCTCCCTCCCCCTTACTTTCCATGCGACGAAATAGTTTGTTTTTTCACCTCGCAACGATGGTGTTAGAATTCCTCCCCCGTCTTATATTTTTATAAAAGCCTCTTAATCATCATGAAACCCCATTTGAATTCATCAAATGGAATATATCTCCTCTAATTTGGCCGAAAAAAACAATCTATTCATGAATGTGGTGTTGAATCACAAAGATATGTTGCATTAATCTTTGCGATAAGTCGTGTGAAGTTTCGCTCCAAAAGGACCCTTTTCACTAATTATAAACACATGCGGTTTTAGACTGGAAAAAGACGAAATAACTTACATACACAATTGGGAAAAGGAACATTTTGAACGAGATAAGTAAAACTACAGAATTATGCTCGTAAACAGAGCAGTGGGGGATGGGTTTTTTGTTTACATAATAGAAAAAAAGCGTACTTTGCGTTTTCTAACGAGTATACTTATACTATTGTATGGGTTTGTATTGTTGGAGGGGAGGGGGGCCTATGCCCCTGAAATTTGAATTTACTGGTAAAATGATTTTTATTTGGAAATAAATTAAGAAATTCAGTAAGCTGTACTCACATTGAAAATTGACGGATCCATTGTTCCAAAGTTAATAATATTCGGTGTATTATCTAGAATATATCAAATCATAATGAAAATTAAATCGTAAGGTATGGGCATTTTATACGAAATCTCAAGGATGAATAAAAAACCAGTCCTTTTATTTTTAAGCAATCACCACTCGAGTTACCGTATACTGAGCAAGCACCAATGTCTATGATTGGCTCTTAAAAAATGGATGTTGGCTCGAAAAACACTCTGCTTGAGTTATATAATTTCGTGCATACTCCCAAAACATGTTGGACTACTTTATACCATGCCAACTTAAAAAGAAAAAAAATGTCCACGTGAACTTACGACGCACATTCCTTGTGCAATAGAACCTTGACTATTGTTTCATAACATGCATCATAGCGTGCCAGCTTTTCAAAATGTTCACGTGTAAGTTTAGTGTCAATGGCATGGGTTTTCTTGTGAAATTCAATGTAAGTTTTCATGTAAGTTTAGAATCTATTATACTCTTACTACTCTTCATATTGCTACCACACTTCCTGTCACGACAGCCAGCAATGAACGCTTGTTTTCCGGGCTGGAAATAGTGAAGAACTATCTGCGCTCGACCACAGGAGACGATCGTCTTAGACACCTGCATTTGATCTTTGCAGAGAAGGATTTAGCCAAAAACTTGGATTTCGACCAGCTTGTTAACGACCTTGGGAAGATGGAAACCACGACGGTTCCCTTATTGCCTTGAGTGTTCACTGATCTGTTTAAAAATATTGTAGTATTTTTTGATTTTGTAAATAGTATACTCGATCGAGCAAAGTTTTGCATCGTCATAGCCGGAGCGTGACTCCGACTTGGACTAAAGTATATGCTGTAAGCAGCGAGCTGAAGAATTCGGCTACAGAATATACTTTATTTAGAGCGTGAGTTTTTACAGAGGTTCGGCTTTCGGCAAGTTATAGGTTCGGAAAAGTGGAAGATTCCCAAACGGCTGTTTTCTTAACATCGCACATACCGTTTCCACTTTCTTCAGATATTTGGCCTTTTCCGAACCTATGGCATAAGAGCGAAAGAAGGAAAGGCAAAGAAATTGAGACAATTTCCTTAATTTTTACGGTAACTCCCACGGAAGGCAGGTTTTTTTCGGATAAAGCTAGAGGCAATTTTTTTATACAAGCCTGCTTCGGGGCCCATGTCAATTGCCACACTAAGGTTTGGCTGAAACGGCGCCTCTGGAGGGAGGGGTTTGGTATTTCAGAACAGAATATGTTTTCAAGCTTTGATTTTTTTTTTTTTTTTTTTTTTTTTAGAGTCCTACTTCTTAGCTTTTGTTGAATCTATTGTGCAGAACTTTAATTTAGGTAATTGATCCTCTATTTATCCGTGCGTTTATTCCATTCCTGTACCACCTCCCCCCTGGTTCTCAGTGCTTAAAGAATAGCTTAAGATTGACTCCTATCCGTGCGTTTATTCTCTTCCTGTGCCCCCTTATTTTTTCTCTGGTTCTCTACGACTACTACTAACAACTTACTGCAGTAACAAGCTGCCTGAGACCAACACAGCGACGCACGCTCCTCCTACATCCCAATCCATCCAAATCTAAGCCCCCCTCTTTACACCCTCTCAAGAAGCTCCTTTTTCCCTTACGAAATCCTCCCCCCCCATGCGCGAGCAATCTGCTTTTCGTTTGACCCCAGACGGTTGCCCGACAAGGACCTCAGTATTTGAATTATAGCTTAAGATTTATTACACTAAGACGATATGACATACTATAGGAAAATCATTGTGATTTATCCATTGTCCTTATTCAGCTATTTTTTAACATTGTGACTATTTCCAGAAATTTTTTCTTTTAACTTAATGGCCGTTTGCTTTTAATGTCCCTTTTCTATCGTGTTTACAGGTACAGCGGTAAGCGTGCTTCGAGTGTTTATAGATAAACATCTTGCGCTCTACAATTATGCATAAAAAGCGCCAATCAAATGAGTATTATGATTGGCTACAAAATATTTCCTGTGTCCTTGAAACCTCCGGTAAAGCAAATCGGAGTCATTTCACCAAAATAACGCATGAGCTTGCATCATTGAACGAAATGACATTATATGTGGCTGAAAACACAAGTACCAGTATTTTTTGTGGCGAAAATGTCTTTGCGTAAATGTAAGGTAGGCTAATGCCCTCGGAGGAAAAAAAACGACTGCTGTCCCATACTTATAACGTTTGATTTAATTGGTATATTGTTATATAGTCAGAAACTAATTATAACGTTTGCTTTTATTCCGTTGGTTTATTTTTTTCAATATTTTTTCGCAAGCTAATCACATTATTCCTTAAACATATCTCAGAAATTGGGAAAACATTATTCAGAGATGTAGGCAGGGTGTGGGGTGGGTTTTTTTGGGCCACCCCACCCTTTGAAATGGTAAATTTTCTTGAGTTTCTGGGCTTTAACTTGAAATTTTCTTTAAATCAAACGTTATTTAGTTATAATCTAGAACGAAATGACATGTGGCTGAAAAAGCAAATTTCAGTTATTTTTCTGGCGAAAATGTATTTGTGTAAGCCTAAGGTAATGCCCTCAGAAAACAAAAGAGAGATACTATCCCATACTTGTAACGTTATAACGTTTTGTTTTAATAGCAATAGGGTTATAACGTATAGATGGTTTTATAATATAGTTATAATGTTTGCTTTAATTACATTGATTCATTTTTGTGACGTGTTTTCGTAAACTAATCGCATTATTCCTTAAGTGTATCTCAGAAATCGGGGCAAAATAACCCAGAAGTGAAGGGAGGGGTTCTGAGCCACACTACCCCCTGAAATCCTAAATTTTCATGAGTTTTTGGGCACTTCTTGTTCAAATTGTCAAACAAAATTAGATTTTTGTAATTATTGGGTACTCCTGGATACACATTTTTTTTTATCATTAGTGCCCCGAAATAAATTTCTGTGTATGTACCTGGAATATTCCCTCCCCGTTTTTGACTTTTGTTACACTTACGAGTTGCTGCTATGTCCAATTTCGAGGCTGTTAAAAACGTAAAATTTGATTCGCTCTTATGTATGTAATTTTAAGTCTGGAAAAGAACAAAAAGTTTTGAGTCACTAACCCACTCTCTGTTTCTCTTTGGCAATCTTCTCGTGTATCTTTCCAGAGCTTTCTCCATTACTTTATTTCTCGTCAGGGAATGCGTTATTCTCATCAGTAGTAACCAAGGTACTATTTTGCCAACGCCCCCGTACCAAACAGGTTTCTGGTAGGTATAATCTGGTTTGGTAGGTATAATCTGGTTAGGTGGGTATAATCTGGTTTGGTTCAAGTTTTTTCTGACACAATTTATCGGATTTCTAATTCATGGTATACATGTCTTTTATGACGCAGTCAAATGGGTTTTTTGAAGCACTTTCATCATAACATGTTTTATTATTATTTTTTTTTGGCAAACGAAATTTTTTTTGTGGGTACATATGGAATCCGGTTAATAGCCTGTAGCTTAAAGGTATCTGAGATCTCGCTCCAGTATCGCATACACTATTAGAGATATCAAAATGATATCTCATTTGCACTAAGCTAACTCAATTTGCGAAAAAGAAATTCCATTTATGGGATGTTATAATTAGAATGGTTTTAAGTTGAAAATTGTGACGTAAAAATAACTCTATTTGCGAATTTTTTTTGCGAAAAGATATTTGCGTAAAGGTATTGCGTTGGTTAAGAATGCCTCACGGGTAATTAAAGAATGGGATGCTTCCATCAACAATACAAAGAATATGCTCAGATACTTAATAGATTTGACGCCTACAAGAGACATTGGTAAAAGGTATTCAATAGCTTAATTGAAAAGTAACGATAGAATGACATTGTGACTTGACCTCGCTTTACCTCTCCGATGTGGTCTGTATAATACACAAGTAACGTTTGAAAAGTATTGTCAATTTAAAATAGGATCTAACGTTCCCTTCGTTCCCCCATTTCTGAGGGGCAGGGGAGGGTAGGAGAGGGGGAGAGGGAGTCAATTTTGGAGGTATAACAAGTACCATTCATTGCGATCGTAGCACTATATTGGCTCGTTTTAAATACTTCAGCTTGTCTATTCATTTGTGTTAAATAAAAATCTTGAATCTGGAAAATGAAAAAATAAGTATTTAAACAAAATGTACGATGCTGCTAATTAAAGAATAGTAGGCTACACTCAGAATTGTTTGCATGAGGGTTCAGTTAAAGACGTTCCCTTCATTCCCCCACTTCTGAGGGGCAGGGGAGGGTAGGAGGGGGAGTCAATTTTGGAGGTATAACAAGTACCATTCATTACGATCATAGCTCTATGTTGGCTCGTTTTAATACTTCAGCTTGTCTATTCATTTGTGTTAAATAAAAATCTTGAATCTGGAAAATGAAAAAATAAGTATTTAAACAAAATGTACGATGCTGCTAATTAAAGAATAGTTGGCTACACTCAGAATTGTTTGCATGAGGGTTCAGTTAAAGACGTTCCCTTCGTTCCCCATTTCTGAGGGACAAGGGAGGGTAGGAGAGGGGGAGGGTAGGAGAGGGGGAGGGGGAGTCAATTTTGGAGGTATAACAAGTACCATTCATTGCAATCATAGCTCTATATTGGCTCGTTTTAAATACTTCAGCTCGTCTATTCATTTGTGTTAAATAAAAATCTTGAATCTGGAAAATGAAAAAATAAGTATTTAAACAAAATGTACGATGCTGCTAATTAAAGAATAGTAGGCTACACTCAGAATTGTTTGCATGAGGGTTCAGTTAAAGACGTTCCCTTCCTTCCCTCATTTCTGAGGGGCAGGGGAGAGTAGGTGAGGGGGAGGGGGGAGTCAATTTTGGAGGTATAACAAGTACCATTCATTGCGATCATAGCTCTATGTTGGATCGTTTTAAATACTTCAGCTTGTCTATTCATTTGTGTTAAATAAAAATCTTGAATCTGGAAAATGAAAAAATAAGTATTTAAACAAAATGTACGATGCTGCTAATTAAAGAATAGTAGGCTACACTCAGAATTGTTTGCATGAGGGTTCAGTTAAAGATGGTTCACTTGCACGAGGGTTCAGATGCATGGGGGTTCAGTTGCTTGGGGTTCAGTTACACGAGGATTCAGTTACAATGGAACCCACACAAAAACAATGGGGACACACACAAAAGCCAAATTAGCCCAGTGGCCTATGAGAAATCTCAGTAGCACGGGGGGTTCAGTTGTACAGGGTTTCGGTTATACATGGGTTCAGTTACATGGGGGGTTCAGTTGCACGAGGGTTCAGTTAAATGGGATATAGTTACACAGGGGTTTAGTTAAATTGGGTTGAGTTGCACGAGGGTTCAGTAGCACGAGGGTTCAGTAGCATGGGGATCAGTTGTACAGGGTTTCGGTTATACAGGGGTTTAGTTACATGGAGAGTTCAGTTGCACGAGGGTTCAGTTAAAGGGGATATAGTTACACAGGGGTTTAGTTAAATTGGATCGAGTTGCACGAGGGTTCAGTAGCACGAGGGTTCAGTAACACGGGGGTTCAGTTGTACAGGGTTTCGGTTATACAGGGGTTCAGTTACATGGAGGGTTCAGTTGCACGGGGGTTGAGTTAAATGGGTCTTGAGTTCCACGAGAGTCGACTATAAATAAAACCTTTTTGCGTCTTTCTGAACTTTCAGTGAGAGGTGGGGTAAATATTTAGTTTAAATAATTCTAAGAGGAATTGAGTTTTTCTTTCATTGAAATGCAAGAGTTGGATTATTTCAGTAATGCTTTGTCGTGGTTTAGCTTGTCACAGTCACATTCTCTTGATCTTTCAAAGTTCACTTTGATTTTATTTCATTGATTCTTTTTGTTTGCATGTCCGGGTTGATGTTTGCAAGTCCAAGTTGGGTTTTTCAGACCTAGGTTTTTTAGATTTTCGTGTGTGTTTGACTCCTGGGGATTTATTATTTGAGAAGTTAACTTTAGTATTTGTGGTTTTACGTGCCTGAAATCATGAATTAGAATAGTTAATTTAGCTGTTTGGGTTTTCAGACCTAGTTTTTTTTTTTTTTTTTTTTTTTTTTTTTTTTTTTTTTTTTTTTTTTTTTTTTTTTAGATTTTCGTGGGCGTTAGGTTCCTTGGACTTATTATTTGAGAAGTTAACTTTAGTATTTTGTATTTGACGTGCCTACTTAGGTAATAATGGAACATTTAGTATTTTTTCTAAGTAAGTGTTTTTCTTAAGAAATTCCCACTTGAGGTTTTATGACTCCTCCCCACAATGAATTCAGATGGTTTTAGGACTCATCTCACTAGCCATAACTCCATTCAACCTTGAGCGAAGGTATAAAAGTTTGATGAAGTATTTCTCTACTTAACAACTACATTAATAGCCTCCAAGATGATTTTTTTTCTCAAAAAAATATGTTAATACGTTTAAGCAATAAATATCTTTAAGCTTAACCCGTCTTTATTCTTTAGAGATAGTTTTATTCATTTCATTAAATTATGAAGAAATTGTAAGTAAGTAACAATAGCTTTCTTGAATTCGCTTCCTGGACACAATACAGATATTTAATTCAAGAAATCATAGAAGTCAACTCTTGGATACACAATACGGAAATTTCATTTAAGAAATTATGAAAAAATTGTAAACAAGTAACAAACTCTTTCCTGAAGTCACCTCTTGGATACACAATGCAGAAACTTCATTTAAGAAACTATGAAAAAATTGTAAGTATTCGCTTCCTGGACACAATACAGATATTTAATTGAAGAAATCATAATAAAATCGCAAGTAAGTAATAAAGTCTTTATTGTTTTCACCTATTGGATACACAATACTGAAATTTCATTCAAGAAATTATGAAGGAATTTTAAATAGGTAACACACTCATTCTTGAAGTCACCACTTGTATACACAATGCAGAAATTTCACTTAAAAAATTATCAAAAATTGTAAGTAAGTAGCAAATTCTTTCTTGAATTCGCCTCCTGGATAAATCGCAAGTAAGTAATAAAGTCTTTATTGTTTTCACCTATTGGATACACAATACTGAAATTTCATTCAAGAAATTATGAAGGAATTGTAAATAGGTAACACACTCATGTTACCTCATGGATACACAATGCAGAAATTTCATTTAAGAAATTATCAAAAATTGTAAGTAAGTAGCAAATTCTTTCTTGAATTCGCCTCCTGGGTAAATAAACAAGACAGTTCATTAAAGAAATTATGAAAAAATTGTAAGTAAGTAACAAACTCTTTTTGTTTTCACCTCTTGGATATACAGTACAGATACTTCATTCAAGAAATTATGAAAAAATCGCAAGTAAGTAACTTTTTTTTCTCTTTATCACAAACAATTTTCACTTAGCCACACGATGTAGAAATTTAATTCAAGAAATTATGAAAAAATTCTCAGTAAGTAACAATTTCTTTCTTGAAGTAAACTCTTGGATACACGATACGGAAATTTCATTCAAGAATTTCATGACTTAGATACACGATGTAGAAATTTGATTCAAGAAATTATGAAAAAATTCTCAGTAAGTAACAATTTCTTTCTTGAATTTCGTTCAAGAAATTATGACAAAATTCTAAGTAAGTAACAAACTCTTAATTGTTTTTCACGACTTAGATATACGATGTAGAAATTTAATTCAAGAAATTATGAAGAAATTCTCAGTAAGTAACAATTTCTTTCTTGAAGTCAACTCTTGGATACACAATACGGAAATTTAATTCAAGAAATTATGAAAATATTTGTAAGTAAGTAACAAACTCTTTTGTTTTCACCTCTTGGATATACAGTACAGATACTTCATTCAAGAAATTATGAAAAAAATCGCAAGTAAGTAACTTTTTTTCCTCTTTATCACAAACAATTTTCACTTAGCCACACGATGTAGAAATTTAATTCAAGAAACTATGAAAAAATTCTCAGTAAGTAACAATTTCTTTCTTGAAGTCAACTCATGGATACACAATACGGAAATTTCATTCATGAATTTCATGACTTAGATACACGATGTAGAAATTTGATTCAAGAAATTATGAAAAAATTCTCAGTAAGTAACAATTTCTTTTTTTTTTTCATAACAAAAAGACATTTCGTTCAAGAAATTATGACAAAATTCTAAGTAAGTAACAAACTCTTAATTGTTTTCACGACTTAGATATACGATGTAGAAATTTAATTCAAGAAATTATGAAGAAATTCTCAGTAAGTAACAATTTCTTTCTTGAAGTCAACTCTTGGATACACAATACGGAAATTTCATTCAAGAAATTATGAAAATATATTGTAAGTAAGTAACAAACTCTTTTTGTTTTCACCTCTTGGATATACAGTACAGATACTTCATTCAAGAAATTATGAAAAAATCGCAAGTAAGTAACTTTTTTTTTCTCTTTATCACAAACAATTTTCACTTAGCCACACGATGTAGAAATTTAATTCAAGAAATTATGAAAAAATTCTCAGTAAGTAACAATTTCTTTCTTGAAGTAAACTCTTGGATACACGATACGGAAATTTCATTCAAGAATTTCATGACTTAGATACACGATGTAGAAATTTGATTCAAGAAATTATGAAAAAATTCTCAGTAAGTAACAATTTCTTTCTTGAATTTCTTTCAAGAAATTATGACAAAATTCTAAGTAAGTAACAAACTCTTAATTGTTTTCACGACTTAGATATACGATGTAGAAATTTATTCAAGAAATTATGAAGAAATTCTCAGTAAGTAACAATTTCTTTCTGGAAGTCAACTCTTGGATACACAATACGGAAATTTCATTCAAGAAATTATGAAAAATATTTGTAAGTAAGTAACAAACTCTTTTTGTTTTCACCTCTTGGATATACAGTACAGATACTTCATTCAAGAAATTATGAAAAAATCGCAAGTAAGTAACTTTTTGTTTTTTCTCTTTATCACAAAACAATTTTCACTTAGCCACACGATGTAGAAATTTAATTCAAGAAATTATGAAAAAATTCTCAGTAAGTAACAATTTCTTTCTTGAAGTCAACTCATGGATACACAATACGGAAATTTCATTCAAGAATTTCATGACTTAGATACACGATGTAGAAATTTGATTCAAGAAATTATGAAAAAATTCTCAGTAAGTAACAATTTCTTTCTTGAAGTCAACTCTTGGATACACAATACGGAAATTTCATTTAAGAAATTATGAAAAAATTGTAAGCAAGTAACAAACTCTTTCCTGAAGTCACTTCGTTCAAGAAATTATGAGAAAATTCCAAGTAAGTAACAAACTCTTTATTGTTTTCACGACTTAGATACACGATGTAGAAATTTAATTCAAGAAATTATAAAAAAAAGGAAAGTAAGTAACAAACTCTTTATTGATTTCACCTCTTGGATACAATAAAAGACATTTCATTCAAGAAATTATGACAAAATTCTAAGTAAGTAAAAAACTCATTCTTGAATTCGCCGTTTACATGCACAATACAGAAATTTCATTCTATGGGACCTCTACACGTGATTAAACACGTTTTGAAACTACATGCTATTTGCTTGCCTTTCCTTGGCACCTTTCCAAAAACGAGCGGGGATTCCCCACTGGTTCCTACACATTGCAAAAAAGTGGCCAGTACGAAAACTCCACGTTTTCAACCAGACTGGTTTTTTAGACAACACCTATAAAATATGCAAAGTCGACATAGCTTTATTCATTTTTTCAAGGTTAATTTAGACGAGGTTACGTGCGCGCACGTCTTTTTCTTGAACGAAATGTCTTTTTGTTATGAAAAAAAAGAAATCGTTACTTACTGAGAATTTTTTCATAATTTCTTGAATCAAATTTCTACATCGTGTATCTAAGTCATGAAATTCTTGAATGAAATTTCCGTATTGTGTATCCATGAGTTGACTTCAAGAAAGAAATTGTTACTTACTGAGAATTTTTTCATAATTTCTTGAATTAAATTTCTACATCGTGTGGCTAAGTGAAAATTGTTTGTGATAAAGAGGAAAAAAAAGTTACTTACTTGCGATTTTTTCATAATTTCTTGAATGAAGTATCTGTACTGTATATCCAAGAGGTGAAAACAAAAAGAGTTTGTTACTTACTTACAAATATTTTCATAATTTCTTGAATGAAATTTCCGTATTGTGTATCCAAGAGTTGACTTCAAGAAAGAAATTTTTACTTACTGAGAATTTCTTCATAATTTCTTGAATTAAATTTCTACATCGTATGTCTAAGTCGTGAAAACAATTAAGAGTTTGTTACTTACTTAGAATTTTGTCATAATTTCTTGAACGAAATGGCTTTTTGTTTATCCAGCAGGTGAATTCAAGAAAGAATTTGCTACTTACTTACAATTTTTTCATAATTTCTTTAATGAAATTTCTTCTGTATTGTGTATCCAAGAGGTGACTTCAAGAAAGAATTTGTTACTTACTTACAATTTTTTTTCATAGTTTCTTAAATGAAGTTTCTGCATTGTGTATCCAAGAGGTGACTTCAGGAAAGAGTTTGTTACTTGCTTACAATTTTTTCATAATTTCTTAAATGAAATTTCCGTATTGTGTATCCAAGAGTTGACTTCAAGAAAGAAATTGTTACTTACTGAGAATTTCTTAATAATTTCTTGAATTAAATTTCTACATCGTATATCTAAGTCGTGAAAACAATTAAGAGTTTGTTACTTACTTAGAATTTTGTCATAATTTCTTGAACGAAATGTCTTTTTGTTTATCCAGCAGGTGAATTCAAGAAAGAATTTGCTACTTACTTACAATTTTTTCATAATTTCTTTAATGAAATTTCTGTATTGTGTATCCAAGAGGTGACTTCAAGAAAGAATTTGTTACTTACTTACAATTTTTCATAGTTTCTTAAATGAAGTTTCTGCATTGTGTATTCAAGAGGTGACTTCAGGAAAGAGTTTGTTACTTGCTTACAATTTTTTCATAATTTCTTAAATGAAATTTCCGTATTGTGTATCCAAGAGTTGACTTCAAGAAAGAAATTGTTACTTACTGAGAATTTTTTCATAATTTCTTGAATTAAATTTCTACATCGTGTATCTAAGTCATGAAAACAATAAAGAGTTTGTTACTTACTTGGAATTTTGTCATAATTTCTTGAACGAAATGTCTTTTTTTGTTTATCCAGCAGGTGAATTCAAGAAAGAATTTGCTACTTACTTACAATTTTTTTCATAATTTCTTTAATGAACTGTCTTGTTTATTTACCCAGGAGGCGAATTCAAGAAAGAATTTGCTACTTACTTACAATTTTTGATAATTTCTTAAATGAAATTTCTGCATTGTGTATCCATGAGGTAACATGAGTGTGTTACCTATTTACAATTCCTTCATAATTTCTTGAATGAAATTTCAGTATTGTGTATCCAATAGGTGAAAACAATAAAGACTTTATTACTTACTTACGATTTATCCAGGAGGCGAATTCAAGAAAGAATTTGCTACTTACTTACAATTTTTGATAATTTCTTAAGAGAAATTTTTTGCATTGTGTATACAAGTGGTGACTTCAAGAATGAGTGTGTTACCTATTTAAAATTCCTTCATAATTTCTTGAATGAAATTTCAGTATTGTGTATCCAATAGGTGAAAACAATAAAGACTTTATTACTTACTTGCGATTTTATTATGATTTTCTGAATTAAATATCTGTATTGTGTCCAGGAAGCGAATACTTACAATTTTTTCATAGTTTCTTAAATGAAGTTTCTGCATTGTGTATCCAAGAGGTGACTTCAGGAAAGAGTTTGTTACTTGCTTACAATTTTTTCATAATTTCTTAAATGAAATTTCCGTATTGTGTATCCAAGAGTTGACTTCTATGATTTCTTGAATTAAATATCTGTATTGTGTCCAGGAAGCGAATTCAAGAAAGCTATTGTTACTTACTTACAATTTCTTCATAATTTAATGAAATGAATAAAACTATTCTAAAGAATAAAGACGGGTTAAGCTTAAAGATATTTATTGCTTAAACGTATTAACATATTTTTTTGAGAAAAAAAAATCATCTTGGAGGGTATTAATGTAGTTGTTAAGTAGATAAATACTTCATCAAACTTTTATACCTTCGCTCAAGGTTGAATGGAGTTATGGCTAGTGAGATGAGTCCTAAAACCATCTGAATTCATTGTGGGGAGGAGTCATAAGACCTCAAGTGGGAATTTCTTAAGAAAAACACTTACATTAGAAAAAATACTAAATGTTCCATTATTACCTAAGTAGGCACGTCAAATACGAAATACTAAAGTTAACTTCTCAAATAATAAGTCCCAGGAACCTAACGCCCACGAAAATCTAAAAAAAAAAAAAAAAAAAAAAAAAAAAAAAAAAAAAAAAAAAAAAACTAGGTCTGAAAACCCAAACAGCTAAATTAACTATTCTAATTCATGATTTCAGGCACGTAAAACCACAAAATACTAAAGTTAACTTCTCAAATAATAAACCCCCAGGAGTCAAACACACACGAACGAAAATCTAAAAAAACTAGGTCTGAAAAACCAAACTTGGACTTGCAAACATCAACCCGGACATGCAAACAAAAAGAATCAATGAAATAAAATCAAAGTGAACTTTGAAAGATCAAGAGAATGTGACTGTGACAAGCTAAACCACGACAAAGCATTACTGAAATAATCCAACTCTTGCATTTCAATGAAAGAAAAACTCAATTCCTCTTAGAATTATTTAAACTAAATACTTACCCCCACCTCTCACTGAAAGTTCAGAAAGACGCAAAAGGTTTATTTATAGTCGACTCTCGTGGAACTCAAGACCCATTTAACTCAACCCCCGTGCAACTGAACCCTCCATGTAACTGAACCCCTGTATAACCGAAACCCTGTACAACTGAACCCCCGTGTTACTGAACCCTCGTGCTACTGAACCCTCGTGCAACTCGATCCAATTTAACTAAACCCCTGTGTAACTATATCCCCTTTAACTGAACCCTCGTGCAACTGAAACTCTCCATGTAACTAAACCCCTGTATAACCGAAACCCTGTACAACTGAATCCCCATGCTACTGTACCCTCGTGCTACTGAACCCTCGTGCAACTCAACCCAATTTAACTAAACCCCTGTGTAACTATATCCCATTTAACTGAACCCTCGTGCAACTGAACCCCCCATGTAACTGAACCCATGTATAACCGAAACCCTGTACAACTGAACCCCCGTGCTACTGAGATTTCTCATTGGCCACTGGGCTAATTTGGCTTTTGTGTGTGTCCCCATTGTTTTTGTGTGGGTTCCATTGTAACTGAATCCTCGTGTAACTGAACCCCAAGCAACTGAACCCCCATGCATCTGAACCCTCGTGCAAGTGAACCATTTTTAACTGAACCCTCATGCAAACAATTCTGAGTGTAGCCTACTATTCTTTAATTAGCAGCATCGTACATTTTGTTTAAATACTTATTTATTTTCAGATTCAAGATTTTTATTTAACACAAATGAATAGACAAGCTGAAGTATTTAAAACGATACAACATAGAGCTATGATCGCAATGAATGGTACTTGTTATACTTCCAAAATTGACTCCCCCTCCCCCTCTCCTACTCTCCCCTGCCCCTCAGAAATGAGGGAACAAAGGGAACGTCTTTAACTGAACCCTCATGCAAACAATTCTGAGTGTAGCCTACTATTCTTTAATTAGCAGCATCGTACATTTTGTTTAAATACTTATTTTTTCATTTTCCAGATTCAAGATTTTTATTTAACACAAATGAATAGACAAGCTGAAGTATTTAAAACGAGCCAATATAGAGCTATGATCGCAATGAATGGTACTTGTTATACCTCCAAAATTGACTCCCCCTCCCCCTTTCCTACCCTCCCGTGTCCCTCAGAAATGGGGGAACGAAGGGAACGTCTTTAACTGAACCCTCATGCAAACAATTCTGAGTGTAACCAACTATTCTTTAATTAGCAGCATCGTACATTTTGTTTAAATACTTATTTTTTCATTTTCCAGATTCAAGATTTTTATTTAACACAAATGAATAGACAAGCTGAAGTATTTAAAACGAGCCAACATAGAGCTATGATCGTAATGAATGGTACTTGTTATACCTCCAAAATTGACTCCCCCTCCTACCCTCCCCTGCCCCTCAGAAGTGGGGGAATGAAGGGAACGTCTTTAACTGAACCCTCATGCAAACAATTCTGAGTGTAGCCTACTATTCTTTAATTAGCAGCATCGTACATTTTGTTTAAATACTTATTTTTTTCATTTTCCAGATTCAAGATTTTTATTTAACACAAATGAATAGACAAGCTGAAGTATTTAAAACGAGCCAATATAGTGCTACGATCGCAATGAATGGTACTTGTTATACCTCCAAAATTGACTCCCTCTCCCCCTCTCCTACCCTCCCCTGCCCCTCAGAAATGGGGGAACGAAGGGCACGTTAGATCCTATTTTAAATTGACAATACTTTTCAAACGTTACTTGTGTATTATACAGACCACATCGGAGAGGTAAAGCGAGGTCAAGTCACAATGTCATTCTATCGTTACTTTTCATTAAGCTATTGAATACCTTTTACCAATGTCTCTTGTAGGCGTCAAATCTATTAAGTATCTGAGCATATTCTTTGTATTGTTGATGGAAGCATCCCATTCTTTAATTACCCGTGAGGCATTCTTAACCAACGCAATACCTTTACGCAAATATCTTTTCGCAAAAAAATTCGCAAATAGAGCTATTTTTACGTCACAATTTTCAACTTAAAACCATTCTAATTATAACATCCTATAAGTGGAATTTCTTTTTCGCAAATTGAGTTAGCTTAATGCAAATGAGATATCATTTTGATATCTCTAATAGTGTATGCGATACTGGAGCGAGATCTCAGATACCTTTAAGCTACAGGCTATTAACCGGATTCCATATGTACCCACAAAAAAAATTCAATTGCCAAAAAAAATAATAATAAAACATGTTATGATGAAAGTGCTTCAAAAACCCCATTTGACTGCGTCATAAAAGAAATTTATACCATGAATTAGAAATCCGATAAATCATGTCAGAAAAACTTGAACCCAACCAGATTATACCCACCTAACCAGATTATACCTACCAAACCAGATTATACCTACCAGAAACCTGTTTGGTACGGGGGCGTTGGCAAAATAGTACCTTGGTTACTACTGATGAGAATAACGCATTCCCTGACGAGAAATAAAGTAATGGAGAAAGCTCTGGAAAGATACACGAGAAGATTGCCAAAGAGAAACAGAGAGTGGGTTAGTGTACCCACAAAAAAATTTTCAATTGCCAAAAAAAATAATAATAAAACATGTTATGATGAAAGTGCTTCAAAAACCCATTTGACTGCGTCATAAAAGACATGTATACCATGAATTAGAAATCCGATAAATTGTGTCAGAAAAAACTTGAACCCAACCAGATTATACCCACCTAACCAGATTATACCTACCAAACCAGATTATACCTACCAGAAACCTGTTTGGTGCGGGGCGTTGGCAAAATAGTACCTTGGTTACTACTACTCTCATCAGCTGTGCGGTGTTCCGTATTGCAATTACTTTACAATACGGAACACCATATTGCACCGCATTGACTTTTTGAAACTACTTGGCACACATTCAAAAAAAATCTGTGACACATTTATAGGGACCCAGGAGATCTTATTTTAACTACTTATAATAATAAACCTTACTGCTGCTCTAGGCTGTTTGGGTCATCACGACGTTCATATAACTCTCTAAAAATCATTTAAGTATGCACATCATACATTTCCAAGATATTTAGAAATGTTTAAGACCTTCACAGTCGGATAGTATTTCACTCCTCTTTCCAGAAATGTTTTGAAAAAGTATCTATACGGGCTATAGCTCAAACATTTCGAAACGACTGTTAGAACCACCATTACTGAAATTTTTCACCTCTGCTGACAACCTGATTTCTCCCTTTAAATTTCGCCGGTCTTATTATTTCCCTTAAGTTACTGCAGCTCATTGTTGCTTAAATTCATTTCTCTGTATATCTACCTACCCCCCTTTAATCTAGGTCACTGGTTATTGGTAAAAATGCAACCGATTAAATATCCATTTATACAGAACCCAAGTTGTTCAAAACCCCTATAAAACCTTAATTGTCATTTTTCCTTGCTGAAAATGAAATAGTTTTTGTTGGTGGTTTAGCATTCTAAAAAAAAAAAAAAAAAAAAAAAAAAAAAAAAAAAAAAAAAAAAAAAAAAAAAAAAAAAATACAAATAAATTTCTGATTTAAAAAAAAATCTATAAATTTACTGCGATCAAGGCTTATAGTTTAAATTGTATGGCATGGTACTAATTTCGATCAATGTTTTCTTCCTTTGAAATCTATTTTACGTAATTGTACCGAGAACCAAATTCCTAAAAGTCCAGTTTCTTTTAAGCAAAGCACAAATAACACTCTAGCCGTTAGGTTCAGGTTCTTTTATTTACAAACTAAATACAACTACAATATGGGTATGCCCTGTTGAGAGTCTAGCTCGTATTACCGGGCAACCAATAACAAATAAAACTGACAAAAAACGTAATATTTATAACTGTATTTGAAGGGGGTTAGATGGCAAATATTTAACTTGTAATATTACACATAACATTCAATTTGGGTATGTTCAACCGATTTAAAATTGAAACCTGTAAGGCTAATGCGTAAGCCACACCATCGGCCAACCTGATAAAAAAAAAAAAAAAAAACAGTCAAAGTTTGTGAACGACATCTGTTTTTTTTTTCTTATTTACGCCCCTCTTGTACTACCGAAAAGGGCAACAACAACAAAAAGTTGAAATGGCAACAAATGGCTTCGAATTTTTAAATGACTTTGTAATCCTTTACAAGAGTCATCGCACAGATTTGAAAAATGTAATTCTAAGCTTCCATGTTTTCAAATTTTAAAAAAGTATGCCATTAGTCTTCACTCTGATTGGTCAATCATAAAATTTACGCTTGAAAGTCGGGCACTGCTCAACTCACAAAAGGTAAACGGAACACATTGTTAGCGCTGTCGCCGTGTGCATTTTTGATTTTATCGATGTGTTAGTCTATATTTGAGCCCAGGTTTAAGTAGTAATGCGTAAACCCAAGTAAATGTCAATCGAAGCAGTAAATCAGTTAATAGGAGATTCAACGCAGTTAAGACTTAATCAAACAGTTAATGGTAACGAACTGTAAGTAAGGAGCGACCCGGCTCAATGGTAACCGAAACTCTGAAAAACGGAATTTTGATACCAATAGATACATCAAAAGAATCAGATATTAATTCTGATTTCAAATATACAAGTTTCATCAAGTTTAGTCTTAACCATCAAAAGGTCCGTGCCTGAGAAAATTTGGCTGATTTTCGAAAAAAACGAGGACTGACCCCCCCCTAAAAGTTATAGAACCTTAATGAAAATCACACCATCATATTCAGCGTATAAGAGAACCCTACTGTAGAGGTTTCAAGCACCTATCTACAAAAATGTGGAATTTTGCATTTTTTGCCAGAAGAAAGATCACGGATGCGTGTTTATTTGTTTGTTTTTTTTTTGTTTTTTTTTTTATTTGTTTTTAAGTTTGTTTTTTTTCCAGGGGGGATCGTATCGACCCAGCGGTCCTAGAATATCGTGGAAGGGCTCATTGGAACGCAAATTAAAAGTTCTAGTGCCCTTTTTAAGTGACCGAAAATAGAGGGCAACTAGGCCCCCTCCCACGCTCATTTTTTTCCCAAAGTCACCCGATCAAAATTTTGAGATAGCCATTTTGTTCAGCATGGTCGAAAATATGATAACTATGTCTTTTAGGATGACTTAATCCCCCGAAGTCTCCGGGGGGAGGGCTGAAAGTTATGAACTTTACCCAATGTTAACATTTAGTATTGGTTCGTATACAGACGTTTTTAGGGGGGATTTTTTCTGGTAGGTGCGGGGTGGTTGGGTCGGGGGTTACATGGAAGGATCTTTCCATGAAGGAAGTTTTTATGGGGGAAGGGACATTGATATGAAGGGGGTGCCAGATTTCCCATCATTATTAAAGAAAAAGATGAGAAATTAAATAAAAAAAAAAGTTTTTCAACTGAAAGTAAGGAGCAACATCAAAACTTAAAACGAACAGAAAATATTACGTATATGATTGGGTTCACCCCCTAGTCAATACCTCGCTCTTTAAGCCAAAGATTTTTTAGTACTTTCATAAGAGCTATTTATTCTAATTAACGGCTTTTGTGATTAAGGGGTCATTTTTAAAAAATTGGAACAAAATTCGAACTTTAGCTTAAAGAGCAAGGTATTGACAAGGGGGCGAACCCTCTAATATACGTATTAAAAATCTATGAATATAGAAGTTCGTTACGTAAGTTAATTCGTAAGTTACGTATATTTCTTACTAATAAAAACGTTCGTAAATAAAATTAAACAAGTTTCGAGAAAGGAATTTAACCAAATAAAAGTAAAATTAATATGCAAATTTTATTTTAATTATTCATGTACGGTGAGCCAATATCAAATCCTGCATTAATTCAAGGAGGGGCTGTCCCTCCTCAACGCCTCGCTCTTTACGCTAAAGTTTGACTTTCTAACATCTCTATTTTTTTTTAAACAATAAAAAACTTTAGCGTAAAGAGCGAGGCGTTGAGGAGGGGACAGCCCCTTTCATATACGGAATAATTTCTGTTCGTTTTAGGTTTTAACGTCGTTCCTTACTTTCAGATAAAAAAAACTTTTTATTTTATTTAATAAATACAAAAGGAACGGTCAATATAGTACATTCAATCTAGGCGAGTCAGTTAAGCGAAAGCGACATCCAAGCTGACCAAAACTCGCTAATCAGCTTTTATCCATGCATTAAATTAAAGAACAAGTTTTCTTTTCAAATGAAAGTAAATTCCATTCACAGAACTGGTATTTAAAGACCTCTAAGGTCGCTCATTGCAAATATAATTGTCCAGTGTAGACATGCAAAAAAAAAAAAAAAAAAAACAACCATCACTACATATTTCCCAAATGGTTTTTCTAAAAAAAAAAAAAAAAAAAAAAAAAAAAAAAAAAAAAAAAAAAAAAAAAAAAAAAAAAAAAAAAAAAAAAAAAATGTCAAAAAAAACGTTTTCAAAATGACGATAATACGGTTAGACCCTAAAAATGACTAAATAAATTTGAAAAATGTGATGCTATTGATAGTCGGGCTGATAATAGATAATACTCAATGCTTTTGCTGGATTTCAGCGTTAAACAGCTAAAAAGAAGAAAATGCAGAATGAAACTAGAGAGTGACATTAAAGCGAGCAGAAATTATTCTGTTACGAGGAGCGCTGCCGCTTCTTCAGCTTCCCACTTATTACACTAAAATGTGACTTTCTTCCATGAACACGCCAACTTTTGCTAAAAATCTATTGAAAGAAAAGGAGTTTGAAATGAAATAAAGAGTAATACCAAAATTTGGAACAAAACAAAAATTATCCTATATATGAGGGATCTACCCTACCCCCTCCAACTCCGATTTTTGTTATAAGGCATAATTAGTGCTTTATTTAAAGCATTTTAAAATGTAACATTTATTCTCTGACGTTTTTTCAAAAAGGGCCTAAGTCCACTTTTACTAATTTCACAGGAGAGCAACAGGAAATAAAAACGCACAGTGAAAAAATCTTTTTCGCAAATCAGAAGTTAAGAAACTTTAAACTTTGAAGACTTATTCCTAGTTATCTTTTCGATTGGAATTCACTGGAAATGTTCAACTTGCTGAATTGTTCGTTATTTAGAAGATAAGGATTCGCGCTCTTTTTACGCCCTTTTGGAACAATTTATTACTCGGTCAGAATTAAAGTCAAGCCAAATTTGAATAGACCAATTGATACTCGTAGATCTCTTCAAGCTCTTTCGAAACAAATACTTAACTCATTTTTGCAAAAAAAGTGAACTCAGGTGCTTTTTTGCCAAAAGCCACGAATTCTTGCCAAACGCCACGGCCAGCTCGTAATGTTGTTTCCAGGTCGTGACGACCAGTCTTTAAGTGTTTCATTTACTGATTGTTTTTCATGACATTTACAGACCAGGCCGTAACCGATTGCTTTTCATAACATTCTAAATTACAATTCTATTGATTAAAGCAATCACGTAAATTCAGCTCATTCTTGATGAGTTATGATAAAAAAAAAACTGACGATTTTTACCACATTGCTCTTGTATTCAATCATTCGTTCGTGAGGCATTGGGATTTCTAATTTTAAATTAGAAATCCCAATTAGAAATCCCAATTAATTTTAAATTAGTAATTCTAAATTTAGATGGAAGAGCAAGGGTTTGAGTAATTAATCTGAAAATTAGATTAAGTTCTTTTTAATAAAACGGAGCTTGTAACCCCCTCTCTTTCTTGTCAAACTACTACTCTTTGTTCCTAAATTCAAATTTGTATAAAAATAATACTTCGATATTTAGATTTTAAGTTTTACGTTATAAACTTCTGTATCGATAATAAATGGGGTCTGTCATACCTTCAGTCAACATAAGAAAGGGAAATTTCACACTAAGAATCAGCACAATCACATTTTTTTTCAAAAAAGTTTTTTTCCTTCGTAAGCTCCCTTCGCCCCCCCCAAGTAAAAATGTAAGGTTTACTTGATCTTCTGATTTAATATTCCCTCAAAGTATCAGCTGGGTCCCTTAAGCTGTTCATTCATACCCTTAGCTGTATCTGAGATATTATTGTTTATTATCATTATTACTTATTGAGAAATCCGATATACAGTAAAGACGGCAAACAACGGAGGAAGAGAGAAAAAATAAAATAAAATAATAAAATTATAGATCCGTCTTTTTGACCATCTGGATGCACCGAGTGTCTTTTGATTCAGTTGAACATCCCACTTGACATTTCTAGGAAGTTTCAACATATTACATTAGCTGTTACTAAAATCTTGCAGATATGCCTTTTGACAGCCTGGAAGCACATAGTGTCTTTTGATTTACCCCCTCATATCCTGAAAGTTTCAAATTAGTTACCATCCTGATATATTGCACATACGTCCTTTTGACAACTTGTGTGCCTAGTGTATTTTTTAGGTTCAACATCCTCCTTATATGCCATTTTCTATACCTATTTAGACACCACTATCATTTCATTTAATTCAATTTAAATATTGAATAAAAACCGACATCATCAGATAAGTAAATTACTACTGATGACGGTCACTGTATATGTGACCGAAATATCTGGTATTTTTTGTGAAATTTATTAAACACTGTCTATTAAAAAGGATTTTATCCCTACTTTGAACTTTTATTTTATCCTCCAGGATTGACCTTACCAAGGCCTTGTATAACGTATATAGTATTTCCTTTTCGGTTCAACACCCTGGAAGTTTAAACACGATATACTTACTTGTTTTTGAGGTATTATTAAAAAAAAAAACTTTCCGAAAAATAAGTTTTTCAAAGAAACGTAAAGGGCATTTTAAACTTAAGCTCAGCAGATACAAATACCTGTTAAAATTCAAACCCAAAACGACCAGAAATTACTATTAAAGAATAAATGAAACCCAAAACGAACAGAAATTAAATAAACAATCATAGCAAAATACATACAACAAGTAATAATATAAATGAATAAATAGATATTAAAGCGAGTAATGCTTAGATTGAATAAGAAAATCAAGCTTAAAACGAAAAAAAATATTTCCCTATTGAAGTATAAATGAAACTTAAAAACGATCAGAAATTAAATAAACAATCAATGCAAACAAACATATATTAGGGGAGTTTTTTTTATCTAATTTTTGAACAATTTCCAAACAACTGGTTTTACCAGAGTTTTACCAGAGTTTGTTGTTACATGAACTTTAAACTATTTTAACAAAATATCTATCTCAAAATTTTTATCTGATGCATTTAGGACGTGGAGGGGAGGGGGCTAGTTGCCCTTCGATCTCTTTTGACTCTTAAAAAATGAACAAGAACTTTCAATTTCCAATCAAATGAGCCCTCTCCGAAGTTTATGCGAGCATCCCTTCCATAAGAACTATATATGCCCCTAGAGCATTACTCATAACGCCTGCCTCCCGGCCCTGGGGGGGGGGGGGGGTTGCGTCGACACAGGAATGTTTCTTATCTGACCTTTCAAATTTTTAATGAAATGGCTATTATAAAAATTTCATCGGATGGGCTTGGAGAAAAAAGAGTGTCTGGGAGGGGGGCTAGTTGCCTTCGGATATCTTTTGACTCTTAAAAATTGAACTAGAACTTTCAATTTCCAATCAAATGAGCCCTCTCTGAAGTTTATTCAAGCATCCCTTTCTTAAGAAATACGCCCCCAGGACAACACTTACAACGCCTATCCCCCGGGCCCCGGGGGGAGTTTTTGTTATCTAATTTATGAACAATTTCCAAACAACTGGCTATCTCAAAATTTGTAGCGGATGGGTTCAGGGAAAAAAGGGCGTGGGGGGAGGGTAGTTGCCCTTAACTCCTTACTCTTAAAAAGTGAACTAGAACAATTTCTAATCAAAAAAGCCATCTATGAAGTTTATACGAGCATCCCTTTCATAAGAACCATACATGCCCTTATGGCATAACCTAGAACGCCTTCCCCTGGGCCCTGGGGGGTGGTATTGACACCGGAGTTTTTCTTATCTGACCTTTGAGCTATTTCTAACAAAATGTTTATCTCAAAATTTTCATAAGACGGGTTCGGAAAAAGAAGGCGCGGGGGGGGGGGGCTAGCTACCATGGGTGCCCATAAGGGGGGCAAGGGGGCGCCATCCTCCCGCTGAATGACGGTGTCATATAATTGTATTAAATTAAAAACTTTCCACCGAATAAGCTTTCAAAGAAAAGTAATGAGCTCTATTAAGCCAAAAATGGGCAGAGATAAAGCCACGTAATCTTCCAAGCGTAAAACTACCACAAATCACTATCAACAATTAAATGAAACTCAAAACGAACAGAAATTATAATAAATAGCCTAATCAAACTCAAAACAAGCAAAAATTAACATCACTAGGGCTGACAACTCCCAGGCCTTCTCAAGACCAGAACATAACTTAGGCTTTACTGGAAAAAAAACAACAACAAACAAATGACCGTGGATTGTCAGTTTAATTCCTTAAAAATATTTTTTTTATTAAATATATAAAAAACTTAATAACTTCAAAATATATATATAATAACTTAAAAATATATAAATATTTATTCCCTAAAATAAAAAAAGGTTAAACAAAAGTGAGCGAAAAAAAGTTTTTTACTTTTTAAGTAAAAAAAAGTGAAAACATTTAAAAATATTTTGTTTTCAGTAAAGCACAAATTATGTTCTAGTCTTTAGTAGGCATGGGCGTTATCAGCCCTACTAATGTTAGTTTTTGCTCGTTTCGAGTTTGACTCGGCTATTTATTCTAATTTCTGTTCATTTTGAGTTTCATTTATTTATTGATAGTGATTTGTGGTAGTTTTACACTTGGATGATTACTTGACTTCATTTCTGTCCATTTTTGGCTTAACGGAGCTCTTTACTTGTCTTTGAAAAGCATGTTTTGTGGAAAAAGTTTTTCTAGATGAATTTCTGCATGTTTTTATTGACAAAGTCATTTTCATGAAAAAAAAAAAGTTTTATATCTTTTCGTTCTTTTTTTCTATAAGAATCTATAGTTTGGCATAATTGTGGGGGTTTGACATGCCCATATCTCTAAAGAAATAGTTGCTGGACCGTTCTACTGTGCTGAACAAAATAGTTGTCTCAAAATTTTGACTAGATGTGTTTTGGAAATAAATCGGCTTGAGAGACGGGCTGATTGCCTTCCAATCTCTTTTTAGTCTTAGAAAGGACCCTAGAACTTTTAATTTTGAATCGAATTAGCTTCTTTAAGTGTTTCAATGATATTTCTAGCTATTATAGAGTGGTGCTGCCTTTGATATTGTTTATATGCCTTTTTGAAAACCCTACATGTATAGAGTTTTTTCGTTTAATTGGAACGCCCGTTGCACTTTCCCGAAACGAATCTGATAGAAATTTTAAGATGGCCATTTGTTGTCGTAGAAACTTCGAAAAGGGCTCAGTCGGTTGGTAATTGAGAGGGTTAGCGCCCTCTTTAATAGTCAAAAGTGATTGGAAGGCACCGATCCCCCCCCACACTCCATTTATTTTTTTCCCCAGAGGCGCTTCATATAGAAGGGGTCGTCGTATAAAGTTCAAAGGGGGCTCATTCGAATGAAAATCGAGAGTTCTAGTGCCCTTTTTTAAGATTTGAAAGTGATCGGAGGGCAACTGGCCCCCAAGCCCCTTTTCCTCAAATACATTTGATAAAAATTTTGAGGTAGCCATTGTTAAAAATAGTTCAAAGCTCATATAACACCAACTCCTTGACGTATGGCCATTTCGTTAAAAATAGTTCAAAGGTCAGATAAGAAAAACACCTGTGCCGAAACACTCCCCCCCCAGGGCCCGGGAAGACGTTGTAAGTATTGCTCTGGGGGCATATATGGTTCTTATAGTAGGTATGCTCGTATGAACTTCGGAAGGCTCAAATGATTGGAAATTGAAAGTTTCTTGTTCACTTTTCAAGAGTCAAAAGAGATCGGAGGGCAACTAGCCCCCCTTTCCACGCCCTATTTTACTCAAACCCATCCGATAAGAACTTTGAGAGAGCCATTTTTTTTCAAAATAGTTCAAAAGTCAGATAGTCAGAACTGTCCTTGGGCCCCTCAGGGCCCAAGGACAGGCGTTGTAAGTTATACCCTGGCGATATATATATGGTTCTTATGGCAGGGATACTCGTATAAACTTCAGAGAGAGTTCATTTGATTCAAAATAGAAAGTTCTAGTTCACTTTTAAAGAGTCAAAAGAGACCGAAGCTTAATTAGTCCCCGCACGCCCTTTTTCCCCAAACCCATCCGATAAAAATTTTGAGATAGCAATTTTATTAAAAATAGTTCAAACATCAGATAATAAAAACTCCGAGGTTGACACAAACCCATTTTTCCACTGTGATACTGTTACTTTGATACCAGCTTTGATTACTTCGATGAATATTTGATTTTTTTTTTAAGTTTGATTTTTAAATAAGGAATTTTTAAAAGATTGAATTTTTTTGCAATCAAAAACGAACAAAAATTAATTTAAAAAATCTTTCCGAAAAATAAGTTTTTCAAAGAAAAGTAAAGGCCATTTTAAATTTAAGCTCAGCAGATACAAATACCTTTTAAAATTCAGACTCAAAACGACCAGAAATTACCATTAAAGAAAAAATGAAACCAAAAACGAACAGAAATTAAATAAACAATCACAGCAAAAACATACAACAAGTAATAATATAAATGAACAAATAGATCTTAAAGCGAGTAAGGCTTGGATTGAATATGAAAATCAAGCTTAAAACGAAAAAAAATATTTTGCTATTGAAGTATAAATGAAACTTAAAACGAACAGAAATTAAATAAAAAATCAATGCCAACAAACATACAATAGATATTAATGTAAATTAATAAATAAATCTTAAAACGAGTGAAACTGAAATTGAATATGCAAATCAAGCTTGAAACGAACAAAAATCACAACAAACGAGAGTTTGGGTATGACCTCCTTCTCTCACTTTAAAAGTCTAAAACCTACTGCGTCATTGGCGCTTTACTGAAAACTATATGCGTCTTGAACAGTCTTGGAAAGTATAAACAACATCAAATTGAATATTTGAAGTATAATGATATTAATTGTTGAAATATCCATCAGTTCAAGAAGTTATTTTGCTGTAATTGTATTTTTATTTTCAATGTTGTAAGAACTGGAAAGGAAAATATTTATAATATAATTAGTTTTCAGTTAAGCGCCAATGACGCAGCAGGCTTTTGGTTTTTATTTACAGTTAGGAAAGGAGGCAGTATCCAAACACGTGTTCGTAGTGAAACTATATTCATCTTTAACAACTTTAAAAAGAGCCTATAAATTAAACTGAATATTTGATCTATAATGATATTAATTACTGAAAGCTCATCAGTTCAAAATGTTACTATAATTTTAATGTTTATTTTCAATAATAAGTACAAAAGAAAATATTTGTCATAAAATTGGTTTTCAGTAAAGCGCAAATGACGCAGTAGGTTTTAGACTTTTACAGTGAGAGAAGGAGGTCATACCCAAACTCTTGTTTGTAGTGAATTTTGTTCGTTTCAAGCTTGATTGGCATATTCAATTCACAGTTTATATAATATATAAACTGTGTTTCAATAAAATAATTATATAAACTGTGATTCAATTTAAGTTTCACTCGTTTTAAGATTTATTTATTAATTTACATTAATATCTATTGTATGTTTGTTTGTATTGATTGTCTATTTAATGTCTGTTTGTCATATTTAATGTCATATTTAATGTCAGCTTGATATTCATATTCAATCTAAGCATTACTCGCTTTAAGATCTATTTATATTATTACTTGTTATATGTTTTTGCTATGATTGTTTATTTAATTTCTGCTCGTTTTGGGTTTCATTTATTCTTTTTTTTTAATTATTTTTTTTTAATTAATATTAAAAAATTATTATTTAATTAATTTTTTTAATTAATTTTTTTTAATTAGGAAAGTTTTTTTTAATTAATAAAAGAAAAAAGGCAACTCAGGATGAGGCTGTTCAGTCGACTAGTACAGTGCGCACGTGGGCTCGTTTACAATGGAAACATTAGCATATTTTTTTTATTATTATTATTATTTATTTTTTTTTACAGCGGAAATTTATTTTGTTTTTGTTTTTCTCTTTCTGTAACTGAAACTAATTTGATTTATAGAACAAAAAAAAAAAATACCAAGTGGATAGTCTCTCTTTCTTGCGAGTATTGTTAGTAAAGTTGGTACATTCTTTGAAAATGTAAAAAGTGGAAAAGCCGAGGTTTGAAGTGTTTTTTTTTGTGCTTTTATTTCAAAGAAGGAAAAAGTTTGCAAGAATATGAAGATAAATCTTCATAGTACTTGTAATATTAGAATATTGGAAGCCAGTGTAATGGTAGCTGTCAAATATAGCTCTGAAATACGGATTCCAAAAATCGTGCTTTTTGGCCATCTGTGTGGCCAAACGAAAAGCAACAAGGCCAAAAGAAAAGCAGGAAGTCGGAAGTCCATGGGACGGTGTCAAGAGTGAAGCTTTAAATAGATTCGGTCTGGAGGAGCATGCTTAGCTGTATTTGCCTCAGATGTGCTCCAGTGAGTTTTAGCGGTAGTGGTGTTTACCCATTGATTCAGTCTAAACATTTTTTTTCAGGTTAGAAAATGAAGTTTTTGCTCGTATTTTTTGTAAGCATAATATGCTCAGGTGAGGGTCAAGAGCCTCGACTGTTCTTTCGTAGAAGGGCATTCATCACTGTAAGTCGGTACGCGCATCTAACAACAACAACAACTCTACAGCCTGTCTGCTTTGAGGTTGTCGAGCCTTAAATGAGTGTAGACGAAAAAAGAGGCAAGATGGATTCTTAGTAGACCCCTCTGAAGATAAACCTGATATTTTCCCAAGCCCCGTGACTGCGTAAGTAGACTTTTAGATTTTGGGTAGTCTCAAATTCAGGATTGCCACCCCCTAGTGATGTATCACTATTCCTTGTAATTTTTTATATTGTCTAAAAAAAAAAATCACTAAATCAGCACATAAATCACTAGAATATTGAAGAAAATGACCAAATCAAGCAAAAAATCATTAAAAATCTAGTGATATTCTCTTTCACCGAGTAGCAGCTTTTCTTAAATTACTTATGTAGGCCATGAGATGAAACAAGATCCCGTAACCAGGCACATATTTAGGATTTTTCTGGGTGTGTGAAGGAACAGTAAGAAAAATGTCTTAAATAATGCGAATCAGACGCGTCAAAAAGTTAAAACCAAGTTGATATTTAGGAGGGGACCCGGAAATTGAGACCTCCCTCCATGCGCATGTACCTGCATATCGTGAAACTGTTCTATGCTCACAGGTAGTGTAAGCAAAGTTGCCTAAGTAAAGAGCGATGTGGTTTCAATGTAATATAATACAGTTTTTTTTTCCAGGCCATTTTGTGTGAAATGAATGGTCGTAAAAAACTTTCGAAAGGACTAACTCTATTGTAAAATGAAAGTTCTAGTGCCCTGTTTTAGAATTGGAAGTTAGCCACTCCCATACCCCTTTTCGTGACTTAAACCCAAAAGACATTTGAGGTAAACCAAAAGACACAATTTGTATTCAGGTCTTTGAGAAAGAATGTCTGCAATATCTTAAAACCGGCTTTGGGGATGGAGCCAAACTTTCAAGCAATTAATTAAAAAAACTTTTTCCACAAAATAGGTTTTTCAAAGAAAAGTAAAGAACTCCATTAAACAAGAAATGAGCAAAAATAAAATCAAATAATCTACCAAGCGTGAAACTACCACAAATCAGCATAGATAAATAAATGAAACCCAAAACGAACAAAAATTATAATAAATAACCGAGTCAAACTCAACACGAGCAGAAATTAACATAAGTTGGGCTCAAAACCCATATGCCTTCCCAAGGTCAGAACAAAATTTGCCTTTACTGAAAAAAATACAAATGAATGTGCATTGTCAGTTTAATATACATATACTGATTTTTAGTAATCAAAATGTTAATATTACTTGATTTATTAAAGTTATACATAATCTACCAAGCGTGAAAACTACCACAAATCAGCATCAATAAATAAATGAAACCCAAAACGAACAGAAATTACAATAAATAACCGAGTCCAACTCGAAAAGAGCAGAAATTAACATAAGTTGGGCTCAGAACTCATATGCCTTCCCAAGGCCAGAATAAAATTTGCACTTCACTGAAAAAAAAAAATATAAATGTTTTTACTTTTATAACTTTAATAAATCAAATAATATTAACATTTTGATTACTAAATATCGGTATATGTATATTAAACTGACAATGCACATTCATTTGTATTTTTTCAGTAAAGATAAATTTTGTTCTGGCCTTGGGAAGGCATATGGGTTTTGAGCCCAACTACGTTAATTTCTGCTCGTTTTGAGTTTGACTCGGTTATTTATTATAATTTTTGTTCGTTTTGGGTTTCATTTATTTATCGATGCTGATTTGTGGCAGTTTCACGCTTGGTAGATTATTCGATTTTATTTTTGCTCATTTCTTGTTTAATGGAGTTCTTTACTTTTCTTTGAAAAACTTATTTTGTGGAAAAAGTTTTTTTAATTAATTTCTGTTCGTTTTATATTGACATAGACTTTTCAGGGAAAAATAAAATAATACTTTAAATCTTTTCGTTTTTTTTAAAACTTTATAGTTTGGCGTGCTATTTGTATCCTGGAGAAAAATTTTCAGCAATTTTTAACAACATACACCCTTTTAAAAATCTGGACACAAATAGTAGTGTTTAATTTAGTTTCATACCTCCTCTAGTTGACCTGAAATGGAAAACTTGATACCATTCGCAAAAAAAAAAAAAAAAAAAAAAAAAAAAAAAAAAAAAATCTGTTTACTTTCTTTGATAGCTTGGTTACACTTACGCTATTTTGATTTGGTTAAATTTTAAGAGAAGAAGTAGCCCCGAATGTTTGAACATAATGCCCTCAGTCGTTCTCGGGATACTGCTGAGATACCGTATTGGGAATTAGCATTAAAACAGTGCATTTCGATTTAATCTTAAGGCAACATTTAGTTTTTAAACATAATGGAAAAAAAAAATGGGAGGGTGGGCGTGGGAGGAGGACTAGTTGCCCTCCAACCACTTTTGACTATTGAAAAGGGCATCAGCCCTTTCTATTTTCAATCGAATGAGCCCTTTTCGAAGTTCCCATGACAACTCCTTCGATACGAAGTGCCCTGGTCTAAACAACAACAACAACAACACAAAAAAATACATTATACCCACATCGATCTTTACTATAAAAATGTCAAGCCTTCCAATCACTTTCGACTATTAAAAAGGACACTAGGCCTTTCGATTTCCAGTCGAATGAGCCCTTTTTGAAACGACAACGCTTTCTATAAAACACCTTATATGCCCCCAGGGCTTAAATTACAACCCTTACCCTAAGGGCTGTTAGGGTTGTTGTCATCCTCTAAGACCTAAATTCCAGAACTTTCAAATACGTTAAACAAAATGGCTATCTCGAAATTTTGATTGGATGCGTTTGGGTAAATGATGGGCATGAGAGGGGCGTTAGTTACTCTCCAATTACTTTCAACTATTAAAAATGGCACTAGCCCTTTCAATTTCCAATCAAATGAGCCCTTTTGAAGTTTCTACGACAAAACTTTCAATAAAAACCTTATATGCCCCCAGAGCATAACTTAGAACCCTTGCCCTGAGAACTGGGGGGATGTCATTCTCAAAGACCTAATTTCCAGAGCTTTCTACTACGTTGAACAAAATGGATATCTGAAAATTTTGATTAGATGTGTTTGGAGGAATGGTGGACGTGAGAGGGGGGGAAGTTACCCTCCAATCACTTTTGACTATTAAAAAGGGCACTAGTCCTCTCAATTTCCAATTGAATGGGCCCCTTTTGAAGTTTTACGACAACTCTATCTGTAAAAACCTTATATGCCCCCAGGGCATAACTTACAACCTTTGTCCTGGGGGCTCTGGGGGTTTGTCATCCTTAAATACATAATTTCCAGAACTTTCAACTACGTTGAACAAAATGGCTATCTCTAAACTTTGATTGAATGTTTTTGGGAAAATGGTGGGCATGAGAGGGGGGTTAATTACTCTCTACCCACTTTCGACTATTAAAAAGGGCAATTTAAATTTCAAATCGAGTGAGCCCTTTGTGAAATTTCTACAAAAACTTTCTATGTAAACCCTGTATTCCCCCAGGGTATAACTTACAGCCCTTGCACTGAGGGCTCTGAGGGGTTTATTATCCTAAAACACCGAATTTCCAGAACTTTCAACTACGTTGAACAAACTAGATGTCTCAAAATTTTGATTGGATGTGCTTTGGAAAATGTGGGCGTGAGAGTGGCGTTTGTCGCTCTGCAATCACTTTCAACTATTAGAATAGGCACTAGCCCTTTCAATTTCCTTTTGAGTGAGCCCTTTTGAAGTTTCTACGACGACACTTTCAGTAAAAACCTTATATGCCCCCAGGGCATAACTTACAACCCTTGCCCTGAGGGCTGTGGGGGGGGGGGAGGGGTTGTCATCCTTAAAGACCTAATTTTCAAAACTTTCAACTACGTTGAATAAAATGGCTATCTAAAAATTTTGATTTGATGTTTGGGGTAAAGGTGGGCGTGAAAGGGGGGTTAGTTGCCCTCAAATCACTTTCGACTATTAAAAAGGGCACTAGCCCTTTGAATTTCCAATCAAATGAGTCCTTTTTCAGGTTTCTACGACAAAGACTTTAATAAAAAACCTTTATATGCCCCCAGGGCATAATTTATAACCCTTGCCCTGAAGACTGTGGGGGAGTATCCTGCTCAAAGGTATAATTTCCTGAACTTTGAACTGCGTGGAACAAATTGGCTATCTCAAAATTTTATGTTGTGTTTGGGTAAATGGTGGGCGTGAGAGGGGTGTTAGTCGCTCTCCAATTACTTTCAACTATTAAAAATGGCACCAGCCCTTTCAATTTCCAAACAAATGAGCCCTTTTGAAGTTTCTACGACAAAAACTTTCAATAAAAACCTTATATGCCCCCAGAGCATAACTTAAAACCCTTGCCCTAGGAGCTGGGGGGGATGTCATTTTCAAAGACCTAATTTCCAGAATTTTCTACTACGTTGAACAAAATGGCTATCTGAAAATTTTGAATGGATGTGTTTGGAGGAATGGTGGGCGTGAGAGGGGGGTTAGTTACCCTCCAATCACTTTTGACTATTAAGAAGGGCACTAGCCCTCTCAATTTCCAATTGAATGGGCCCCTTTTGAAGTTCTACGACAACTCTATCTATAAAAACCTTATATGCCCCCAGGGCATAACTTACAACCTTTGCCCTGGGGGCTCTGGGGGTTTGTCATCCTTAAATACATAATTTCCAGAACTTTCAACTACGTTGAACAAAATGGCTATATTTAGACTTTGATTGAATGTTTTTGAGGAAATGATGGGCGTGAGAGGGGGTTAATTACTCTACTCTATATAAACTATATAAACTATATAAGCTTTCTATATAAACCTTGTATGCCCCCAGGCCATAGCTTACAATCCTTGCACTGAGTGCTCTGAGTGGGCTATTATCCTAAAAGACCTAATTTCCAGAACTTTCAACTATGTTGAACAAAATGGATATCTCAAAATTTTGATTGGATGTGTTTGGGAAAATAGGGGGCATGAGAGGGGCGTCAACTATTAAAAAAGGCCCTAGCCCTTTCAATTTCCTTTTGAATGAGCCCTTTTGAAGTTTTTACGACAACACTTTCTATAAAACCTTATATGCCCCCAGGGCATAACTTATAACCCTTGCCCTGAAGACTGTGGGGGAGTGTCCTGCTCAAAGGTATAATTTCCTGAGCTTTGAACTGCGTGGAACAAAATGGCTGTCTCAAAATTTTTATTTGGTGTGTTTGGGGAAATGGTGAGCGTGGAAGGGGTGTTAGTTGCCTTCCAATCACTTTCGACTATTGAAAAAGGCACTAACCAATTCAATTTCCAATCGAATGAGCCCTTTTTGAAGTTTTTACGACAACGCGTTCTATAAAAAACGTGAATTACTCTCTACTCACTTTCGACTATTAAAAAGGGCAACTTCAATTTCCAATAAAATGAGCTCTTTTTGAAATTTCTGCAGAAACTTTCTATATAAACCTTGCATACCCCAGGCCATAGATTACAACCCTTGCACTGTGGGCTCTGAGTGGGTTATCATCCTAAAAGACCTAATTTTCAGAACTTTCAACTACGTTGAACAAAATGGATATCTCAAAACTTTGATTGGATATGTTTGGGAAAATGGGGGGCGTGAGAGAGGCGTTAGTCGCTCTCCAATCACTTTCAACTATTAAAAAGGCACTAGCCCTTTCAATTTCCTTTTGAATGAGCCCTTTTGAAGTTTCTACGACAACACTTTCAATAAAAAAACCTTATATGCCCCCAGGGCATAACATATAACCCTTGCCCTGAAGACTGTGGGGCAGTGTCCTGCTCAAAGGTATAATTTCCTGAACGTTGAACTGTGTAGAACAAAATAGCTGTCTCAATATTTTTATTTGGTGTGTTTGGGGAAATGGTGGGCGTGGAAGGGGTGTTAGTTGCCTTCCAATCACTTTCGACTATTAAAAACGGCACTAGCCAATTCAATTTCCAATCGAATGAGCCCTTTTTGAAGTTTCTACGACAACGCTTTTTATAAAACCTTATATGCCCCAGGGCATTACTTACAACCCTTGCCCTGAGGGCTGTGGGGGGGTTATCATTCTCAAAGACCTAATTTCCAGAACTTAAAACTACGTTAAATAAAATGGCTATCTCAAAATTTTGATTGGGTGTGATTGGAGAAAAGGTGGGCCTGAGAGGGGGGTTAGTTGCCCTCCAATGACTTTCGACTATTAAAAGAGTACTAGCCCTTTGAATTTCCAATCGAATGAGTCTTTTTGAAGTTTCTACGACAAACGCCTTCTATAAAAACCTTATATGCCCCCAGGGCATAACTTAAAAACCCTTGTCCTGAGGGCTGTGGGAGAGTATCCTCCTCAAAAACATAATTTCTATCTGGAAATCAACTACGCTGAACAAATGGCTATCTCAAAATTTTGATTGGATGTGTTTCTGGAAATGGTGGGCGTGGAAAGGGTGTTAGTCGCCTTCCAATCACTTTTGACTATTAAAAAGGGCACAAGCCACTCCAATTTCCAATGAATGAGCCATTTTCGAAGTTTCTACGACAACTTCTTCGATACGAAGTGCCCTGCTCTAAAGGAAAAAAATAAATAATATATTGTGCCAACATTGTTCTTATAAGCCCCCAGGCCATAACTTAAACCCTTGCCCTGAGGGTTGTGGGAGAGTGTCCTCCTCAAAAACATATTTTCTATCTGGAAATCAACTGTGCTGAACAAAATGGGTATCTCAAAATTTTGATTGGACGTGTTTGGTGGAATGATGGGTGTGGGGTGGGGGGGCTAGTTGCCCTCCAATCACTTTTGACTATTAAAAAGGGCACTAGCCACTCCAATTTCCAATCGAATGAGCCCTTTTCGAAGTTTCTACGACAACTCCTTCGATACGAAGTGCCCTGGTAAGGGAAAAAAAATATACATTGTGCCAACATCGTCCTTTACTTAGGCAGCGCGATTGCTCTGCCTATGATGTTGGAGAAAAGAGGGGGAGGGATAGGACAATTGAAATTCGAGTTTGGGGAAAGAGAAAAAAACTCTTTTCTCTAATCCATGTATTAATAACGTCTTTGCCCTATAAGCTTCTATGAAACTATAATTTATGCACGATTAAATACCTAGATAGATGAAGAGGCAAACTGTGGTAACAGGCTGTAAAAATGGCGTATATGCAATATCTGGGAACGGCTTATGGTATCAGAGGCAACGCTATAGCGTTGCCTATAGTAAAGGCCGTACGGCTCCAATGTTTTATTATATTTTATCCCCCAGAGGCACTCATATAGAAGGGGTCATCACAAACTTCGGAGGGGGTTCATTCGATTGGAAATCGAGAGTTCTAGTGCCATTTTTAAGAGTCAAAAGTGATCGGAGGGTAACTAGCCCTCCTCGCCCTTTTTTCCCAAATGCATCCGATAAAAATTTTGAGATAGCCATTTTGTTAAAAGTACTTCAAAGATCATATAACAAAAACTCCGGTGTCAAAACAAACCCCTAAAGCCCGGGGTAAGCGCTGTAAGTTATGCCCTGGGGATATATATATGGTTCTTATGGAAGGAATGCTCATATAAACTTCAGAGAGGGCTCATTTGATTGGAAATTGAAAGTACTAGTTCACTTTTTAAGAGTCAAAAGAGATCGGAGGGCAACTAGCACTCCTGAAAACTATATGTGTCTTGAACAGTCTTGGAAAGTATTAACAAAATCAAATTGAATATTTGATATACAATGATATTAATTGTTGAAAGATCCATCAGTTCAAGATTTTATTTCATTGTAATTTTATTTCCATTTTCAATGCTCCAAGAACTGGAAAAGAAAATATTTGTAATATAATTCGTTTTCAGTGAAGCGCCAATGACGCAGTAGGCTTTAGGTTTTTACAGTTAAGGAAGGGGGCAGTATCCAAACTCTTGTTTGTAGTGAAACTATATTTGTCTTGTATAATTTTAGAAAGAACTAATAAATTAAACTGAATATTTGATTTATAATGATATTAATTGCTGAAATCTCATCAGTTCAAAATTTTACTGTAATTTTAATGTTTATTTTCAATATTTAAGTACAAAAGAAAATATTTGTAATACAATTCGTTTTCGATAAAGTGCCAATGACGCAGTAGGTTTTAGTCTTTTACAGTGAGAAAAGGAGGTGATACCCAAAATCTTGTTTGTAGTGTTTTTCGTTCGTTTCAAGCTTAATTTGCATATTTAATTTAAGTTTCACTCGTTTTAAGATTTATTTATTCATTTACATTAGTTTCTATTGTATGTTTGTTTGCATTGATTGTTTATTTAATTTCTGTTCGTTTTGAGTTTCATTTATGCTTCAATATCAAAATATTTTTTTTTCATTTTAAGCTTGATTTACATATTCAATTTAAGCATTACTCGCTTTAAGATTTATCTGCTCATTTATATTAATACTTGTTGTATGCTTTTTTGCTATGATTGCTTATTTAATTTCTGTTCGTTTCGAGTTTTATTTATTCTTTAATAGTAATTTCCGGTCGTTTTGAGTTTGAATTTTAACAGGTATTTGTATCTACTGATCTTAATTTTAAAATGACCTTTACTTTTCTTTGAAAAACCTCTTTTTCGGAAAGTTTTTTATAATTATTTAAAAGAAAACCTTAGGGAATGTTGACAAGGGGACAAGTAGAAGAGGAAATATGTCTTGGGTGAAAGAGTAAAGGTGAAAAGGAAGACTCTATTCTGGAACTTAGTCATGGCACAGGCCAAAAAGGCCACTTTCTAGATTGAATTCGTTCCAGAAACCAATAAAGTAGTTTATTTTGCAACCCACCTCCAGTTTGTGAAAATTGGGATTGTTCTAAATTGGTTTTTCGGCTCCATTTGTTTGCGCGATTCTAACGAGAATAGATGTAATCTCATTTGTATGTATATTTTGATGGTTTTACTAATTTCCAAGCATGTATTTTCCAAGCTGCACCTATAACAGGGATACTATAAAGAACTTATGGTAGACGTGCCACTTTTCCTGGGTAGGGAATTTAATGCGCCAAACCCATATAGGCCAGTGTGTATTCCTCTGAGGAGCCCTTGTAGCCCAGTAAAAAAAATAGCGTTTGATGTCAAACAAATTGCAACAAAAATGATTTTTGCAACAAAAAATGCAGAAAAATTAGGAGAACAGCATACTAAAAGCCCATCAAAATCCACCGATGGGAAAAAGTTTCACAGGAGAAAAAAGAGGGGAAAGAGGGAAAATTCTGAAAAAATGCCAGGATCTCTGGTTTAGCACTGTAAATACCCAGTCCTACGTAGTTCAAGTCGCAGAACTCAAATTCTGCATCAGAATTATTATATCACACCACCGGGGGTATCTGATAGGGTTAGCGGGGGAAAACAGGGGAAAATGAGGAAGACTCAGATTTGCTCGATTTCCTCACTGTAAAGACTATTTCTGATATTATTTGAGACGCAGAATCCAAGTCTTCCTTCAGAATACTAGCTTTCCCTCATCGGAAAAAACTGGCAGAGGGTAAAAAGCACGAAAATTGAATTCTCTTTCTTTTTTTTTGGCTGCGGAGCCCATTTGAACAAGGATTTGATCACAGTATATTAACAATCATCACGGTGTATAAAATTGGTACAGATCGATTGTACTTCGGCAAATCACAGACTTAAAACAAATCAAATAATAAAAAACTTAAAACAGGAACTTAGTTGTTAAAATCATCATCAAGGTCAATGCTTTCTGAATTTTGGCAGTTGGCACATGATTTTGTGCAGTGAAGTCCGTTTCTTTTGCAACTGCAACGATTTGTTTCACAACCTGACTTGCAAGCACATCGTACCATTCTCAGTAGTGCTTCGGGTGCTGGCTTCGAGTCCATCGTTACAGGTACGTACTTGGTTCTGTCTAGCCGCCAACCCCAGTCACATGGGTCCAGATCAGCTGAGCAACCCATCCATTCCATGACCTGTAGGAAAACCTGAAGAAGTGAAACTTCGCAGCTGACAATGTCGGAGGCAAGCTTTCTGGGCGGACGAACGAGGTCGAAGAAGCCAGTTTCGTGACAAACATGGTGTGACGCAAATCTTGAAGGTTGGCATTAGCTTTAGCCCGATAAACAACAGTGTGAGCTTTTCGCCTGCACTGATGATCTGATGCTTTTCTGAGTTCTTCTGGCAAAAAACCGCCGCATTTTTTCGGAATTCTTCATTGATTCGGAATTCTGCGTTGTTGTGTTTGATCAAAATGGAAGGAAAAGCCGTAGGGATGGAACAAGGAACTCGAGATTGTCCTCTGCCGAAACTAAGATGCGTATTTGGTCATATTCTTCTATGGACGATATCGCAGTCTTTATTTCGCTCTCCACTATTCTTGCAAAAGCTTTCACAATCTCGACTTTTTCTTTCTCCGGATTTACGTGTTTTGGCAATTGGTAATAATCCCGAAGAATGCTTGCAGCCGTCTCCCTAAGTGTTACTATACTTGGCTTCCCAGGAACATCTGAAATGATCACCTTGTCGCCGAAGTAATCAACTAGCACTTTCTTTAGTTAAACGTTGCTGTATGGCTTCAGATCCGTTTCGGCTAAAAACTGCCCCATTTGTTTTCGAAATATCGGTCAGTGTAACCTGCACATCGTCCAGACCGACAAAGAAGTTCGCAGCTTTGTAAAAAACGCTTCTTTTCGAACCTCGTCGGAAGGTCTGCCATTTTTACACTTTTTTACTTCAGGTTCATCACTTAATTTCGAATAGCGCTGAGGCAAGTTTTTTCCAGTCCGGAAGTTCACTGAACAAACTGTGTGATAGATAGCATCAGCTGCGGGGAGATCAGCAGTAGCTGCATTTAACCTTCCCAAAATGCTGGTCGACCATTCGTGTTGTCTTTGTGAACACAAAAGTCTATCACTGGCTTGAAATGTGTCTGTTCTAACAGTCTGGGATGGCGAATAGCCTGGATGACGTGGATCAGCAATGACAGGGGTCGCACAAAACAGACAGTCTTTGTCGAATGCGAATAAAGAACTTGCAGAACGTAAGGGATCTACTGTTACTTTCTTGATTACTTGCTGAATCACTTTCATTGCAACGTTTAAGACTAGAAATTCTTCTCTGGTTAATGTAGTCTCTTCGGCAGTGAGCATGAACCTTGTCACCGGGGTTAACTTCGACAGAATCACCTCTTTCTTTACTGGCAGTATTAATTGTGAAGGCACCTTTGCTTCCAAGCGTAGAGAGACTGTTATCATCTCCTTCGCTCTGAAGACAGATTGCATATTGTGAAGCCATACTCGTCTGAAATGAAGATACGAAAGATTCAGTAACAGAGAAATTGATGAATAACTTAATTAGAATATTAATATTAATATTAGAATATTAGAATATAATTAGAATATAATATTAGAATATTATATAATTAATATAATTAGAGTATTTATATAATTAGAATATTAATATAATTAGAATATAATAATAGAATATTAGAATAATATTAGAATAACAGAGAGCTTAATTCAGTAACAGAGAACTTGATGTGGGAAGAGGACTGAAGCTGCGAATCTCCTTTATTATTATTATTATTATTATTCATTGGAAAACCCGTCATACAAAAAAGGAAAAGACGGAGCAATAAGCAAAAAAAAGCAATACACATAAACTTAGGAGTTATACATGTGGTTTTTAGTGACGAACGCTGGAGCTAAGATCTAAATCAGCTCTTAGAACAAATTACACAAATCGAGAAAGAAAAACTCAATTATACACTGCTCTGTAGGTACGCGACATGTTTCTTTTTTTTAGGCTCCTAAATACTGAACAAACATAAATAATATGAACATCAGTGTATCAAGCCGCAATTGGTAAAAAAAAAACAAACAAATAATCATCAATGAATTAAAAAAGATATACAGTAGATAATCATATCAATTATTGTAAATATGACAAGGAACGGTAAAACCAATTAAACGAACCAATCCCCAACGCAAGCACAAAACTGAACACTTTACACGACGGATAAGATGTTGTCAGCACTCCATGTTTGTGAAATTTTTTAGTTATATAATTAGGGAGATACGGAGCAAAGAAATTCACGAGATTTGTTCTCTTCTTGTAGAAAACTGAAATTGAAGCATAAATTGAACGAACATAGTGAACTGTTGTCAGTGAGGTAACGATATGATAGATGTTATGATAGATGAGTTATGATAGATGGCTCTCGCGCCGTTGAGGCTGCAAGTCATTCTATCCTAGTTTAACTTGTTCAGTGCCTTGAAATACTCCTCCCTTTGCGATGAAAGTGGTATTAATCAAAACTGTATTAATAGTGCTATTCTTTGTGACTGAGGCTGCTGCTGAAAACTGGATTGATCAATGCAAAAAAGGTACTTTCATTTCTTTTGCTGTTTTGGCGCCATCTGTCATAGCCACACTCGTCATACTAAGAATTTATAAAAATATAGATGACGTTCCCTTCGTTCGCAAGCGAACAAGAAGAGGACGCAGAGGTGGCAGAAAGAAATTTAAGATTGACGTGTTAGTCACCTACGGACGATTGGCCAGGCAAAAGCCTAAGCGTGAGAGGTGTTTAGTCTCAATCCCACGCGTGAGCCTACCGCCCCGGCTGATCCCTGACAACAATGCTCCTACCAATGATTTCGGGTCTGATTGTCCTCCAGTATTATCGCCACAGGTTCTCTCTTGTAAACACCAACTTCCAAACTTCCTTCTGAGCAACGTCCGCTCACTAACGAATAAAGTAGATGAGTTAGATGTCATTCTACGTCAGAATAATATCCATATCGCCGCAATTACCGAAACATGGCAGCTCGACGAAACAAGTGGAAGGATGGCTGGTTACAAGGTTTTCTTGAACACTAGAACAGACAGGATTGGCGGAGGTGTTGCCCTGTATGTACGCGATGATATCCCCTGCAAATATTTAGATAACTTCAATGACCCTAACCATGAAGCGATCTGGGCATTATGCAAGCCAAAACATTTACCACGAGATGTCTCTTGCATCATTATTGCAAGTATCTACTATCCTGAAAGCGCCAAGAACAGACGGCTGTTGGTATCCTACCTTCAGTCTACGTTAGACACATTACGTCAGCGGTATAGCCGCCCAGGCTTCATAATAGCTGGTGACTTCAACCAAACAAAGAAACAATGGCTTGCTAATACGCTGGGTATGTCACAAGTGGTCAAGATACCCACCCATGTCACCGGGAGCACCCTTGACCTTATTCTTACAAACCTTGCTCCATATTACAAAGACGTGTCTTCGAACGGGCCATTGGGCAAATCGGACCATCACACTCTGCTGATGAAGGCAAAAAGTGAAATCAGGAAGCTTAAGAAAATAAAAGTACTCCGGAGACCTATCACGAAGTCTGCTATTAATACGTACGGAATGTGGGTCGGTACTCACTGCTTCAGCGAAGTATACAACGAAAGCGATGTCAACAGGAAAGCAGAAATATTTCAGTCCCTACTCTATGAGAAATACTTAGAAGTTTTCCCGGAAAAGCAATTTGTCGTGAGCGAATCTGACAAGCCCTGGATCACTCCAAAAATAAAACAGCTGATTCGCGAAAAAAACACTGTAAGAAAGTCAAGTGGTGACGCAACGTCGTTACGATTATTAAGAAACAAAATTGTTAGCCTTTGTCGCGAGGCAAGAAAGTCCTTCGGAAAATCCCTTTTGGACCCTGAAATAAAAAAGGATCCCCGTAAATGGCACCGTCTAGTGAGGCAGATTGCTGGAAAAACAGTATCATCCAGTATCCGTATTCTGAACGATGATGGGTCACTCGTGAGTGCAAATGACGTCAACAATTACTTTACTGACATTTGTACATCCTTTCCTGCCCTCACTAACACTGAAATAGAGAATCTACTGTCAATATGCCCTGACGAAGGTGAAATCGAAATAGTTGAGTATCAAGTTTTCAAAGAGCTGAACAAGTTGTGTCCATCCAGTAGCTCTTTTCCTGAAGAGCTGCCTATAAGGTTAATACGAGAGTTCTCTCTTTTCCTCGCCAAGCCACTTGGACACATCATCAGCGAATGTTTCGCCCAGTCAACTTTCCCGTCGTGCTGGAAACGCGCATTTGTGCGTGTTATACCGAAGACTAAAACACCCAAATCTTGCAACGAGTTACGACCGATATCAATCACATCTACCTTTGCAAAAGTCACCGAGTCATTCATCCTGCGTGAATTGCTAAAGCAAAACGCGGGAAAACATAGACCGTTACCAGTATGGCGGCCTCAAAGGTTGCAATACCTCGATATACCTCGTGCGCCTAGTTGACATTATCTTTAAGTGGCTTGACAAGGGCAGTACCTTCATCGACCTAGCTCTCGCCGATTTCAGGAAGGCATTTGACCTGATTTGTCATCTTACGGCAGCAAAAAATATGCGAGCAATGGGCGCACAGAAGCGATCTCTTGCATTAGTGATGAGCTTCCTTCAGGACAGAATGCAGTGTGTATTTCCATTGTTTGAAGGTGACTTGATCTCATACTGGTCTAAACTCACCTGCGGAGCCCCTCAGGGTACAAGACTTGCTGGTTTCATATTTATCTCCCTCATCAACTTCCTCCTTCAGAATTTCGAAGAGCGACTCAAATTCGTCGACGATTTATCATTTGTCCTCAAATACCTCGTGAGAGAAGGTGTAATCGAACGTCAGTTCAGCGAGACCCTTCTGGCATCCTTCTCTGAGGACTGTGAACGTTACAAGTTGACACTGAATGCAGATAAATCAATGATCCTCAGGTTTTGCCCCTTAAAACGTGATCTGGAATTCCCGCAAGTCCCTTTCCTATTGTTCCATCTGCAAAAATCCTCGGAGTCACATTATCGATGGACTGCACATTCACCGAACACGTGGAGAAGGTTATCAAGGCTGGCAATGCATCACTTCAGACCCTAGTCCTGATGCGCAGGTTTGGCTGCGACACTCAAAGCCTAAAAAATGCCTATATTACGTATGTGAGACCTCTACTCGAATATGCCGTCGCTGTCTGGGGACCTTTTGTCCAGAGCACCCACTACCTTTGCGATGACCTTGAATCTTTGCAGAAACGAGCTGTTAACATAATCGTTGGTAACAGAAGTGACGACTACAACAAACTCTTGCAAGAACTGAACCTTGAATCTCTCAGCGACAGACGATTATCACTGATCATGTCCCTCGCAAGTCACTGCTATCTTCGCCCCATCACAGACTGATCCTCCCACCTGATGCTCCTGTTAACCAAAGAACCAGATCCCAGTCGAAGCTACAACCCCCTGTCTGCAGGACCAACCCTACAAAAACACGTTTGTCCCCTTTTTCGTTGAAGCATACAACAAGACTTAGTGTTATTTGAATTCACGTGTTAGTGTTTTTATAGTGTTATTTGTATTTTTTTTGTTCTCATATTGTTGTAAAGACGACATAAATTAGCCATGGCTACGCTGTTCGATCTTAATAAACCTATGTCTATGTCTATGTCTATGTCTATGTCTAACACAGTTTCCACAGATTGATCATTTCAAGCATTAAGATTCGGTTCCAGGAGCCGCAAGATGGCGTTGGTAAAAATAGAGATAAAGTGTCACGAAACTGAGTATAGTAGTCACTTAAAAGCGAAAGAATTCTCTATGGTACAAGATAAACAAAAAATGACTAACACTCTTGAAGATTCGGGACAAAAATGACCAAATATTCACAAGAAAACTTACCTATTTTGAGTATTCAGCGCGTTACATTTTGGGTAATTCAGTCAGTGAAGAGACACTAGATGGCAGTCCAGAGAACTCGTCGCTAGGTGTCATGGCGAATGCTAACTTGTTGATGCCAGGCCTATGTCCTGCTAGCAGGATGGTCGCATCTTAACATCGCAATGACCTGGAAAACCGTAATCTCCCCTCTTCCCCCCTTTCCCCCCTCATAAATGTTCAGGGGACAGAGTAATCGAGATTCTGATGGAAGATTTGGCTTCTACGTTATAAATTACATCGGAAATCATCTTGACTTGGATCAATCCGAACACTTCTGGATTTTGCGAAATTTCCCCTGGTTCCCCCGTTTTTCCCCTGTCACAGATTTTCCCATGGGTGGATTTTGGTGGGCTTTTAGTATGTTATTATCTGATTTTTCTGCATTTTTTGGTGTAAAAATCATTTCTGTTGCAATTTGTTTTCTGAGTTTGGGCCTTTTTTTGAGCTATTTTTACTGGGCTATTGTGGGAAGTGGTCAATTGGGAATATTTCATTAGGATTTGAGGAGTTTTTCTTTTAAATTTATGATGGCTTACGTTTACTAATGACAATGCTGCATGTCCATATGCCCTTCTTTTTTGGTTGATTATTTGGCTATACTGTTTTGTTCTAGGTGATTAGATAGGTGAGTAAGATCAAGGTTTCGTTCAAGTGCTTATTTGTCTTAATTGCTAAAGTAGGAAAACAGTTTTTTTTTTTTTTTTTTTACTGAATAGTTTTCTTTAAAACATTATAGGCATCCAGAATATCAAAATACTATATTTGTAGTATCTTTGGGACAGAAATTAATGGCTTAAGGAACCAAATTAAAACTTTCAGAAAATATTGGATGTGGGGGGTTGTAGTGGATTTTATAACAAAACGAGAAAAAGATATACTTAAAGAAGAAAAAACGATGATAGTTCCAGCCAGTGAAAGTAGTTGATTTTAAATTTGAACTATGGGACCAAGGGGAGCTTACCAAACACAGTAATTTCAGTTTAAAAATCTGGCTGTACTGATTCATTGATTTTTAGTGCGAAATACTCAAATTTGTTTGGCTAATTTTTTTTTAATAATATAGGCCATGAAGACAAGCTCAGTCAGAATTTCAGAACCAAGGGAACCTCAGTCAAGAAACAAATCTGGTTGCATGATTCTTGGCGCACTATTCTTAGCTTTAGTTTTTAAGCACCGTAACAGAGCTCTTTTTAAAAAAAAAATGAGCTCAAAATCTACTTATTGAACAAATAAGCAGTAATAAGAAAATATATTACAATTAGATTCTTATATAATAGAATGGTCAATTAATATTCGTCTATATTAAAGGTTATACCAGGATGGGGGCTTCAGGGTGGCTTTACCCCTGTAGAAGGCCTAAAAAGAAGACTTTCATTCTCTTTTAAAAATCTCCCCTCCTCCCAAAATTCTACAGTAAAACTAGCATTAAAAATTTGTTCAATAATTGTTTACAAACTATAAATGATCAGTAATCTTTAATAAAAAAAAAATAAATAGATTTTTTTTTTTTGTAATAAAACCCGATAGAAAAGAAGTGTCGAAAAAAAGAATCAAGGAAAAACTAAGTAAAAAAAAATATTTTTTAAAATACAGTCAAATAATAATTCAAACTTAACCCCAACAGAAATTACTATCAGTGAATGAATGAGTCCAAAGACGACCAGAAATTAAAATGAATAATCAAACTTAAAACGAAATCAAAACTGAGATTACCGCAAACAGTAGCAGAGTTAATGCCCCCCAAACATTCTAAATGCCAGAGTGTCTCTAGTCCTTAGAAGGTGAAAAGTCTTTTATTGATTCGAAAAGAATTGTTCTAATATCTAAGGGTATTGTTCTAGCATTCAACCCACTGTTGGGCCAGAGTTTCGGTATTCTCCTCTGCTTCACAACGCCATCAATAATGTTCAGGCATCCTTTAGAGGCACGCCATCTCTTCCGGCAAGCGTCAAAGAAAGACCTGAAATTTATGGTAGATGGTTCTTGAAATTATTGTCTGTTCGAATGTCAACTACCACACGTTTATCCACCACGATAGCAACTGATACGCAAACAATAAAACTAGAGTGTACAGCACCGGGAGAGCCAATACCGGAGAACACCTGTGATGTTTCAAGTAAGATATAAGCCATATTCTAAAATAAAATGCACAAAAGTTACTCCCCTATTTGGAAGCAAGAGTTTCAAGTAATATTTAAGCCATATCCTTGACAAAAAATGATCATAAAATCGCTCACTTTATCGATCGTTTGGTCTTGCCAAGGATGGGCGGGCGTTAATCTCAAGTTCTCCTTCAGGCACCTTCGGCTGAGCAGTTATCTTGGGAAACCCTTTTCTTCTATAAGATATTCGTATCACTAAGTGAATCACTACCGTAAGAGAATCAATAGGTAAATGAATCACTAACAATAAATAAATAAATTCAGGAAATCTAAAATCAAAATTACATCATACTTGCTTAACAGACGCCATTTTATATGTGTCCTAAAACAAGCAGAAATTAAAACAAATAGTCAAGTCAAATTTAAAACGAAGAGAAATTACCATAAAGAAAAGTTCACGGTAGCCCCCCCCCTGAATCTACTAAAGGTCCGAGCGTCATTTACACTTTACTGAGAGTGCTTAAGCTCACCTTTACTTTGCAAACTCAGGCTAAACGATTTGGATTGTAAGCGACATAATTCAAAGTTTTTAGCGGCTTTCCTCTTGTTTTTTATGCTTCAACAAATAAAAACCACACTTTTCTGAACTTATATATAGCTTTCAGTAAAAACTTGACAGACGCTCAAGCCATTTAGAGAGTTGAGGGGGCGCACAATATTTACTTGTAAACCTTGATTGGCCTTCTAATATTATATTTATGTGACAAGTTTCTTACGATTGTAACGAGTAAAAGGATTATTGGCTTACATAGTGGAAGTCATAATAACACCAATGGTACTATAGATAGATATGATAGATAGATTGTGTATTTCAAAGTTCAAGAGCCATATACACACACAAAAATTTATGAAAATAAAGAAATCACAACAGAACAAATTACGAAACACACATTAATATGAAACATAGCAAAAAATACCTTATTGTAATTTATCGAGAAAATAAATGTAATTCCATATAATTAATAATAATTAATTGTAAAAACTTTTCCTTCTTTCTAATCCCTTCTCTATGTACGCACCAATACGAAAATAATTGTTATATATAACTCAAGAACTTCAACCATACACCAGAACTACATCACACATTTTCATCAAACACCTAATTTTCAAGGCAATCAGACCCTGTATCATTCTGTTCAAGCAGCCTTATGGGTGACACACCAGCCCTCAGAAGTTTCGGAAAAGTGGCAATAGTAGACTCAGTTATAATTACAGCCACACATTCAATATTAAGAAAATATTACATAGGAAAACTGTCAAAATCAGTAATTGTCAAAATTGTCAAATTGCTCTGAGACAATGTAGGTTTCAAAACTTAAAAGTTTAAAGGTATGAATTCCAAAAAATAAGTTGTGAGTAATTCGAAAACTATTTTACTTACTTATTTACTTACTCGTACTTGTTGCACATTCAAGCCGCAACCTGGCTCATCTTGGCACCCTCCGATTGGCTTTAGATCGAACTTCACTATCGCTTATATGGTCATCTGGTCTGCGCGTTGTATTGCCAAACCATCTTAGTCTCCTTTGCTTGACAATATCGGAGAAGACAAATAGGCGATCCCCGTGTCTTCTTCTGACTTTGTCGTTCAAGATTCTATCTGAGAGGCAGATGTCCAGGATATAACGCAGGCATTTGTGATTGAATGTATTCAAGATCAACGCTTCGGCAGCTTTCAGTGACTACGTTTCACATCCATTGAGAAGAACAAAGATAACTATACCTTCATACACTCGGAGCTTCGTCAGTGTCAGAATTTCGCTCATCTTCCAGAGACCTTCTGTAGTTGAAGGAAGACGATTGGGGTCCCACCCCTTGTTCTTTTCTTTTCAGTTAAACGACCTGTTTTCTTTTCTGTAATTACATTTGCCTATAGGATAATTTTTAATCATAAGTTAAACTCTCGTTGCTAAGCTAGATTCTTTCGCAATAAGTAAGCTTTGAAGTTAAATGCTATTTTTGGCTTCCGGGTATGGGCCATTGAAGGAAAATAACATTCAAAAGAAGGCAGGGATTTGAGCTTTTATTTAGCTGATTGGCTGGGGCAAATTTAAGGTCCACCCCACATAAAGTGCTCTTATATAGAAGTCATGTTTTAGTAGTTAGTCGTCTTTGAGACCCCGTTTAGAGAGTCTGTATTGAGAGTCAATTTTGAAACCCCGCTTAGGGAGTATTGAGAAGTGGATATATGTGTTTTGTGCCCTTTTTGGAATACTACAAGTAAACTATTTTCTACATCCGTGTAGACTGTTTTTTCCAGGAACCCTGAGAGGGTAGGAAAGGAGCTTATGAGACATACCTTCATTTTTATATAGACAGGGGGGTCTGTTTACCCTCCAAGGATACAGCTAGAGATAATAGTGGTGACCCAGGATGGGCGCGCACCCTTGGCCTAGAGTTTGGCCATTTGACAGTTCGATCACGTTACCATATCCTGGAGCAAGGTATACCGTAAAAAGGGTACTAACATACTCTATCTTTACGGAACAGTAGTCGTGACCACGGGCATTCCATTACAATATTTGGTGCCAGCGAGGCTTCCTCTCCAGTTAGTGGTGAAAGTACCATTTTCGCGCCAATATCTGGTGGCAGCTGTGGCTACCAGTACGAACAGTGGTGGCAGCAACTAAATACCTATCAGTACACTGATAGTAAAAGAACCCGTGTTCTCCGAAAAGACGATTTAATTTAGCCTACACAGTAGCCTATTGTCAGTACATATAAAAATATTACGAAAATCTGAATGGCCGATGTCTAGTTAGTATAAATGAAATTGTACGAATTAACATATAACGAAAATACGGGTGAATTTAGCCTAAAAGTTATAGGCTATAAAAATATTAGGAAGATCTGAATGGACAATGCCTACTTAGACTATAAAAAATATAATGAATCACGCGACTAATTAGCTTGTGAAATAATCGGCAAATTGAGACGGAGCAATTTTTCGTGAAAGACCGAAAGTGACAGGGGAAAAAGGATTTTCATTTAGACTGAAGAAGTATTTTGATGTTAGCAGAATTTTGAAATAATGTCAGTTAGAGATAATACAGACATGGAACGAACTGATTCAGAAAATGAATTGAGAGATAATAGTGACAGAAGGAATCAAAGTAGTCCAAATTGTCCGATCTTAAAAAAAAAGTATTTCATTTGGAGGGGGTAGAAAAATAATGCATATGGTAAGCTAAAAAAGAAGAAAAAAAAAACAATATTTGGTGGTACCACAGGGTTGTACCAAAAGAGGTTGTGCACGTATGGGAAATTCGTTGCGTATGTACAATTTAGGGTATATATTTGATCATTAGGGGAGGGGGGGCAGGCAGGTAGTGCTTTTTGGTTTGCCTCAAGGAATGATATTAATAAGTATTTTATAATGTTTTTATACGCTAGAACAATCTCCTTCTCCCCCTCAAGAGTATGCAACCGTTGTATGATGGTCCAAGAAGATTGATTCCTTGACTTTGTCAGGAGCTTTAAATTGTTTTTTTCTCACTACTTTAACATTAACTTGGCCAGAATCTATGTTTTCTTGCTTGTATTGCGTCGTGGGGGTGTTGGAATGGGAAACCGTCTAAGATTTTCGGAATGATGTTTTTATTTCCCCCACCCCATAAAAGGCATTTAGTCCAAATTGTGAAATCGAGATCCAGCAGGGGCTCATGAAAAAGTAGTCATGTAGATACATTTATTAAATTAGATGAAAGAAAGAGAGAAAGAAAGAGAGAATAGTTAGAGAGCAGAGAGGAGAGAATATTAGAATAGCTAGAGAACGAAAAAAGGAAGAAGATAGAGAGAAGAAAGAGAGAGATCACCAAAAGTTTAAAAGAACCATGATAGGCGTTATAGAAGCCCACGGATGAATTCCAGAAAGTGAGATTTTATCACAACTAACTTCTAGGCTGTAAGATAGCCATAATAATTTGTCTAAGAATCAATCGCGAGAAAATGGAAATTACCAGACATTAAATGCTAAGATGGACGAATATGCAACTTCGTTGACTACGGGGGGAGATGGACCGGCCCATAAAACGAAATGGGAGGCTAAGTTACCCTGTCGAAAAAACGAATTGCTTGATACTCCAGTTCGAAATGTTGATAATCCGGAAAATGGGATGCGGAAGTGGTTTGGCCACATAATGTTGAAATAAGACGCACCAAATTGATTTTTCGGGAATTTTTTTTTAGAAAACAGAAAACTTTAAAACACAATTAACGAATATGAGACGCCGAAAAGTATATGCCACAATGAAGCACTGATTGTACCTGAGAAGAATGAGACAAAATTTATTGTAAGTGCTTTTCCTCGTAAAGTTCAAGAACTTTTAGTACAATATGAAAAACCCAATGTCGGAATCCAATTCCCATTTGATGACCAATTATTTGTTTCTGCAGTAAAAGTAAAGAAAACAAAAAAGAGGAAAAAGATGCAAAGAGAAACTACAATTTAAGAATTCAATTTCCATTTAAACGACGATTTATTTAATGTTAATACAAAAGAAAAGAAAACTAAAAAAGAGAAAAGAAATATTAAACGGATCTGCAATGAAGAGATGCAGCCAAAGATGGTGGGCACTGCAGTCCAATTCAGATTTAATGATGATTTAATTTGCAGGATTGAAAAAGTTAAGAAAAGTAAAAATGAAAAGATAAATGCTGCCAAGAGATAAAATTTGCAGATTCAGCCTGCAGTGGCGAAAACTAAAAAAATTAGATGGCCCATGCCTAGCTAAAATGAATAAAATAAATAATAGGGGGGGGGGGCAAAGAGGTCCATGACCGTTTGGGAATAAAACAAGATGATCATAAAATAGAGTTGAACAACCTAGAATGGGTTGAAGAAAAAAGTTGGGAGATATTGAATGTCGGTGTGGATTGGAAAAACTGGGAGGAATCCGAGATAAGTCCTATCAACTCTAGGAAAGATTTTTTCTCTTTTTTTTTTGGGGGGGGGAGGAGCCCCTTTGGGGAGCAATGAATGGTGGACGATTTGCTCAGCGGACAGCTGGTTGGCCAGTTGTGACCCTATGACCGAAATTTTGCCTCTCTGATTTGAGTCCTTTGGAGACACTCTCTCCCAGTCACTTCATCCTTAACCCAAACCTTTGTCCAGTAATCCTATTCATAGTTTTTACTCTTCATGGGAATCGACAATTATTTCCGAAAAAAACATTATTCAGTGAGAGACGTATCCAAATTTCATCTTCAGATAGTATCAACGCCTATTCTTCATTTGATTATCCAAGGAGAGGGAACCCAGACTGAACTAATTAATGATTCGCTTACACTTTTAGCTGATTTCCCTGTACCCCTATAGTTTTCAAAGGCCTTTGTGTTTTTTGGCCTTGGATTATTTCAAATTATGCCAAGGGGCAATTTGCGTTTTAATTGCTATGTGGGGTCGTTACCACCGATGGAAATTAAGAGGCTAGTTCAGCCAATTTGGCATGATGGCTGGCATCATCGAATGTGCCAGAACCCTATTCTACGCTCTTTCAAATGTAAATTCGTGAGGGCGAGAAATTTTTGTTAATCATGCTAAGCACGATTATGTTCTGTTAATCTGGTGGACCTCAATTTTCAAAACCTCATGCGGACGCCCAACGATCTAGACCATGTGCAGTAGAGACGTGTGGATGGTGACAGATCCAGAGCCAAGCGTTGGAAGCAGTAGCACCGAAGCTGGGGAAGAAAGAAAACAAATGGATTTTGTAAAGTTGAAGTTCAGTGGTTATGATTGTAAGGGTGGACCAGTGTGGTGCTTGGGTGGTCATTTATCTTACAGGGGGAGGTGTTGGGGTTCCACCCCTTGTTCTTTTCTTATCAGATAAACGACCTGTTTTCTTTTCCATAATTACATTTGCCTATAGGATAATTTTCAATCATAAGTTAAACTCTCACTGCTAAGCCAGATTCTTTCACAATAAGTAAGATTTGAAGTTCAATTCTATTTTTGTCTTCCGGGTCTGTGCCATTGAAAGATAATATTATTCAAAAGAAGCCAGGGACTTGAACTTTTATTTAGCTGATTGGTTGGGGCAAATTTAAGGTCCACCCCTATGCAAAGTGCTCTTGTATAAAGTCACGTTTTAGTAGTTAGTCGACTTTGAGACCCCGTTTAGAGAGTCTGTATAGAGAGTCGATTTTCAGACCCCGCTTAGGGAGTATTGAGAAGTTGATATGTGTTTTTTTGTTCCATTTTTGGAAGAATACAAGTAAGCTATTTTCCACAGCCGTGTAGACTATTTTTTCCAGGAAACCAGACAGGGTAGGAAAGGAGCTTGCGAGACATACCGTCATTTACTATATCGACAGGGGGGTCCGTTTACCCTCCGAGGAGATATCTAGATATATTAGTGGCGACACAGGTTGGTGCACCCTTGGCCTAGAGTTTGGCCGTTTTACCGTTCAATCACGTTACCATACCCAGGAGCAAGGTATACCGTAAAAAGGCTACTAACATACTCTATCTTTATGGAACAGCAGTGGTGACCGCGGGCATTCCATTACAATATTCAGCGCCAGTGAGGCTTCCCCTCCAGTAAGCGGTTGTAGCACCATTTCGCACCAATATCTGGTGGCAGCTGTGGCTACCAGTACGAACAAAGACGTCCAGGCAGACAGCATTTGGCTCCAGATCTCTTCTGTAGATTTACCAGCAGGGTTTACGAGTGAGCCGAGGTATTTGAACAACTGGACGTCTTCAATGTGACTACCGTTTAGGGTCACAGGGATTTTATCCATCCCAGCCATTCGTATGGTTTTTGTTTTCGGTAGACTTATTTGGAGGTCAGTTAAGAGTATCTTGTCTGCCAAGTCATTGATCATAGCCTGGACTTCTGCAACAGATTCAGCAAACATGTCCCCGTCTTCAGCATAGTCAAGGTCCGTGGTGGAGACGGACGGGCTCACTGCGACACCATTGTACTTGTCTAGGACCCTGAGAATCCAGTCGATGAAGAAGTTGAACAAATTTGGTGAGAGGAAACAGCCTTGACATACATCCTCTTCGATCAAGACCAGATCTGAAAGCTCGCCATCTACTCTGAATCGAGCCTTGGTTCCAGCATAGTATGCCCTGAGCAGACCGGAGATCTTCTCAGGTACACCATCCTCTCTCATTGCTTCCCATATTGTACCATAGTGGACCAAACCAAAGCCAGTGATGAAGTCTATGAAGATTCGGATTGTTTCCTTTTGGTGTTTAAATTCTAGGCTAAAGATCTGGTCACAACGGCCCATGCCCGGCCTGAACCCTGCTTGGCTGGGTCGCGTTTGGCTATCTCTGGTGTCTCTAAATCTATTTAAAAGTATGATTGCGAACAGCTTGGCAGCAATAGGGATAAGGGATATCCTTCAATAGTTTTTACAGTTCATTCGGAAAATTATTGTCGGGGCAGAAAGGAAAAAGCTCACCACAAAAGGCAATATTCAGGAGAAGATTTGAATTCAGGTCAGCAGAAATGAAACAGTTTTATCGTGGATAGAAAAAAAAAATCAGTTGTTATTATTATCGTACCCCACAAACATCGGTGAGAATACTGCGCAAGCCCAGAACATTTACAAGCATAGATTGAAGCCCTGGAAAATTATCTGTACCACCCATTGCCATAATAAACATGGAGTCAAATTTTGACACAACCTGGGAATTCCTTTATACATGGGCTACTAAAGAGGCTGAAAAGAAGGTATTTGTGTAGCCTTCCTACTAGGAATTCCATTTGAATAATAAAAATCAAAGCAGACTTGCAAATAGATCATCTTGCTGATGTTGGTATCGCACTTGTTGGCACTCGAACATTAACTGAAGTTGTCACACAACCAATAGCGAGAAATCTACATGAGGTCATTACCTCCACATCTCGCTGACTATTGTAACCTAAGATAATTTAAGATTTTATGGTAAGATTTCTTTCGAAGTGTTGCTAAAGATGCAAGAAACGAAAAAGTATAACAACGACAGAACGAAGTGGTTAATCACCGCAGAACTTCACAAGCTAAAGTGCAAGCCCCCGTCATAATGTTGCACAAAAAGGACTTTTAACGCCATCTTAACAAATACCTGTAGATCTCTAAATTACTGTATATTGTATTAGATAGTGATAATGAACGAATAGAATAAAACACATCTTTTTCTCTCTCTCTCTCTCTCTCTATCACTCTCTCTCTCTCTCTCGCTCTCTCTCTCTCTCTCTCTCTCTCTCTCTCTCTCTCTCTTTTTGTATTCAACATTTTCGTCATGGTTTTACTTCCGTTCAATTTACATGTTTCGATTTTTGATTAATTTTTTTTCTTTATTACAGTTGTTTTCCCACCTGTGCCTGGTGGTTTGAGTCTTCAAGAATACTGTCAATCAATCGTAAGTTCCTTATTCATCTTTAAGTATAAATGCTTTACGATTCTTGTTTGTCTGAAGATGGTTGATAGACAGAACATTTCTCTATAGAACATATTTATAGAAAAACATATTGTAGAACATATATATAAATATTTGATTATTTTTTTTACCTATTTCTTTTGAAGATTATTTGTGTTAGTTGAACAATTGCTTGAAACTATCAACAGATTTAAAAGAATAAGGTTTGAAAACTTTGGAATACTAAAAAACTTCAGACAAATAGTTCTGGATCAATCCATTACACCGAAAATTATAACCGAACAAATTAAATTTCAATTATTCACTTGCGTTTGCTCCGTCCAACAGCCAGAGCAGCTGTGTCTACACATTTCCTTAGTCACTCCAAAGTCTAGTGACCAATTTGGAGAAATCACATCAAAGGGAAGTAAGTTAACACACTTGTGCTTACAGCCTGGAGCCTGTATTTCTGGGGCAACAGCATAAAAAGGACAGCCACACTTTGTGAGCTATCCGATTTGGGACTCAATGAAGATGGATCAAAGAAGGCCTTTGACATGGAAAACTACTCCCAAGCTTCAAACACAAAATAATCGATTCCATCGGGGCAGGGGCTTTGGAAAATGCCATTTGAGACATCAGTGAGAACCTCCGTGACTTTGGTCCAAAGGCTGTTCTTAGGAATGATGTCTTAAGAGGCTAAACAAACTTTCTCAAGAGTAAAACAAACTAGTAATGGCTAGGAAGAAAACAAATTGATGATTATGAATATAATTTATGTTTTTATGTGTTATGTAATTTGTATGTCTTCATCTGTGGTTGACCTAAGATATCTGGCGGAGGACTTTGTAGGTCTCCCCATCATCTTCCCTATCTTTGATAACACCATTGGAAAGGCTATCCTGTGCTCTTGGCCAATTTGGCAATTAACAATTGCCATATGGGCCATATCCGACTAAGAAGCTTCCTTGGAAGGCTATATTTATATCCGTTCGAAGTAAGACTATGAGCATCTAGGTCCCAAAGCTATTGAATTATGCCTTAATGGTGATTGTTAACTTCCAATTTCTTTGTACCTAACCAAAAAAGTTTCTAAGCCACCTTGCCTGAGGAAGTGATAAGAATAGATTATACAAGGAGCTAAGAAATTTTTTTTGGTAAAATTCGTTGTTTTTGCATTATCTTTGAGTTGACATTATCTTCTTTTTTTTGCACGTGCTGAGAAATTTTCAAACTCCTTCCTGTTTTTTTTTAAATCCTCGTATCACTTTTATTTTACGTGTGGTATACTTCTGCATAAGCTATGCTAGAATTAGGAGGGCTTGGTACATGGGAATATTTTTGACGGACCTATCAGGTAAGGTCAAAATTAATAAGATCAATCAGTAATTTATATTAGGGTTATAAGAAACTAAGAAGGATATCGAGCTCACTGGGGGCCGTGTCTGGAGTCTCCCTTAAATTACTCGGACTAAACAATCCATTTTCCAAAAAGAAGGATGTCTAACTGCGTGTCCTTGTTGCCAAGTAGTGGCCAAATAGTGGCCAATGTTGCCAAATCTACTAAAAATAGTGGTAGTGGATTCTTTATTTAAAAGTGGACATAGTTTGAAATTAGACTCGGTAAGGTTTTAAGGACTTAATTCACTCCCTTTCCACATGGTAGATCAAAGGGGCTACGGCCCCTCGTTCCTAACATGTATATATTTGACTGTCGTACAGTTTCATCAATATTTGTACGAATATTTCGAGGGAAAAAAGTCACAACAATTGCACAAATATAGTCTTGAACATTGAAAAGTTACAAATTTTGAATCCAACTAAATTCTAGCTAACCCCCACTCCCACTAAATTCTAGCTGATTTTCTATTCAGTTATGTAAGCTGTCAAAAATCATGGAAAAAGAACATTTATATGATTAGATGTTGAGGTAGTACCCTATCTCAGAAAAGTAGGAATTTAAGCCTTTAATCTTATAAGTGATAAGTGACCACTTCCAGGAAGGTTTCCAGAGAAGGGGGGGGGGGGGCAGGGTTGCTCAGTGCCTAGTTTATACCAGGATTTGAATGGGAATGCTTCTCATATCCCTATTTATATACATTTCGTTGTTTTTTGTTTCCTAAGCAAACCTCTCCGATGGTATACGGAATGACTGTATATCAAAGACAATGTGGTACAAAAGATCAGCGTGATCCTATAAGGCCTATATGTATTAAATAAAAAAAAATAGTTTTTTAAACTGAAAGTAAGGAGCGACATTAAACTTAAAACGAACAGAAATTATTCTGTATATGAAAGAGACTGTCCCCTCCTCAACGCCTCGCTCTTTACGCTAAAGTTTTTTATTATTTTAAAAAATAAAGTTGTGAGACAGAGTCAAACTTTAGCGTAAAGAGCGAGGCGTTGAGGAGGGGGACAGTCTCTTTCATATACAGAATAATTTCTGTTCGTTTTTAAGTTTTAATGTCGCTCCTTACTTTCAGTTTAAAAAACTTGTTTTTTTTATTTAATTTTTGAACGTTTTTGAATAAATGCAGGTTTTGATCTTGGCTCACCGTACATGAATAATTAAAACAAAATTTTCATATTAATTTACTTTTATTTAGTTAAATGGCTTTCTCGAAACTTGTTTAATTTTATTTACGAACGTTTTTATTAGTAATAAATATACGTAACTTACGAATTAACTTACGTAACGAACTTCTATATTCATATATTTTTAATACGTTTATTAGGGGGTTCACCCCCTGTTCAATACCTTGCTCTTTAAGTGAAAGTTCAAATTTTGTTCCAATTCTATAGAAATCACCGCTTAATCACAAAGGCCGTTAATTAGAATAAATAGCTCTTATGAAAGTACTAAAAAATCTTTGGCTTAAAGAAGCGAGGCATTGACTACGGGGTGAACCCAATTATATATGTGATATTTTCTGTTCGTTTAAAGTTTCGATGTTGCTGCTGTTGCAGTTGAAATACTTGTTTTTTTATATTAAATTTATGATCTTTTTTTAAATAGTGCTGGGAAGTCCGGCGTCCCCTTCATAGCAATGTCCTTTCCCCCATGAAAACTTCCTTCATGGAAAGATCCTCCATATAACCCCCGACCCACCCCCACCCCCCCACTACCAGGAAAAATATCCCCTGAAAACGTCTGTATACTTCCAAATAACCAATACTATATGTTAACATTGGGTAAAGTTCATAACTTTCAGCCCTCCCCCCAGGAAATTAGGGGGATTAAGTCATCCTATAAGACATACTTATAATATTTTCGAACATGCTGAACAAAATGGCTATCTCAAAATTTTGATCAGGTGACTTTGGGAAAAAAATGAGCGTGGGAGGGGGCCTAGTTGCCCTACATTTTTTTTGGTCACTTAAAAAGGGCACTAGAACTTTCAATTTCCATTCCAATGAGCCCTCACACGATATTCTAGGACAACTGGTTCGATACGATCACCCCTGGGAAAAAAAAAAAACAAATAAACACGGACCCGTGATCTTTCTTCTGGCAAAAAATGCAAAATTCCACATTTTTGTAGATGGGAGCTTGAAACCTCTACAGTAGGGTTCTCTGATACGCGGAATATGATGGTGTGATTTTCATTAAGGTTCTATAACTTTTAGGGGGTCTTTCCTTTTTTCGAAAATCAGCCAAATTTTCTCAGGCGCCTAACTTTTGATGGTATGGAGGATTAAACTTGATGAAACTTATATATTTGAAATCAGCATTAAAATGTGATTCTTTTGATGTATCTATTTGTATCTATTTGTCTCAAAATGCCGTTTTCTAGAGTTTCGGTTACCATTGAGCCGGGTCGCTCCTTACTTACAGTTCGTTACCACGAACTGTTTGATTAATAAAAAAAAAAACAAGTTTTTTTAACTGAAAGTAAGGAACAACGTTTAAACTTAAAAAGAACAGATATTATTCCATATATGAAAGGGGCTGTCCCCTCCTGAACGCCTCGCTCTTTACGCTAAAGTTTTTTATTGTTTAAAAAAAATAGAGAGTTGTGAAAAAGTCAAACTTTAGCGTAAAGAGCGAGGTGTGAGGAGGGAACAGCCCCTTTCATATACGGAATAATTTCTTTTCGTTTTAAGTTTTAACGTCGTTCCTTACTTTCAGTTAAAAAAAACTTGTGTTTTTTTTTATTTAATTTTTGAACGTATTTGAATTAATGCAGGTTTTGATTTTGGCTCACCGTACATGAATAATTACAAACAAAATTTTCATATTAATTTTACTTTTATTTGGTTAAATGACTTTCTCGAAAGTTGTTTAATTTTATTTACGAACGTTTTTATTAGTAATAAATATACGTAACTTACGAATTAACTTACGTAACGAACTTCTATATTCATATATTTTTTATACGTATATTAGGGGGCTCGCCCCCTAGTCAATACCTTGCTCTTTAAGCTAAAGTTCGAATTTTGTTCCAATTCTTTAAAAATGACCCCTTAATCACAAAGGCCGTTAATTAGAATAAATAGCTCTTATGAAAGTACTAACAAATTTTTTGGCTTAAACAGCAAGGTATTGACTAGCGGGTGAACCCAATCATATATGTAATATTTCTGTTCGTTTTAAGTTTTGATGTTACTCCTTACTTTCAGTTGAAAAACTTGTTTTTTTTTTTAAATTTAATTTCTGATCTTTTTTTAAATAATGCTGGAAATCCGGCTCCCCCTTCATAGCAATGTCCCTTCCCCTATGAAAACATCCTTCATGGAAAGATCCTCCCACATAAGGTCATGTTTTATGGATGAGGACTACGTGTCCTCATCCTTTTATGGATGAGGACTACGTGAGGACTACTGAAAACAATGCTTTACTGCTATCCCTTTGGGCCCAAATGAAAAGCGGGAATTTGAAATTCGATATAAAAATGGTGCTTGAATTTGAAATTGGTGCTTGAATGAGGCAGCAGAATTCGATTTCGAAAATGGTGCTTTGTCGCTATTAGTGGTGGATTCAGAGTGGGGGTGGGGGGACGCCACCCCCTAACGTGGTCTGAAGTAGTGTAATTTACTTAAATAACGCAAGTTTGCGTTGATTTAAACTTGGTCCTAACGCAAGTTTACCACATCAACCTATTTTGCGCCCCCCCTAAAAAATCCTGGATCTGCCCCTGGTCGCTATCATTTTGGGGTCAAATGAAAAGCGAGAACTCGAGGTCATGCGAAAAGATTTAAAGAATATTGGAACTTTATTGGAGCGGGTAAAGAGAGAATCTCTGGACAGATTAAAATGGGAGAGGAGCATGCTCAGCTTTGTTGGCATTGGTTAGTTTATTGCTACAATGAGCTGTAAGTAGTAGCAGTACTCGTATAGCTCTGGAAGAAAGACTCTCGTCCAAAAAAAAAAAAAAAATGTGGGTTCACCTAAGTATTTAACTGTCTTTAGCTTTGCCTAAAATTACACTCTTGAGATAAGGAGGCGTGAATAGCCTTAAATATCATCCTTCTAGCAATGCAAATAAATCCGTCCGAGTCCCAGTGGGTAGGGTTGAAGAGGAAAAATAGGGATAATTTTTCGTATAGAGGTGTTTCCGCATAAAAATTGGGGGTACACGCAATAAAAAGGTTGTTTTTTTTTGTTTCACCCCGTTGCTGATGAATAAGGAAAATCTTCTCACCCTATTAAATAAACATATTTTGCATGCAGGGTGACGTTGCTCAAATGGCAATACTTCAATGTCGATATGCTGGGAACCGTAAGAGAAGTGTAGATAACCGACCAGTGGTTATCCGCTTCGGACAAAAAGCTGATGGTAGAATCCCATCGAGGAGCCTCATTTCACGCAATATACTAAACTTCTGTGGATATAAGCAGATGTGTACTTTCCCTCCTGGATTTGAAATGGATTTAGCTCAAGTGGGTGTACCAGGTGAGGATCCTTATAATTATTAGATACTCAGTAACTGTTATTATTCTTTTGTGCCGACGGCCTTTTTAGGGCGATCCAGTTGACCCAGTCTTAGCTGCGAAATCTCTTTCCCAGAAGCTTTCGCTCCGAACTGGTGCTATAAAGCTGCACTCTCTCGACCGACCAGATCCTTGCTGATTTCGTAGACCCGAGCTAGTAAGGGGTAAACTAAGATAATTACAATTAGGTGAAGATTCTGCTGTGTCCAGAATGAAGAAAGTTTAGGTTATTTCTTGACTATGTATGTATTTCTCTAAGAATACAATAAGAATATGGATCCAATATGATTTACAGACTACACTTAAATAAATAACACTTACAATCGAAGTAAACTGGTCCGTCCCAAAAGTACCGATGTGTAATGGTACCTTGTAACAATAACTTCGAAAAACCAAGATCCCGGTTCTTCTATTTTCTCGACCTTATATTGTTTTTTACCAGCCGCGATTCTAGACTTTTACGTCACATCCCACATCTCGTACAATGTCCGGGAAGTTGACGATCATCAGAATACCCTGGACATCTGGTATTTTTTATCTGATATACGTATTCTATTTCTTGAAATTCCTAAGTTGAGGATTATTAAATTATTTTTATTTTATTAGACGACTTAATTTAGTTGATCCTACTTATTGCAACTGTAATAAGAGTAATTGTTTTTTTCCTTGATTATGCTTTTGTTTATTGGCTACGAATTCTCGCAGTTTACCAAGCACCACTGGCAGATCAAGGGGGACCGGGGGAGACCCTAGGCCCCCTAGATTTTTTCTGGTGCCCTCTGTCCCTCTTTTTTATTTTTTTCTCTTTTTTTTAGAATAAATTTGTCAATTCGGTCAATTATTGGTACCTTCGTCACATTGCCCCCCCCCCAATATTTTGCTCATTGGTGCCCTTCTCACATTGGACCTCCTCCAAGATTTTGCTCTAGATCCACCCCTGCCAAGCACCATTGCTAGCCTCATATATTCATTAATACTTTGTCTAATGATATTACGACAAGAATCGGATCGTTTTTATTTGCTTAATGTCATTTGCTGTATAGAGTAATGCCTGTGCCACATCACAGTCACATCTATCGATATAAAAGCCAAATGTCATGAATGGCAAGGCAATTTTCTTGATTTTATCGTCATACTTGTATTTAAAAAGTAAAAAATTAAAATTGCAAGAAATTAGTTTATAGAGTTGCACCAACAGCAATTACTGTCCAACTGTTCACTACTAATGCTAAGTCTTCTTAACTTTTGTCAGATTCCTCTCCCAGATAGAAAAACCGCTGTTCTAATTTTCATCATTTCTAGTTTTAAAAATTATGCCTTCAACCTTGGCTCTGATTGGACAGTCAGGAAATTTATGTTGAAATTCGAGAAATTACGAACGGCGAACGTAATTCGCCCTGTAGTCGTGCGTAATTTTAATTTTATAGACAAGTGTGACTCTAATGTGGCACAGGCATAAATGTAATGCTACAAGCCGTTTTTGTTTTTGCGATTTTGCTTACGTGAAGGTGCTAGATGGTGTTGACTTTCTTAACGCCTGTTTTTTAACGATGTTACGACTCCTTGTACGACTTATACATGGCATGAAAACAATTTTTTATTTTTTATTTTTCCTTTATTCTTAGTAGTGTTTAAGCCATTCTTGTTGTTATTGGTTCACTTTTATGCTTTTTCTTCTTGGTTTGAGGGATGAAGCAAATTGACCAAGCTGGTGAATAGAATTACCTCAAGACCTTTAGTGTTTACAATAAAAATGAAAATTTTGATGATTACAACAAAAGATTCAGAAGACTTGCGAAAAAGTTTTTACTACAGGGGATAACCATATATACAAATGTACCTTTCCACAAATTCTGGATTTGCCCTTCATTTTTGGTTCTCACCAAAATTGGGTCTTTGGTTCCAAAATTGGGTCTAAAGTCGGGGCAGTAGTTTTGGAACCCGGAGGCGTCTGAAGTCGGGATAGCGGCTTGTTAATGCCATAGATCTAGTAAATTTGATAGACTAAGTTACTGTTCTAATAATTTTTTCTTTTAATTTGGCTTCGAGCAGTGGCCCAAACTCACAAATAAGTAGGAGGACTTAATTTTTTTTTTCTTTAAAATGAAGACACAAAAAGTCTGAAATTTAGGATGGGGTTGTTTGAAATTTTTACATAAAACCAAATACACAAACAATGTATTTTTTTAAACCAATGGGGATGAATAATTCGTAGATCTTCTCTCCTCCACCCAATTGGTGTGATTAATCTCAGAATGGGGCAATGGGAAATTTTTCCCATTGCTTTTTTTGCAGATATAAATGAGTTATTCTTATGACTTCATTTTTAGATCCTGGGCTTCGATGAACCGTTTGAATTCCATTTCTAATTTACCAAACACCTCTTCGATTTTCTTACAATTCCTTTCAGGGTCAGATATATAATTAATGTTTTAGGGTGGGGGATTACCGATAAAAATGTGGCTCCCCTATCGTATTTTTTTTGCCCCTGTAATTAGTACAATTTTTTACCTTCTGGGGGGGCACATACCCCTATAATTACCCCAGATCCACCCCTGATTCATTTGTATCTAAGATAATCTCTGCTTGGCTTAAGATGCTTCCTGAGATAATAAGAATATAATATTGATCATAGCACTTATGAAACGATCATGTGACTGAGTCTGATGTCATGATAACTTGTGGGTGAAGGCCAGAGCTGCTGACCACAGCGAGCGGAGGGAGGTGGCAAAAAAGATCCTCAGAAACCGTTTCTCATTTTTATTCACATGGTTCAAAACCTAGTATTTAGTATAACTCATGGCAAAATCCTGTATGTTTAAGCTAAATTCATTTTTAAAATTTTAAAAGGAATCTTCAGAATATCATTTGGACGAAAACAATTCTTAACGGCAAAATTTGATTTCAGAATAGCTATTACAATCATGGATAATCTTCTCAAATATTCACAAACACCTTTAAGTTCTATTAAGATAAGAATTTTTTTAATTAAAAATAGATTTTCAGTGGAAAATTATTCTGGAATTAACTTTTGACCATAAGTTTCTTTGCAGTATTTCAACCATTTCGAAAGAATTCACTTTCTAGCTTAACCCTTTCAGCACTGAATATTTTTCCTGCACAGGAAAATTCTGATTTTCTAGTATAGGGCTCATTTCGACTTTAGAAAACTTATGGCTGCGTTAGAAAACCGTCATGGCACATATTCTTTGAAATCTCGATCCCTGTCAAATGACAGTAATGGGACAGTAATACCAGCAAGACAACTTCGTTTATGCGAAAAATATAAAAAAGGCACAAAACATATGCACAAAGTCAAGTTTCAAACTCAGTGAACGTGGGACATCTTGAAGCAATTCCTGTCTTTTTTCAGACACAGCACAACCTCATATTTCTCACAACGAATCCGTGAAACCCCCTTTTTTCTTTGTGGGCACTTTTCATAGCGGCAATGGGCTTCCTGACTGTCTAAATACACAGGGAACTTATTTACTCGGTCATACCGGACGCTTTCGATCGTGTAAGTTGATCGTGCAACAGGTCGGAACAGCGAAGGACCCGGAGAATTCTCGGCATCTTGCTGCTGGTGAGGACGACTAGCTCTTCGTTCAGAGATCTGCTCCTCATATTCACACTTCAGCAGTGCTTCTGGAATTTCGTTTCGGAACTCGAAAAGTGACACTGTTCCACTTTTTCGTCTTTGTTTCAATTCAATACAAGGCGACAAGATGATCCAGCTTGTCTACTCCTTCCATGTTGCGGTTATAGTGACCAATAACGTCAGGTCTTTTCACATCAACCTTCTCCTTCTTCTCGTTACTCCATCTTTTCACTACTCCAACCTGCACCTGCACCGCAATAATTCGACGCCATGTTTACTGTGCTGTTTTCAAACCAACGCACAAGGACGAGTCTCTTTTCAATGTCGCTAACGTCATCCCACGACCATCGTCCTTTCTTCTAAGATCCTTTTCATCTGCATGCTTTGCTTTGGCTATCCTGCCCTTTCTGATAGTTCCTGCTGCCAAGAAGCCATCTGCTGCCAACTTTTCAAGCAGTGGTAACGTTGTAAAGTAGTAGTCGAAATACACTTTGTGATAGAAATGCTTGCCAATTTTCTCTCGAAGACTAAGAACAATGGCTTCTCCCAAACCTCCAGCTGCCTCTCTGTGCTCCTCCCCAATAGGGGGTACTCTTTCCCTGATAAACTTCAAAGTCATACATGACACTGGAAGAACTACAGAGAGCTAAGTTTTTTCAGCCCCACGGCCTTGGCTTTGACTTTATGTATTGCTTCATCCTCGTCTGGCCTTTGAAGGGGATCATCTGCTCGTCTAAAGTTTTCCTCCCTTTCAAGGTCCAAACACCGCGCTCTAACAAGGGATAACACAGGCCTGACTTTCCATAACACATCATTTTCGTTCCTGTCCTCTTCGGACGCAAAGTGGAGATGATTCCGTAATTTATGGTATCGATCTTTTGGAAGTGTTCTTGCGACTTTGGGAAGAAAGTACTTTTTGTTCCAGTAAAGTCGTATCTGTGGAAGATTCAGGGATCCCATAAGGATTGAGATCCCAACTATTTGGCGTATCTCTTGGGCCAGAATTTTGCCTCTGACTGCTATAGTTTTACCGTGTTCTTTCATATGGTACAAGTCCGTCTTTTCAGCCATAGTCTCAAAAAACCAGGCGGAATATACTTGTAGAAGTATTCGACAGGAGTAAGCCCCTCAGTCATAGAGTCTCAGTCTTGTCATTTGACGTACACTGACTTGTGAAAATTCTGACCTCCCACTAGATGGCGCTAGTCACTAAATAAAACTCTCCTTGATTAGTTTCAGCTATCTAGTTTTAAATGATATTACAAAAGTAGATAAATAAATGATATGCCTACTTGAATTTCTAACTAGAAATTACCCACCTCTAACAGACTTTTTCCCACTTTTTTTCTAATTGAATTTTCGTAAACTACAGTGTTCCGAACAACACGGGTGATACATCAATAGATTGGTAGATGTCTCAAGAATACAAAGAGTATGTTTTTAGTTACTACTTTTCACACTAGATAGCATCTGGTGAGCAAAAATTAGCCACCCGTCATTTGACGGGCTCCGGGGCGAAAGGGTTAAGAAGTATATTGTTCAAAACCCGAGATTCGTATGCAAAATATTCTGATTCCGACCGAATTTGAATATTCGAACTTGGTGAAATTAAATTAAAAAGGGAAAAACTGGCGAATTTTTATGAAACAATAGAGAATTATCAGGAATAATAAAACATCCGGCTCCCTCTCTCTGTAAGTGCTACCTGTCTAACTCTTCTATCTGTCTCTCTGTTTGTACTTCTTCCTCAGTGCGTGTTTTGTTTGTCTGGTACATTATTTTAAAACCATTCACTTTTTCACTGAAGTTTACTTACCACAGCTCTGTGATTAGTGATTACTTTACTTACCACTAATCACTCTATTTAGTCTTTAGTACTGTATCTACAATTTTTGCTGAGCGCAAGCAAAGCTAATCACAAGCATTGATTTAGTTCAACATCCATCTTAACATTGATTTAGTTCAACATCCATCTTAACAAACTCCATCAACATCCAGTTCAACATCCATCTTAACATTGATTTAGTTCAACATCCATCTTAACAAAAAAAAACAAGTTTTGTTAAGTGAAAGTAAGGAGCGACATTAAAGCTTAAAACGAACAGAAATTATTCCGTATATGGAAGGAGCTGTCCCCTCCTCAACGCCTTGCTCTTTACGCTAAAGTTTGACTCTTTCTCACAACTCTATTTGTGAAAACAATAAAAAACTTTAGCGTAAAGAGCAAGGTGTTAAGGAGAGGACAGTCCCTTCCATATACGGAATAATTTCTATTCTTTTAAGTTTTAACGTTGGTCTTTACTTTCAGTTAAAAAAAACTTTTTCTTTAAATTTAATTTATGAACTTTTTTTAAATAATACTGGAAAATCCGGTGGCTCTCGTCATAGAAATGTCCCTTCCCCCATGAAAATATCCTTCATTGAAAGATCCTTCCACGTAGCCTCCTCCTCTGACCCCCCTCCCCACCAGAAGAAATCTCCCTGAAAACGTCTGCATACTTCCATGTAACAAATACTATATGTAAACATGGGGCAAAGTTCATAACTTGGAGTCCTTCCCCCGGGGACTGTGGGGAATTAAGTCATCCTCAAAGACATATTTGTTAGGTTTTCGACTATGCTGAAGAGAATAGCTATCTCAAAATTTTGATCGGGTGACTTAGGGGAAAAAAAATGAGCGTGGAAGCTTAGTTGCCCTCCAATTTTTTTGGGTCACTTGAAAAGGGCATTAGAACTTTTTGAATGAGCCCTCTCGCGATATTTTATGACCACTGGATCGATACGATCTCCCCTGCGAAAAAAAAAAAACAACAACAAAAAAAAAATACAAATTAATACGCATCCGTGATCTTTCTTCTGGCAAAAAATGCAAAATTCCACATTTTTGTAGGTAGGAGCTTGAAATCTCGACAGTAGGGTTCTCTGATACGCTGAATATGATGGTTTGACTTTCATTAAGATTCTATCACTTTTAGGGGGAGTTTCCCCCTTTTTTCGAAAAGAAGGCACATTTTTTCAGGCTCGTAACTTTTGATGGGTAAGACTAAATTTGAGGAAACTTTAATATTTGAAATCAGGATAAAAATACAATTCTTTTTATGTATCTACTGGTATCAAAATTCTGTTGTTTACAGTTTTGGTTACTATTGAGCCAGGTCGCTCCTTGCTTACAGTTCGTTACCACGAACTGTTTGATGATGTAGCAAGAGTAGTAGTAGTAATAGTAGCAGTAGTAAGAGTTGTATTAGTAGTATAGTAGGAGTGGTAGAATGCACATAGTTGGTTTTGATTAGTTCAAGGTTTCTATAAATGTGAGCACTGACCACAACATATGTTTTTTTTTCTTCTATGAAACTTTTTTCTGTTTTCAGGATTTTCAAGCATTCTCAGTGCTGGTGGTGAATCTTTATCATATGTGACTAACGTCGCTTTTAAAAGTGTCAAAGTTGATGGAAGTGGAGATAGTGATAAACATGATGGAAGTGGTGAATATGACAAAATTGGAGGAAGTGGCGAAACTGATGAATTAATGGAAGTGGTGAGAATGATATTGGTGATGAAAGGGATGAAAGTCTATCGAACAATTTAAATATTCTAAATAGTTAATTTATTATGCTTTTACAATTTTTTTTACTGTCAAAATTAAATTATTCTTTTTTTATTTTTTACTTAGCACAATAAGATAGAAATAGCAAATGAAAAAGATGATAAAGTTTATAAATCTAAATCAGCTTCAAGGTTTTTTACTTCTGAAAAACTTTTGGTATTGGTCATTCCTCTTCGTTGCAGAGAGACAGTGCAAAATTGCAATCCTTGAAAATTGTGCAGAGGAGAAAATGATGTTTAATATTCTGTAACTAATTGTTTCTGTAAATAAGAAGTCCTGGCAATTCTAGGACTTAAATTTGAAACTATGCTGTTGCTTTTAAGTAAATAATGAATGAATGAACTGTATTTATAACCCAGCATACAACAGAGAAGAATGAATGGAGTCAAAGAACAACGAGAAAACTAACAAGAAAAGTGCATTTAAACATACGAAATTGTGTTTCGTATGTACAAAACACTAGAAATCGACAATTCAGCTAACGGCACTGTAGATTAAGCATGTGCATGTGACCTTGAAAGACAAAATTGGAGAATGTCAACATTCACCATTGAATGTCCGAAATTCCTTTTTTCTCCTTGAATATAGCCTGCTTTGCCAGTCAGCATTGTCAGTTTTATGCAAGGTTTGATAGTGACAGGTTAGGTTTGGTTTTTAACCAATTTCTGATATTTACAACCTAGTTTAACTTGACTTTAATTTTTACCGTCAAACCTTGCATAAGACTGACAAAGCTGACTGACAAAACTGACTGAATCCAAGCAGAGAAAAAGGAAGTTCGGACATTCACCGGTGTATCTCGACATTTACCAGATTTCGGTCTTTCACCGTAACATAGACATGCAATCAGAAAGACAACATAGGGCTCTTACACGAGCATCCTATCCGAGCTCGATCAGCTGAACTAAAACATTGTATGATAGTTGTATGATATACCCACTACCGCTCAAGTTGTTCGCGCATTGACGCACTGTAAACCAGTTTCTTTCACTAGTTTCTTTCACCTTGGCGTGAGAAAAGACAAAGAGACGTGACAGAATAGATTGGAAATATATAGTTTGGGCTATATGTCTACACATTAGGGGGGTGTGTGTGTGTAAATTATTTGGACAGTTTGAAGTCAGAAAACAATTCTTACTTCATAACCTGCTGACAACTATCATTATTCAACTGTCTTTTTTTTACATTAGTTCCAAGTTACTCCAAGGTACTTCATAAAATAACTTGAACACTTAGCATGGTCTTTGCTTAGCAGTCTGCACATGCGGTATGACTCGTAAATCAAATAAAACTGTTGCCTTGGCTCAGTCTTGGTTTTTGGATGTTTACAAATGAGTGTATTTCTTTTCTGTGACTGTATCCCTCCACCAGTTGAGAGGTTTCCGAAACAGCCTATACTGTAAGTATACGGAGCTCGAAAAAATGTCAAGTGTCGCCAAACCCCAAACAGTGTTGATATTTGTTTTTTTCAAAATTATTGCCAGTTCCTCCCCGAATATTTTACACATATTCAATGAAAAATAAGGAATTTAAATTAATATCACGAAGGAAGAATCCCCACCCGCGAAGCCAAGGAGCATGGACGAAAAGGAGTTGCTGAAAAGTTGATGTAAATCCTTTTCGACGATCATAAGCCCCAGAGCTCCGAGCTAGAAATGCCAGAGGGCTCTAAGAATTCTGAGGTTGAGACAAACAAGGACAGCAAAAGTTACTGCTGTCGCCTAGAACAGAGTACGCATGAATTGGGGGCACACTCGATTATTATAAATCAGAACGATGAGCGCTCGGTTTTTCGATCACTCCCCCCCCTTTCTTCCCTTTCTGTAATAATTCTTTTCCGGATATGAAAACACGTGGAAAAAAATCTCCTGGATAATTTCCCCGGAACAACTCTACGTGAAAAATTTGACGAAGAGAAAGTGAGACAATTAAAAAGAATTTCTTGTAGCAATTTTGTCAAATCCCACCAGTGTAACATTTCCCCTGGAATAATCAGCCCCCAGAAATTTCCTTCCGAAAGTGGAATCTCCCTATAAAAATCCATCCCGAGCACAACGCCCCCCCCCAAAAAAAAAAGATGTCTGTATACTTCCAAATAAAAATAAAGCCTAGGTGTACTATATCAAGAATAAATCTATTATGTAAAGTCTAGGTCTAATATGTCAAGCCTGAATCAAAAATATTTGCATTTATTTTAACAAGGAATTAAAACAACTCCAAAACCTTAAAAAAGAAAACCAAAATTTTGAAGCTTAGTGGAAATTGTTGTTAGAAATCAGAGTTGCTGTAATAAACAAGCATCTTTGAATAGACTTTAGTATAAAAGCTCGTTGGCGTTGTATATCTGGACGTTTCCCAAATACCTGTGCAGGGAATACAAGGGTGGTTGAAGCCGTTGAAAGATTCAGTGGGAACGATCCAGAATTTTTAGGAACCTTATTTTCAGGAGATTAAATTATACAACGATGACTACGACTACGACTATGACTATGACTCTGGCCACGACTATGACTACAACTGTGAAAATGGCTGTGACTATGATAATGACCTTACTACAATCACGACTAAGACTATGACCATGACTAAGACTATGTAACAATGACTAACACTATTGCTGAGATTATGACTACTTTTATAAGTATGACTTGACTACAACCACGACTACAGCTAAGACCATGACTATGAATATAGTCATAGCAACTATGTGTGTGTGTGTGCGTGTGCATGTGACTGTGCATGTTCCTGTGACTGTGAGAACGATCCAGAATTTTGAGGAACCCTATTTTCAGGAGATTAAATCATACAACGATGACTACGACTACGACTATGACTCTGGCCACGACTAAGACTATAACTGTGACAATGACTACTACTATGACTATGACTATGATAATGACCTGACTACAATCACGACTAAGACTATGACTATGACTATAACAATTACAATGACTAACACTATTGCTGAGATTATGGCTACTGTTATGAATATGACTTGACTACAACTATGACTACACATAAGACTATAACTATGACTATAGTCATAGCAACTATGCATGTGCCTGATCCTGTGACTGTGCTGGTGCCTGTGCCTTTGTCTATGCCTGTGTCAGTGCCTGTGTCAGTGCCTGTGTCAGTGCCTGTGCCTATGCCCGTGCCTGTGCTGTGCTTTTAGGGGTGTTTTCTCCTTTTTTCGAAAATAGGACAAATTTGTCCAGGCTCGTAACTTTTGATGAGTAAGACTAAACTTGATGAAACTTAAATGTTTAAAATCAGAATAAAAATCCAATTCTTTTGATGGACCTATTGATATTAAAATTCTGTTTTTTAGAGTTCGGTTACTATTGAAACGTGCTGCTCTTACTATAGAGATCACTACCACGAATTCTTTGATATTTCTTAGTATTGGGCGTGATCTTGTCTAACTAGGTTGCTAGCTACTGCTGCAACACGGATACCGCTGCAACCTGGATTACCGTTAAGACCTTGCCTAGATAGATACCTGATTATAAACTGAAAAAAGCCTATGACTTTTTTTTCTTTGGAATAGTAAGAGATGAATCTCAAAGAATCAGGCAGCTGCTTAAGTCCTATATATACAACAGTTTTTTCTTCCAATGATCAATTTTTAATTTAACTTGTCGAAAGATAAGCGTTTATAAATATTGCATTCACTTCTTATGTCATATATGGGTATAACCTCTGCGATTATAACGTCATTCCTCAAGCTTGTGTACGTAAATGCAGTTTTTTTGTCAAAATTGTGACTATTTTAAAAGCTATTTGATTTTTTTATAAAAGGCACTAGATTTAGCAATTCCCCTTACAATGAGCCATTATAAGGTTCTCTGTGATTTGTCAGTGCCCAGCTAGCTGAGGAGGAAAAAAATGGAAAGAAAAAAAAAGATGCCGTACATATAGAATATTGTGGTTACGGACGCTTTTCTTGATTTTCAAGCCAATTATCGTTTTACTATGGGGCGTGTCGTCTCTTACTAGGTTGCTAGCTACCGCTGCAACCCGGATCCTATATACAGTTCGTTACCACGAACTATTTGACTAAATTTAAAATTGTAAGGTGTTTTTCTAGTTTGAATTAAACGATTCAAATCATTGCTCAGATACCATAAATATTTTTGCCATTTACATAATAACTTTGGCGAAACTGAAAGTCGAAAAACATATTGTAAACAGTAGCCTTTTCAATATGATTATAATAACTTTATATTCATTCTTTATTATAAAACAAGGCTCAGTATATGCAATTATCTCTTCTTCTAATGATCATCTCTTAAAATAATCTTCATGGGAAGATGATATATTCTTTCCATGTCCAGTCCTCTTCATGGACTGAATCTAGTATATCCAGTCATGTTTGTACCCCAGTGTTTTACAGTATCCAGTACATACTGTCTATTATGTACAGGGTTTTCCCGACTCCCTGGATCTGCCACTGCCACCAACAAATTCTACAATGAACCTGCACCTATTATGAAAAAAACAAAAATAATACAAACAGGAAAAGCCTATGGCTTTTTCTTAATTGGAATAGTAAGAGGTGACCGGGCTGCAACCTACGATTATGACGTTACTGATCAATAATTAACGTGAAATATGCATTTTTCGTAAAAATTGATTATGTTTAAAAAAACTTTTGTTACAAAAAGTTTTTAGCCACATCAATTTCCATTAAAATGAATCATTAAACAGCTCTCTATGATGTTCCAGTGCAAATCTGTCTCAGGAGGAAAATGAAAAAGCACTGCCTGGGATTTAACTTGACTGATCCTTTATACAATAATAATTACTATGTGCTTGAGTTTGTTCTTTACTATAAAATAAATTATAAGACCATATCGAAATTAGACTTTATTCATCTCTAAGTTGTAAGGTAAATGAAAAGACACTATGGAACCACAAACAGGGAATGTCACAAATTTGTGTCTAATACTAAGTGTTCGTACTGCTTTTGTTCAGCTCTGTTTTGTTCAGCTTCATCGAACCTGGTTGAATTTTTTGGAGACTTCCACACCGAAGGGCTTTGGACAATCATTTGGATTTATATAGTATTTTTAAATTAGTACCCTCTTCTCCTATGTCATAGTTCAATATAAAACAATTGTTTGTCAAAACATTAAAAACGCTAATGTAATATCATCACACTAATCTGTAAATTAGATGAAAGTAGATTAGTAAATTAGATGAATGTAAAAAACTACTGAAAGTAGACTTTATGTCGGGAAGGCTTTCAATCAAAGCCAATAGCACCAAAAGGAGCCTCCAAATTGCAGCAGTCAAATTCTCAATTGAGCGTGTTTGAGGACTATAGTTTGCTGAACTTCAAAAAACTCTGCTCTGTTGAATAGAGAAAATTAAATTAACGCTTTCTAATGATGCAATTTTCACTAATTCTGAATATCTCTATCTCCGGTACACAACGGGAGAAGTTGAATGGTTCTTTGTAAGATACCCAGGAAAGAAAGAGTCGGCGTTAAGTTTTCTGTTTTTTATTCAGATCTCTTATCCAAGCTAAAAAAAAACGGCATCAATTCTAAATAGTTTGGCTTTATAAACTAGAAAAGTTTATAATGGATGAAATACACTGATCTTTTAAGGTACCACAACGCCTTAGGTGAAAGATAAATTTTTCTGGAAGAATATTTATGTCAAAATATATTTTTTATTCATTGCAGCTTATAACTGATAGCACCACTAATTTCAATATAAGGAAAGAACGATTAATTACAGGTTAGAGTCTAAGTGGGTTACTTCTCTTATAGCATTTGGATCTTTATAGCATTTTTATAGCATTAGCATCTTCCATTACTTGTATGTTATTAAATATAGAAAATAGGCGTGAAAATAAAAAGCGAAATTAAAAACTTAAGATGAACAGTAATTGTACTATATTTTATGGTGATGCTACTCCCTCTCAACTCCCGACTTTTTGCGCACAGTTCATCACGAGCAGTTGACTGTCATTTACTTTTAAAAGTGACGTCATGATTTCAAGTTTGTAAGCGCCTGGCACATAGCTGAATCGTATTTAGGCAAAATCATAATGTATGACGTCACCTAGAGTATATAAGACAGTGCTCGGAGTGATTCTGTATTATATCTCTTTTAGAAATAATTTAATTTAGTTACAAAAGATTTTTAACCCAATTAATTCCCTTTAAAATGAGCCATTGAACAACTCTCTACGATGTTCCAGTGCCAAGCTATCTGTGCAAAAGCAAAAAAAAAAAAGTGTGCACTTTAGGCCGAATGTTGTAGTAGCTGCCTCAAGCCAAAATTTTTCAATATAATCTGACACTATTTTTAGGAGCTATGGGTTATAATATTTCTTAACATTGAACGTGATCGTCTCTTACTAGGTTGCTAGCTACCGCTGCAAAATGGATGCACCATACCCTAGAAATTTTACTAATATGATTTATGTACAAAAATCAAATATCTTTGAAAAGACTGCAGCATGAAAAAGACATCAAAAATGCAGTTTTTAGTGGATAATTTATTCTCTTTTAGAAATAATTTATTTTAGTTACAAAAGATTTTTAACCCAATTAATTTCCTTTAAAATAAGCCATTGAACAACTCTCAACGATGTTCCAGTTCAAGCTATCTATGGAAAAGAAAGAATGAAAAAAAAATATGCCGTTTAGGCAGAATGTTGTAGTAGCCGCCACTTTTCTTGATTTTCAAGCCAATATATATTTCCCTTGCTGTTCAAGCCATGGGACAGAAAGTTTCTTATATTGGGGTTTCGGACAAGGTGGTTCTAATGGTGTACTTTTTGTTTTGATCTCACTCTTTTTTTAAGGAGTAATGGGTTTTTATATTTCTTAACATTGGACGTAATCGTTTCTTACTAGGTTGCTAGCTAACGCTGCAACCCGGATAACCGAGATTAGGTGTCTAAAAGTCCCAGTAATTACAGTGGTCAATCTTGGCTCAGAAACGTAAGCGGTTCTAAAGGTTCAGCTTAGACATGGTCATTCGGAATGTAATTTTTTAAACACCCTTGATTAAACAATACGGTTTGTGGGGAAAAAATGGTTTGATCCCAGTTCATGTGGCCGTAGTCAAAGAAAAGTTTTGATAGTTAGGCCACTTTTTACGGATGAAAGATGACACCATCCTTCTTCGGACTATCTGTCGGCTTTTTCTACAAATTTTGAAAAAAAAACTGCATTTTCGTGTACAAGCTTGATGATTGATGTTACGATCGTATATAGGTTATAACCAAGTCATTAAGATTCAATGACTTTTGGGGGTGTTTATATCGCTTTTTTGAAAATGTTCGATATGAAGTTACAAGCAGGAAAAAGCCTATGGCTTTTCTTCATTGGAATAGTAAGAGACGACCTGGCTACAACCTATGATTATGACGTCATTGATCAATACTTAACATGAAATATACAATTTTTTTTATAGCAAAATTAATTCTATTTTTAAAATTATTTGTTTTAATTACAAAGGTTTTTAACCCCATTAATTTCCTTTAAAATGAGCCATTGCACAACTCTCTGCGATGTTCCAGTGCCAAGCTAACTGTGGAAGAAAATAAAGAAACAAGAAAAAAGAAAAAAAGAGGTCGTTTAGGCAGAATGCTGGAGTATTCTTTTCATGTATTTATTGGTATCAAAATACCGTTTTTAGAGTTTTCTGCTACTATTGACATGAGTCACTCTTACTATACAGTTTGTTACCACGAACTGTTTGATTTTAAATAATAACGGACAATTATATAAGAAAAACTGTATTGACAAACACCATTTATGATGAACTATATCGGTCCTTTATCGGGGTGATTTCGTCTTTTTTTGAAAACAAGGTAAATTTTCTCAGGCTCATACCTTTTGATGGATATGAGTAAACTTGATGAAACTTATATAAAATCAGCATAAAAATCCAATTCTTTTATGCATCTATATATTAAAGTTCTGTTTTTTAGAGTTTCGGTTACTATTGAGACGAGTCGCTCTTACTATACAGTTCTTTACCACGAACTGTTTGAAAATTTAAACTAACTATCGCATTGCTCTTTTTTAGAAACCCAGATTACAAACAGGAAAATCCTACGACATTTTCTTAGCTGGAGTTGGAATAGTAAGACACGAAGCTCAGTATGGCACCATACCCCAGATAAGCAACAGTTCAAAAGATGCTTGTATTACCTTATTTTTAGTCACTATACACTATAGTTTTTTTCTTTACTAGGTTTCAGCTATATCCAGTGGAACCTACATACTTCCCATTTATAATGAACTATATGGATCGATTACGTATGTCTTATATTATCTTGTCGAAAGATAAGCGCGCATAAATATTGAATTCATTTATTACTTCATATATTGTTACTACCTATGATTCTGACGTCATTCATCAAGATTGGTCATAAAACTGCAGTTTTTAATGGAAAAATTGATTTTGTTTCAAATAAAAAAAATGAATTATGAATGGCTCTAGATCTAGTAATTTCCTTTAAAATGAGCCAGCGAAAAACTCTCTACGATGTTTCAGTGCCAAGCTATCCACGGAAAAGAAAAAAAATGAAAAAAAAGATGTCGTTTAGGCAGAATGCTGTAGTAGCTGCCACTTTTCTTGATTTTCAAGCCATATATTTCCCTTGTTGTTAAAGTCAAGGGAAAATAAGTTTCCTACATATGAGTTTCGAGCCAGGCAGTTCTAATCGTGTACTTTTTGTTTTGATTTGAGTCTATATTTAGGAGTTATGGGCTATTATATTTATTAGCATTGGACATGATCATCTCTTACTAGGTTGCTAGCTACCACTGCAACACGGATTAAAAAAGAAAACCAAAAGTGTGAAGCTTAGTAGACAATCGGCTTTAGAAATTGGACTGGCTTCAATCTTTGAAAAGACAGCAATATGAAAAGACAAAAAAATACATTTTTGTTAAAGAAGTGATTCGATTTTAAAAACTTTTCGTTTTTAATTAAAAAGGCACTAGAACTTTTAAGTTTTGTTCTATAAGCATTTTTGCGACATTCTAGGATCACTGGGTTGATACGATCACGCCTGACATCCGTGATCTTGCTTCTGGCAAAAATACAAAATTCCCCATTTTTTTCAGATAGGACCTTGAAACCTCTACAGTAAGGTTTTTTGATACGCTGAATCTGATTGTGTTATTTTCATTAAGATTATATTACTGTTAGCGGTTGTTTTCCTCTATTTTTTGAAAATAAGGCAAATTTTCTCAGGCTTGTAACTTTTGATGTGTAAGACTAAACTTGATGAAACTTACATATTTGAAATCAGCATAACAATCCCATTATTTTGATGTATCAAAAGAATCAAAATCCGCTTTTAGAGTTTAGGTTTCTGTTGAGCCGAGTCACCTCTTACTTACAGGTCTTTACCACGAACTGTTTGAAAAGTTTGCCCTAAAAGACCTCAAAAATCCCCATTTTAGGGGGAAATCCTTGGAATGTAAATACTGCTGTTATCTGTTTATTTTAGTGATGCCTAACGTACCAATGTCCAAAAAATAACTCCAATATTTATGAATATTATTATTATTGAGACATTTACTTGCAATGCGGAAGAATTTGTTGATCCTTGATTGCCAGTTACATTGGTCTCTTCGGTATTTGTTGTTGATTTTACAGTGGTATGCACGTTTTTACTTTTCAATGTTGAAGGTTTAGGTTGGTGCTGTTGAGGTAACTGGAGGTTGGGAGATGGAACAAGTGGTTTTGGGGATTTAGGTTCAGTTACTAATTGAAGAAATTTACACAATGAAAATTTATCTTTATATGAAATCTTTAAGAAAAGTCTTTTTTCTTCTTTTGAGAGATGTATATATTTTCTATTCAGGTATAAATTATCTTCTTCTTCTTTCATGAATCCTCTTGAAAAAAATTTAAGTTTTAATTCCTCTGGTAAATTTTCATGTGATTTAGTCGCTACATCATAAATCTCCTGATCATCCTCATCTTGATCTTCCAAACTTTCATAAATAATATCAGTTAAAATTCTCTCTTGGTGTCCATGAACGTTTTGTCTGAATGTAGTGAATAAAACATCTAAGCACAAAGGTTTCTCTGTCTCTGTAGAATTGGAATTTCTAACAGTTAAGTCTCTAAGAGTATTTTCAATTTTTTTGTTTTGGTCCTTACACAGCTTATCCGTTTCATCTTTTATACATTTTCGATCCTCCTTCTTACATTGCTTATTCCATAATATATATTCCATCATGCGTTTCTTTTCAGTAAGAGGTAGTTCTTTAAACCAAAACGATAGTTCGTTCAAACCAATTACTTGAGTTCGAAACTTCTCTTTATGTTCATCCATTCTATCATAAAAATCCAAAAGATATTCGATTTGTGTATCTGGAGGTAATTTTTCTAATACTGATACATAGATATTTTCCTTCGCCTTGAAATTAACAATTTTGTCTTTAATTTTATTCTTACACTTCATCATGAAATCATCATCAAGTTTTTTGGAAAACTTTTCGGCCAAATCTGTTTCATATCCGCTGAATTTACAGTTTGTATCTAGACAACATAACATTTCTTCAAATTCGCATTCATCGGAAGAACTTAGAGCTTCGTATGAACAAGTAACATAAATAAAAGGAAACAAATATATAAACAAAATATACTTAGTCATTTGGTCTGTTCGATAATAAGTTCTACCCCGTAAAATGGCGTATCGAGTCAATTGAAACAAAAGGAAAACCAAACTAATTTAAAAAATTTCAGGTATTTATCTGGTTTTAATAAAAAAATTAAAATTATTGCTCAGACACCATAAATATTTTTGCAGTTTGCAGTTAAATAAAATTAGTTTATTTAAATTTTTCAGGAATTTTTAGTTTCAGTTGACAAATCACATTTTTGTGACAAAGACAAGCTGAGGCAAAAGTTAAAGGTCCAATAAAAAAAAAATTAATTTCACAAAGGCACCACTTCTAATTTAAGGTCCATTTGGACGTCATGACATCAAGAAAAGGTTCAAATTGTCTGCGTTTAGAAGACAAGTGACAGTGTGAGAATCTATATATAGAAACTTGCCCGTGCCAAGTGTCAGAGGCTGCTGGCGCCGTCACACTTATAAAGAAAAATGAATATTTTCTTGCAAGGAGAAGTACTTTAATTTGCTTAAAGAGTGAAAAATTGGTAATTGCTAAAATACTTGGACATATTTTGACACGAGATTAAAACAATTTCAAAACCCTAAAATAGAAAACTAAAACTTTGAAGCCTAGTAGAAATCGTTGTTAGAAATCAAACTTACTGTAATAATAAAATATTTATGAATAGATTAAATATGAAAAGACATTAAATTGCCAAAAGAACAAAAAACTCGTAAATGCGATAATATTTGTATATATTTTAACAAGTCATTAGAACAATTCCAAAACCTCAAAAAAGAAAACCAAAAGTTTGAAGCTTATTAGAAATTGTTGTAAGAAATTGGACTGCTTTAACCATCAAATATCTTTGAATAGACCACTGTATGAAAAGGCATTGAATTGCGGAAATGGCAAAAGTTTAGTAGAAATCGTTGTTAGAAATCGGACTTGCTGTAATAATCATATCTTTGAATAGGCTGCAGTATGAAAAAATATTTAATTCCTTAAAGAGCACAAAACTGGTAAATGAAAAAATCTTTGTATATATTTTAACAAGGGACTACCGCAATTTAGAAACCTTGAAAAATAAAACCAAAGTTTGAAGCTTAGTAGAAATAGTTGTTAGAAATCGGACATATTGTAATAATGAAATATCTTTGGATAGATTGCAGTATGAAAAGACATTTAATTGAGTAAAGAGAGAAAAAACTGGTAATTGCAAAACTATTTGTACACATTTTAAGAATGGATTGCAACAATTCAAAAACTTTAAAAAGAAAAGCAAAATTTTGAAGCTTAGCAGAAATCGCTGTTAGAAATTGGACTTGTTTTGATAATCAAATATCTTTGAAAAGACACAGTAAAAGATATTAAATTCTGTTGAAAGATATTAAATTCTGTAAAGGGGAAAACACTGGTATAGCAAAAATATTTGTATATATTTTAGCAAGGGATTACAGCAATTTAAAAGCCTTATGAAATAAAACCAAAAATTTGAAGCATAGTAGATGTCACTGTTAACAATCGGACTTGCTTTAATAATCAAATATCTTTGAAAAAACCGCAGTAAGAAAAGACAACAAATTGTCTGCGGTTAGAAGACAAGCAACAATCAGAATTCATGTATATAGATATATGAAAGCCTGCCCCGTGCCGAGTACCAGGGCCTGTTTGCGAAGCCGCCAGGCTCCTGGTTCTTTACTATAATCCTAAAATTAGAGTCAGATCAAAACAAGAAGTACACAATTAGAACCGCCTTTCGCAAAACCCCTACATAGAAAACTTACCGTCCCTTAGCTTGAATGAACGTCTTAAAAAGACATTTCTTATGATTATTTCTTCTGCAAAAAATACCAAATTCCAAAATTTTGTAGATAGGAGCTTGGAACCTCTACTGTAAGGTTCAGAATATCGTAGTTTAAACAACTTTTCTTGTTTTTCAAGCCAGTAGATTTTTCTCGCTCTTCAAACCAAGGGACAGTAAGTTTCCAATACAGGGTTATCTGACAAGATGGTTCTAATACTATAATTCTTGCTTTGACCTGACACTCTTTTCTGGAGTTATGGGGTATTGTATTTCTTAGCATCGGACTCGATCGTCTCTTACTAGGTTGCTAACTACCACTGCAATCTAGATTAATAATATTATTCAGACACCATAAATATTTTCACAGTTTGCATAATAATTTTAGTATTTCTGAACTGAAAATATTTAAAAATAAACAGATGTTATTATAGCTAACATATAGTATTGCATTTACTTTTACGTCATATATGGTTACAACCTAAGATTATGACGCCATTCATCAATTTTGTATATGAAAATAGTTTTTCGTCAAAAATTGATTCTATTGTAAAAATTATTTTTATCAATTTAAAAAGTTTTCAAATACAACAATTTCCTTTAAAATGAGCCACTAAATTACTCTCTCTGATGTTCCAGTGCCCCCTAGATGCAAAGGAAAAAAAAAAAACCAACAAAGAGGAAAATCTAAAAAAAAAAAAAAAACGAGACTGTGGCCAGTGGAGAGAAAAGAAAACAACAAATGCAAAACGACGTGGATATTTCGCCTGTATTCAAACAAGGCGTCTTCAGCACGAAAGAAACACAAGAAGAACAGGATAAAAAAAAGATAAAATTAAAACCAATAAAACCACCACCAAAAAAAAAAAACAAATAAAAATGTACAATTGGCGCAAACTGATCCACGTAGGGAAAAGATGCTATTATAGAGTTACTTCAGTGAGGACACCAGAGTAACTGAGGAAAAATAAAAAAAACTGTAAATTACTTTAATTATTCTGTTGCGAAATAATCCTTTTGTTAGCTATTACTGAAGCAAATCGTTTTGGTCTAGCAGGTAAAATAGTCCCCTGGTGATTATTTAAAATCTTAACTCCCCTATTGACTGTTGATTCACTCTTTAGAAGGTTATCATAAATTGGGTGAATATTTAAATTACCTGTGTCCCTATTTATGGAAAGGTTAGCAAAAATATTTTATTTAATTTCTATGGGCGAGGGAAGCCATAGAAATTAAAAACCATTTGTTTGCTAACCTTTCTACAAATAGGGACACAGGTAATTTAAATACAGGCGAATACAGGCGAAATATCCGCGTCGTTTTGCATTTGTTGTTTTATTTTCTCTCCACTGGCCACAGTCTCGTTTTTTTTTTTTTTTTTTTAGATTTTTCTCTTTGTTGGTTTTTGTCATGGCTGGCTAGTTCGGCTTAAGAATTTCAAGGAAAAAAAGGAAGAAAACAGATCCCGTCAATGCCGAATATATTAGTTCAAACAGATTCTTATGTTTTTCAAGCCAATAGATTTTCTTAGTTATTCAAAACGAGGTGCTGTATGTTTCCTAGATAGGGTTTTTGGAAAAGGGGTTTCTAATGCTACGAAACTAATATAGGCCCCATTTATAATGAACTGTAATCGGTCCTTTATGTAATTCTGAAATATATATAAAATAAAGTAAAATTTATTTTTTCAATTTTTACATATTGTCACTCATTACGTCATATATGGTTAAAGTACACAATCGGTGTTAGATCTTACGTCATGTCACTTATTACTTTATATGTGGTTATGATACGATCACCCTGGGGGAAAAAAGGCTAACAAATAAACACGCATCCGTGATCTTTCTTTCTGGCATGAAAAATACAAAATTCCGTGTTTTTGCTGATAGGAGCTTGAAACTTTTACAGAAAGGTTCTCTAATACGCTAGTAGAATAAGAGGTACCATATTGTGGCCTTTACGTTCCTTCCGGTTTTTCTGCTAGTTAATTCTACTTCTACTGGTCATTACACTCTTTCTTTGTCAGGAGATTTACGTAATTAATTAAACCTGTATTATAAAACCAGCGTGTCTTGTTTCGAGTTTTAACGGACAAGTTTTTTGATAACTTGATAGGTGATTTGAATAAAAGGAAGTACTCAATTTACTTCTTAGTGTTAAATGACAGATTTCCAAATACGATCATTTAGAAAAGCAGACAAAAAAATTGGTTGTTCCCTCATTTCTGTAGGGCAGGAGATAACTTAATTTACTTAGACAATGAACGATATTAATTAGTGATTGATTGTATCAGTGGAGAAAAAAAGGATTAAACTGATTAACAGTTAAGGTAACCCCAAAGGAGCTGTTAACTGAGGTAATTTGTTATAAATTTGAAAAATACCTAACGACGAATCGGAAATGGTTGATTAAGATTTGCAAAAAAAGGGGTAATGGGATTTGCGAATTGGAGGAGATGGGGTGGTTATGCACTGTATAATACACAAGTGATGTTTTGGAGAGTATTGTCAATTTAAATAGGATCTAACGTTCCCCGGGGGGTTTAGTTAAATTGGGTTGAGTTGCACGAAGGTTCAGTAGTACGAGAGTTCAGTAGCACGGGGGTTCAGTTGTATAGGGTTTCGGTTAGACAGGGGTTTCAGTTACATGAAGGGATTCAGTTGAACGAGGGGGGATTTGCGATTTGGAGGAGATGGAGTGATAGTGTACTGTATAATGCACAAGTAATGTTCTGGAGAGTATTGTCAATTTAAAATAGTTTAGAAATAAAAAAAATTAACAAGAAATGGCTGAAAAGTGTTTTGAGGGAGATGGACTGCATGGAGGGTTGAGATGCACGACAGTTCAGTTAAAGGGGGGGGGGGGGGGATACAGTTACAACGTTTGATTAACATTTGCAAAAAAGGAGTAATGGGATTTGCGAATTGGAGGAGATGGGGTAGACAAGTGATGTTTTGGAGAGTAAGAGTATTGTCAATTTAAATAGGATCTAACGTTCCCCGGGGGTTTAGTTAAATTGGGTTGAGTTGCACGAAGGTTCAGTAGTACGAGAGTTCAGTAGCACGGGGGTTCAGTTGTATAGGGTTTCGGTTATACAGGGGTTCAGTTACATGGAGGGATTCAGTTGAACGAGGGGAGATTTGCGATTTGGAGGAGATGGAGTGATAGTGTACTGTATAATACACAAGTAATGTTCTGGAGAGTATTGCCAATTTAAAATAGTTTAGAAATAAAAAAAAATTAACAAGAAATGGCTGAAAAGTGTTTTGAGGGAGATGGACTGCATGGAGGGTTGAGATGCACGAGAGTTCAGTTAAAGGGGGGTCAATTTAAAATAGTTTAGAAATAAAAAAAATTAACAAGAAATGGCTGAAAAGTGTTTTGAGGGAGATGGACTGCATGGAGGGTTGAGATGCACGAGAGTTCAGTTTAACAAGAAATGGCTGAAAAGTGTTTTGAGGGAGATGGACTGCATGGAGGGTTGAGATGCACGAGAGTTCAGTTAAAGGGGGGAGAGGGGGGTACAGTTACAACGTTTGATTAACATTTGCAAAAAAAAGGAGTAATGGGATTTGCGAATTGGAGGAGATGGGGTAGTTATGCACTGTATAATACACAAGTGATGTTTTGGAGAGTTAGGGGACCTGTGTGTCTCTTTGGGCTATGTGTGTCTCTTTGGGGCATTTGAATCTATTGGTCTGTATGTGTCTGTATGGGCGTTTTTTTTGTCTCTTCGGGCTGTGTGTATCTCTTTAGCCTGTGTTTGTGTCTCTTTGAGCTGTGTGTGCCTCTTTAGGCTGTGTGTCTCTTTGAGCAGTTTTGAATCTTTTTGGTCTGTGTGTGTCTCTTTTAGCTTTTTGTGTCGTTTTGAGCATTGTGTGTCTCTGTTGGATGTGTGCGTCTCTTTGGGCCGTGTGCATCTCTTTGAGCTGTATGTGTCTCTTTGGGCTGTTTGAATCATTTTGGTCTGTGTGTCTTTATTTTGGCTGTTTGTGTCTCTTAGGGCTCGTGTATGTCTCTTTGGAGCTATGTGTGTCTCTTTGGGGCGTTTGAATCTTTTGGTCTGTATGTGTCTGTATGGGCTATGGGACGTTTTCTGTCTCTTTGGGCTGTGTGTGTGCGTCTCTTTGGGCTTTGTGTGTCTCTTCGGGCTCTGTGTATGTCTCTTTAGCCTGTGAGTATCTCTTTGGGCAGTGTGTGTCTCTTTAGGCTGTGCGTCTCTTTGGGACAGTTTGAATCTTTATGGTCTGTGTGTGTGCCTCTTTTGGCTATTTGTGTCGTTTTTTTGGGCTTTGCGTCTCTCTTTGGTCTGTATGTGTCTCTTTGGGCTGTTTGAGTCTTTTAGGTCTGTGTTTGTCTCTTTGGGTTGTGTTTCTCTTTGGCCTGTCTATGTCTCTTTGAGCTGTTTGTGTCTCTTGAGACTGTGTGTGTCTCTTTGGGCTGTGTGTCTCTTTGAGCTGTTTGAGTCTTTTTGGTCTGTTTGTGTGTCTCTTTGGGCTGTTTGAGTCTTTTTGGTCTGTGTTTGTCTCTTTGGGCTGTTTGTGTCTCTTTGGGCTGTGTGTGTGTGTCTCTTTGGGCTGTGTGTGTGTGTTTCTTTGGGCTTTGTGCGTCTCTTTGGGCTGTGTGTCTCGATGGACTGTTTGAGTCTTTTTGATCTGTTTGTGTCTCTTTGGGCTGTTTGAGTCTTTTTTTTGGGCTGTGTTTGTCTCTTTGGGCTTCTGTCTCTTTGGGCTGTTTGTGTTTCTTTGGGCTATGTATGTCTCTTTGGGCTGTTTGAGTCATTTTAGTCTGTGTGTCTTTCTTTTGGCTGTTTGTGTCTCTTAGGAGTCGTATGTGCCTCTTTGGGCTATGTGTGTCTCTTTGGGGCGTTTGAATCTTTTGGTCTGTATGTGTCTGTATGGGCGTTTTTTGGTCTGTGTGTTTTGTGTCTCTTTGGGCTGTGTGTGTTTCTTTGGGCTTTGTGCGTCTCTTTGGGCTGTGTGTCTCGATGGACTTTTTGAGTCTTTTTGATCTGTTTGTGTCTCTTTGGGCTGTTTGAGTCTTTTTTGGGCTGTGTTTGTCTCTTTGGGCTTCTGTTTCTTTGGGCTGTTTGTGTTTCTTTGGGCTATGTGTGTCTCTTTGGGCTGTTTGAGTCATTTTGATCTGTGTGTCTTTCTTTTGGCTGTTTGTGTCTCTTAGGAGTCGTATGTGCCTCTTTGGGCTATGTATGTCTCTTTGGGGCGTTTGAATCTTTTGGTCTGTATGTGTCTGTATGGGTGGCTGTTTGTGTCTCTTAGGGGTTGTGTGTGCCTCTTTGGGCTATGTGTATCTCTTTGGGGCGTTTTTGAATCTTTTGGTCTGTATGTGTCTGTATGGGCGTTTTTTTTTTTTTTGGTCAGTGTGTGTTTCTTTGGGCTTTGTGCATCTCTTTGGGGCTGTGTGTCTCGTTGGACTGTTTGAGTCTTTTTGATCTGTTTGTGTCTCTTTGAGCTGTTTGAGTCTTTTTTGGGCTGTGTTTGTCTCTTTGGGCTTCTGTCTCTTTGGGCTGTTGGTGTTTCTTTGGGCTATGTGTGTCTCTTTGGGCTGTTTGAGTCATTTTGGTCTGTGTGTGTGTCTCTTTAGGCTGTATGTCTCTTTGGGCAGATTTGAATCTTTTTGGTCTTTGTGTGTTTCTTTTGGCTGTTTGTGTCTCTTAGAGGCCATGTGTGTCTCTTTGGGCAATGTGTGTGTCTCTTTGGAGGGTTTGAATCTTTTTGGTATGTATGTGTCTGTATGGGCGTTTTTTTTTGTCTCTTTGAGCTGTGTGTGTGTCTCTTTGGGCTTTGTGTGTCTCTTCGGACTGTGTGTATGTCTCTTTAGCCTGTGTGTGTCTCTTTGGGCTGTGTGTGTCTCTTTAGGCTGTATATCTCTTTGGGCAATTTGAATCTTTATGGTCTGTGTGTGCCTCTTTTGGCTGTTTTGTGTCGTTTTGGGCTTTGTGTCTCTCTGTTGGATGTGTGCTTTTCTTTGGGCCGTGTACGTCTCTTTGAGCTGTATGTGTCTCTTTGGGCTGTGGGATGTCTCTTTGTGATGTGTGTATCTCTTTAGGTTGTGTGTGTCTCGTTGGACTGTGTGTCTTTTTGGGGTGTCTGAGTCTTTTTGGTCTATGTTTGTCTCTTTGGGCTGTGTATGTTTCTTTGGGCTTTGTGTGTCTCTTTGAGCTATGTGTCAATACGTTTAAGCAATAAATATCTTTAAGCTTAACCCGTCTTTATTCTTTAGAATAGTTCTATTGTAAGCAAGTAACAAACTCTTTCCTGAAGTCACCTCTTGGATACACAATGCAGAAACTTCATTTAAGAAACTATGAAAAAATTGTAAGTAAGTAACAAATTCTTTCTTGAGGTCACCTCTTGGATACACAATACAGAAATTTCATTAAGGAAATTATGAAAAAATTGTAAGTAAATAGCAAATTCTTTCTTGAATTCACCAGCTGGATAAACAAAAAGACATTTCGTTCAAGAAATTATGACAAAATTCTAAGTAAGTAACAAACTCTTTCTTGAAGTTACCTCATGGATATACAATGCAGAAATTTCATGTAAGAAATCACCTGCTGGATAAACAAAAAAAGACATTTCGTTCAAGAAACTATGACAAAATTCCAAGTAAGTAACAAGCTCTTTATTGTTTTCATGACTTTTCTTTTCTTTTTTCTTTCTCCTTGTTTCTTCTTCTTTTGTCTCTTCTTCTCTCTTTTTTTCTCCTTTCTTTCTTTGAGATACACGATGTAGAAATTTAATTCAAGAAATTATGAAAAAATTCTCAGCAAGTAACAATTTCTTTCTTGAAGTCAACTCTTGTGTAGAAATTTAATTCAAGAAATTATGAAAAAATTCTCAGTAAGTAACAATTTCTTTCTTGAAGTCAACTCTTGGATACACAATACGGGAATTTCATTCAAGAAATTATGAAAAAATTGTAACTAAGTAGCAAATTCTTTCTTGAATTCACTTGTTGAATAAACAAAAAGAAATTTCATTCAAGAAATTATGACAAAATTCTAAGTAAGTAACAAACTCTTTATTGTTTTCACGAGTTAGATATACGATGTAGAAATTAAATTCAAGAAATTATGAAAAAATTCTCAGTCTAAGTAGCAAATTCTTTCTTGAATTCACCTGTTGGATAAACAAAAAGACATTTCGTTCAAGAAATTATGACAAAATTCTAAGTAAGTAACAAACTCTTTATTGTTTTCACGAGTTAGATAAACGATGTAGAAATTAATTTCAAGAAATTATGAAAAAATTCTCAGTAAGTAACCATTTCTTTCTTGAAGTCAACTGTTGGATATAATTTCTTGAATGAAATTTCCGTATTGTGTATCTAAGTGTAAGTAAGTAACAATCTCTTTATTGATTTTCACCTCTTGAATATACAGTACAGATACTTCATTCAAGAAACGTGATTAAACAAGTTTTGAAACTACATGCTATTTGCATGCCTTCCCTTGGCACCTTTCCAAATGAGCGGGGATTCCCCACTGTTTCCTACACATTGCAAAAAGTGAGCAGTACGAAAACTCCACGTTTTCAACCAGACTGGTTTTTTAGACAACACACCCACAGAGATGACACACACACATAGAGTCGAGACACGCACAGGCACGACACATAAAAAGAGTCATAGTGAGAGAGATATCCAAAAAGTTGGGTTGATCTAGGTTCACTTAGAGTGGCGTAACAATCTCTTTATTGATTTCACCTCTTGAATATACAGTACAGATACTTCATTCAAGAAACGTGATTAAACACGTTTTGAAACTACATGCTATTTGCATGCCTTTCCTTGGCACCTTTCCAAATGAGCGGGGATTCCCCACACTGTTTCCTACACATTGCAAAAAGTGAGCAGTACGAAAACTCCACGTTTTCAACCAGACTGGTTTTTTAGACAACACACCCACAGAGATGACACACACACATAGAGTCGAGACACGCACAGGCACGACACACAAACAGAGTCATAGTGAGAGAGATATCCAAAAAGTTGGGTTGATCTAGGTTCACTTAGAGTGGCGCGCCACTCTAAGTGAACCTAGATCAACCCAACTTTTTGGATATCTCTCTCACTATGACTCTGTTTGTGTGTCGTGCCTGTGCGTGTCTCGACTCTATGTGTCTGTGTCATCTCTGTGGGTGTGTTGTCTAAAAAACCGGTCTGGTTGAAAACGTGGAGTTTTCGTACTGCTCACTTTTTGCAATGTGTAGGAAACAGTGGGGAATCCCCGCTCATTTGGAAAGTTGCCAAGGAAAGGCATGCAAATAGCATGTAGTTTCAAAACGTGTTTAATCACGTTTCTTGAATGAAGTATCTGTACTGTATATTCAAGAGGTGAAATCAATAAAGAGATTGTTACGCCACTCTAAGTGAACCTAGATCAACCCAACTTTTTGGATCTCTCTCTCACTATGACTCTGTTTGTGTGTCGTGCCTGTGCGTGTCTCGACTCTATGTGTGTGTGTCATCTCTGTGGGTGTGTTGTCTAAGAAACCAGTCTGGTTGAAAACGTGGAGTTTTCGTACTGCTCACTTTTTGCAATGTGTACGAAACAGTGGGGAGTCCCCGCTCATTTGGAAAGGTGCCAAGGAAAGGCATTCAAATAGCATGTAGTTTCAAAACGTGTTTAATCACGTTTCTTGAATAAAGTATCTGTACTGTATATTCAAGAGGTGAAATCAATAAAGAGATTGTTACTTACTTACACTTAGATACACAATACGGAAATTTCATTCAAGAAATTATATCCAACAGTTGACTTCAAGAAAGAAATGGTTACTTACTGAGAATTTTTTCATAATTTTTTGAAATTAATTTCTACATCGTTTATCTAACTCGTGAAAACAATAAAGAGTTTGTTACTTACTTAGAATTTTGTCATAATTTCTTGAACAAAATGTCTTTTTGTTTATCCAACAGGTGAATTCAAGAAAGAATTTGCTACTTAGACTGAGAATTTTTTCATAATTTCTTGAATTTAATTTCTACATCGTATATCTAACTCGTGAAAACAATAAAGAGTTTGTTACTTACTTAGAATTTTGTCATAATTTCTTGAATGAAATTTCTTTTTGTTTATTCAACAAGTGAATTCAAGAAAGAATTTGCTACTTAGTTACAGTTTTTTCATAATTTCTTGAATGAAATTCCCGTATTGTGTATCCAAGAGTTGACTTCAAGAAAGAAATTGTTACTTACTGAGAATTTTTTCATAATTTCTTGAATTAAATTTCTACACAAGAGTTGACTTCAAGAAAGAAATTGTAACTTGCTGAGAATTTTTTCATAATTTCTTGAATTAAATTTCTACATCGTGTATCTAAGTCATGAAAACAATAAAGAGTTTGTTACTTACTTGGAATTTTGTCATAGTTTCTTGAACGAAATGTCTTTTTTGTTTATCCAGCAGGTGATTTCTTACATGAAATTTCTGCATTGTGTATCCATGAGGTAACTTCAAGAAAGAGTTTGTTACTTACTTAGAATTTTGTCATAATTTCTTGAACGAAATGTCTTTTTGTTTATCCAGCTGGTGAATTCAAGAAAGAATTTGCTATTTACTTACAATTTTTTCATAATTTCCTTAATGAAATTTCTGTATTGTGTATCCAAGAGGTGACCTCAAGAAAGAATTTGTTACTTACTTACAATTTTTTCATAGTTTCTTAAATGAAGTTTCTGCATTGTGTATCCAAGAGGTGACTTCAGGAAAGAGTTTGTTACTTGCTTACAATAGAACTATTCTAAAGAATAAAGACGGGTTAAGCTTAAAGATATTTATTGCTTAAACGTATTGACACATAGCTCAAAGAGACACACAAAGCCCAAAGAAACATACACAGCCCAAAGAGACACAAACAGCCCAAAGAGACAAACATAGACCAAAAAGACTCAGACACCCCAAAAAGACACACAGTCCAACGAGACACACACAACCTAAAGAGATACACACATCACAAAGAGACATCCCACAGCCCAAAGAGACACATACAGCTCAAAGAGACGTACACGGCCCAAAGAGAAACACACATCCAACAGAGAGACACAAAGCCCAAAACGACACAAAACAGCCAAAAGAGGCACACACAGACCATAAAGATTCAAATTGCCCAAAGAGATATACAGCCTAAAGAGACACACACAGCCCAAAGAGACACACACAGGCTAAAGAGACATACACACAGTCCGAACAGACACACAAAGCCCAAAGAGACACACACACAGCTCAAAGAGACAAAAAAAACGCCCATACAGACACATACATACCAAAAAGATTCAAACCCTCCAAAGAGACACACACATTGCCCAAAGAGACACACATGGCCTCTAAGAGACACAAACAGCCAAAAGAAACACACACAGACCAAAAAGATTCAAACTGCCCAAAGAGACATACAGCCTAAAGAGACACACACACAGACCAAAATGACTCAAACAGCCCAAAGAGACACACATAGCCCAAAGAAACACAAACAGCCCAAAGAGACAGAAGCCCAAAGAGACAAACACAGCCCAAAAAAGACTCAAACAGCTCAAAGAGACACAAACAGATCAAAAAGACTCAAACAGTCCAACGAGACACACAGCCCCAAAGAGATGCACAAAGCCCAAAGAAACACACACTGACCAAAAAAAAAAAAAAAAAAACGCCCATACAGACACATACAGACCAAAAGATTCAAACGCCCCAAAGAGACACACATAGCCCAAAGAGGCACACACAACCCTAAGAGACACAAACAGCCACCCATACAGACCCATACAGACCAAAAGATTCAAACACCCCAAAGAGACACACATAGCCCAAAGAGGCACATACGACTCCTAAGAGACACAAACAGCCAAAAGAAAGACACACAGATCAAAATGACTCAAACAGCCCAAAGAGACAAACATAGCCCAAAGAAACACAAACAGCCCAAAGAGACAGAAGCCCAAAGAGACAAACACAGCCCAAAAAAGACTCAAACAGCCCAAAGAGACACAAACAGATCAAAAAGACTCAAACAGTCCATCGAGACACATAGCCCAAAGAGACGCACAAAGCCCAAAGAAACACACACAGCCCAAAAAGACACAAAACACACAGACCAAAAAACGCCCATACAGACACATACAGACCAAAAGATTCAAACGCCCCAAAGAGACACACATAGCCCAAAGAGGCACATACGACTCCTAAGAGACACAAACAGCCAAAAGAAAGACACACAGACTAAAATGACTCAAACAGCCCAAAGAGACACACATAGCCCAAAGAAACACAAACAGCCCAAAGAGACAGAAGCCCAAAGAGACAAACACAGCCCAAAAAAAAGACTCAAACAGCCCATAGAGACACAAACAGATCAAAAAGACTCAAACAGTCCATCGAGACACACAGCCCAAAGAGACGCACAAAGCCCAAAGAAACACACACACACAGCCCAAAGAGACACAAACAGCCCAAAGAGTCAAACACAGACCAAAAAGACTCAAACAGCCCAAAGAGACACACAAACAGACCAAAAAGACTCAAACAGCTCAAAGAGACACACAGTCCAAAGAGACACACACAGTCTCAAGAGACACAAACAGCTCAAAGAGACACAGACAGGCCAAAGAGAAACACAACCCAAAGAGACAAAACACAGACCTAAAAGACTCAAACAGCCCAAAGAGACACATACAGACCAAAGAGAGACGCAAAGCCCAAAAAACGACACAAATAGCCAAAAGAGGCAAACACACAGACCATAAAGATTCAAACTGTCCCAAAAAGACGCACAGCCTAAAGAGACACACACTGCCCAAAGAGATACTCACAGGCTAAAGAGACATACACAGAGCCCGAAGAGACACACAAAGCCCAAAGAGACACACACACAGCCCAAAGAGACAGAAAACGTCCCATAGCCCATACAGACACATACAGACCAAAAGATTCAAACGCCCCAAAGAGACACACATAGCTCCAAGAGACATACACGAGCCCTAAGAGACACAAACAGCCAAAATAAAGACACACAGACCAAAATGATTCAAACAGCCCAAAGAGACACATACAGCTCAAAGAGATGCACACGGCCCAAAGAGACGCACACATCCAACAGAGACACACAATGCTCAAAACGACACAAAAAGCTAAAAGAGACACACACAGACCAAAAAGATTCAAAACTGCTCAAAGAGACACACAGCCTAAAGAGACACACACAGCTCAAAGAGACACAAACACAGGCTAAAGAGATACACACAGCCCGAAGAGACAAAAAAAAACGCCCATACAGACACATACAGACCAAAAGATTCAAATGCCCCAAAGAGACACACATAGCCCAAAGAGACACACAGGTCCCCTAACTCTCCAAAACATCACTTGTGTATTATACAGTGCATAACTACCCCATCTCCTCCAATTCGCAAATCCCATTACTCCTTTTTTTTGCAAATGTTAATCAAACGTTGTAACTGTACCCCCCCTCCCCCCCCCCTTTAACTGAACTCTCGTGCATCTCAACCCTCCATGCAGTCCATCTCCCTCAAAACACTTTTCAGCCATTTCTTGTTAATTTTTTTTATTTCTAAACTATTTTAAATTGACCCCCCTTTAACTGAACTCTCGTGCATCTCAACCCTCCATGCAGTCCATCTCCCTCAAAACACTTTTCAGCCATTTCTTGTTAATTTTTTTTTTATTTCTAAACTATTTTAAATTGGCAATACTCTCCACGAACATTACTTGTGTATTATACAGTACACTATCACTCCATCTCCTCCAAATCGCAAATCCCCCCTCGTTCAACTGAATCCCTCCATGTAACTGAACCCCTGTATAACCGAAACCCTATACAACTGAACCCCCGTGCTACTGAACTCTCGTACTACTGAACCTTCGTGCAACTCAACCCAATTTAACTAAACCCCCCGGGGAACGTTAGATCCTATTTAAATTGACAATACTCTTACTCTCCAAAACATCACTTGTCTACCCCATCTCCTCCAATTCGCAAATCCCATTACTCCTTTTTTGCAAATGTTAATCAAACGTTGTAACTGTATCCCCCCCCCCTTTAACTGAACTGTCGTGCATCTCAACCCTCCATGCAGTCCATCTCCCTCAAAACAGTTTTCAGCCATTTCTTGTTAATTTTTTTTATTTCTAAACTATTTTAAATTGACAATACTCCCCAGAACATTACTTGTGTATTATACAGTACACTATCACTCCATCTCCTCCAAATCGCAAATCCCCCCTCGTTCAACTGAATCCCTCCATGTAACTGAACCCCTGTATAACCGAAACCCTATACAACTGAACCCCCGTGCTACTGAACTCTCGTACTACTGAACCTTCGTGCAACTCAACCCAATTTAACTAAACCCCCGGGGAACGTTAGATCCTATTTAAATTGACAATACTCTCCAAAACATCACTTGTGTATTATACAGTGCATAACCACCCCATCTCCTCCAATTCGCAAATCCCATTACCCCTTTTTTTTGCAAATGTTAATCAACCATTTCCGACTCGTCGTTAGGTATTTTTCAAATTTATAACAAATTACCTCAGTTAACAGCTCCTTTGGGGTTACCTTAACTGTTAATCAGTTTAATCCTTTTTTTCTCCACTGATACAATAAATCACTAATTAATATCGTTCATTGTCTAAGTAAATTAAGTTATCTCCTGCCCTACAGAAATGAGGGAACAAACCAATTTTTTTGTCTGCTTTTCAAAATGATCGTATTTGGAAATCTGTCATTTAACACTAAGAAGTAAATTGAGTACTTCCTTTTATTCAAATCACCTATCAAGTTATCAAAAAACTTGTCCGTTAAAACTCGAAACAAGACACGCTGGTTTTATAATACAGGTTTAATTAATTACGTAAATCTCCTGACAAAGAAAGAGTGTAATGACCAGTAGAAGTAGAATTAACTAGCAGAAAAACCGGAAGGAACGTAAAGGCCACAATATGGTACCTCTTATTCTACTAGCGTATTAGAGAACCTTTCTGTAAAAGTTTCAAGCTCCTATCAGCAAAAACACGGAATTTTGTATTTTTCATGCCAGAAGAAAGATCACGGATGCGTGTTTATTTGTTAGCCTTTTTTCCCCCAGGGGTGATCGTATCATAACCACATATAAAGTAATAAGTGACATGACGTAAGATCTAACACCGATTGTGTACTTTAACCATATATGACGTAATGAGTGACAATATGTAAAAATTGAAAAAATAAATTTTACTTTATTTTATATATATTTCAGAATTACATAAAGGACCGATTACAGTTCATTATAAATGGGGCCTATATTAGTTTCGTAGCATTAGAAACCCCTTTTCCAAAAACCCTATCTAGGAAACATACAGCACCTCGTTTTGAATAACTAAGAAAATCTGATACAATCGCCGCAATATGGTACCTCTTATTCTACTTACGCTGAAAATGACAGTGTGATTTTCATTGAGATTCTATGACTTTAAGGGGGTGTTTTCCCTTTTTTTAAAAATAAGGCACATTTTCTGTAATTTTTGTTCGTTTTGGGTTTCATTTATTTATCGATGGTAGTGATTTGTGGTAGTTTCCCGCTTGGTAGATTATCTAGAGCTAGTATAGAAATATATCAATAGAAATGAATTACATTTTTTTGCATAGTTAGCAGAACACACTGAAGTTGAAGTAGCCTTAAACTTTGACTTGAAACGTTAAAACTTGACCACTTCTTTCAGAAAACAATTTTGGAGGGTTATTCCGTGTTGATAAGAAAAGAGGGTAAAGGTGCAGTATAGTTCCTCCTGTAGTGTAGGGCACAGGAGCCCTATGGTATAGGTGTAGGTTTGTTCTCCCTTATAAAAACAACTTATTTCAGCAGATACAAAGAAGAAGCCCATTTGTGGCATTCTGTGGGACTCCAAGGTCCAATGCTAGTATCAGATCCCGCGAGTGGCAGTTTACGCTCGTCAAGTTCTGGATGTACCGGCCACAAGTGCCCCAGCAACATGACTTTTTAGCACGGCAGGACTGATAGTGATTTCAAAAAGATCAATGGCTCCAGGCAGGGTGAACAAACCCACTTTTGTTACATCAATTGTCACTGAAGTGATGTAACCGCTGATTTAAAATTATTGGTGTTGTTAAGCCATGGTATCTGACATGTATACAGTGTTTTTTCGATGTTGTTATTTGTTTTGTTTTTTCACTTCCTTTTCGTATGTATTTGATGAACAGGAGATGTTTGAACTTCAAACTTTGAAAGTTATACACACATTAGCCCAAATAATTAACAAGAAGGAAATGACTAAACACGGGATTTTATAGGAACAATGCGATGTTAAACATAAACACAACATAGGCTTCCCTGGGTCTAGTGGCTAAAAATGAGAATTCTACTTGGTCTAATCGATGGTGAACATAAACACTTTCCGCACGGCCCAACAAATTTCCTGTTTTGTCATGCTGTTTCTATGTTTCTAGCCAACCATTTAAAAATCCTTACTAAAATCGAGGTTGAACGTGCTTGTTGAAGTGAAATTTTTATTATTATTTTAAATCAGAAAAATTGGCGCGCCGTGGCGCGCCGCCAAAAAATTTCGGCGTGCCTAGTGGCGTGCCGCCGCCGATACTAAATCACACATTCGCCACCGTCATGTCTGCGTGGCGCGGCATCGGGGACTAGTCTGTGCAATATCCCAAAACAGGTAAAAGTATTAAGCTGAAACTTTTAGGGCGTGTTGATGGAAATCTTAAACTAAACAAAGAAAACCATATGTGCATCCGAGTTTGTGAAAGAAGCGTATCTGCGATATCTAAAGAGCGGCTAAAGTTATTAAGTTGATATTTTCAGGGCATGTTAAGAGGGATTTTAAACTAAATCAAAAGAAATTATGTGTATACAAGTTTGTCAAAAAGGCGTCTGTAATATCTCAGGAATAGATGTGGTTATTAAGTTGAAAATTCAGGGTATGTTGATTTGAATACTGAACTAAATCCGATGACACTATGTGAATCCACATGAACATAGGGGCTTACTGTAAATATCTTTGAAATGGATATGGCTATTAAGTTTAAACTTTCAGGACATGTTGAGGATGATGTTCAATTAAATCAAAAGACACGAGATGCATCCAAGTATGTCAAAAGGCTATATTTGCGATATCTGAGGAAAGAATAAGCGAATAATGGTGAAACTTATAGCACATTTTGAGGAGGATGGTCAATTAAAACTTGTCTATTTTGAAGATTGGTGGTGGTCAGAATACCTTCAGAACTAAAGAAGCCCAAAAATTATGCAGATTTTCACTTCATTTATTTAACATGTATTCCACATACCCATAGATCCAACATTATGTAGTACAACTATTATTAAGATTTGTTGGAAATTTTGTTCAGTATATAAATAGAAAGGTAAAATCTTGATTCTTAAGGATAAGAACCGAAAAAGCTTTTCAAATATTTCTTATATTAACAAAAAAAAAAACTACATCAATTAAAACAAACATAAATTAAGTTTACACAAAATAGGTTTTCCAAAGAAAAGTAAAGAGCTACAATAAATCGAAGACGAGCAGAAATAATATTAAATAGGAAAATCAGGACAAACAGAAATTACAATAAATAGTCAAGTCAAGCTTAAATCAAACAGAAACTACGACAAACAAAAATAGTGCTAACGGCCCAATGCCTTCTGAAGACCAAGACGTCATTTGCGATCGACTAAAAACGAAATATATTTTAAACGTTTTGTCTTTTATAGCGTTAATAAATTGCAAATTGCTGAGACTTCCAAAAATGAACATCAATATATATTAAACTTTTAGTGTATATTCATTATTTCTTTTCAGTAGTCTTGATTATTATGGTTATTTTTTTTTCTGCTTGAAATGAAAATATTCTCAGTAAAGCAAAAAAGAAGCTCTGGTCCTAAAAAGACATAGTCCTACTTAACTAGTTACTTCTAAATTCGTTTAAATTCTAAATTATCCATTGAAATTTCTGTTCGTTTTTGGTTTCGCTTATTTACTGATGGCGATTTATCAATTCAAGTACTATTTGAGTTTCTTTCTTCTCGTCTTAGGTTTACTATAGCTCTTTACTTTTCCTTGAAAAACTTGTTTTGTGGAAAGGTTTATTAAAATATAATTGAAAGATAGGTTCCATTAAGATTGTGACAAATGTTCGGTAATATTAGGTTTTTGTTTAGAGTTATAATAATATCAATTAGGTACTATTACTTTGTTGACCTTAAGGTTTATACTTACCATGCATGTTTTTGGCCATTTTAAAAAGGTTGCGCACTATTTTCAAGTTTTAACGAAAGATAAAAATTTGGTATTATTGGATAGCTCAGATTAGCGTGGTAAATTCACTGCATTATATTTTTGAAATTTGCTTCAGATTTTTTTTTTTTGGAAAGAAAAATATTGGTTAAAAAAATGGAATTTCGCGAATAAGCTGAAGCTACTTCTTCAACCGAATAGACAAGGTATTTATATCATATTGTTCGTTAGCTTCAGATCTATTTATTCACCGTGCCAGATTTTTTTAAAGTGCTTTGAATTCTCTGTAGAAAATAATGAACGCGTAACCTCGCTTGTAGAATTAAAAAAAAATGTTAAAGAATTTAAATAGTTTGGAAGATAAAGATTGAAAAGCAAATGAGGGGTTGGCAACTGGTCAAACAAAAGCTTGCCAGCACAGACAATAACATTAAAAGTAGAAGATAATGCTTAAAGAAAAAAAAGAGTATTTGAATTGAAGAATCAAGTATCATGTAATAGGCATCAAGACATAGCTAATTGTAGAAAAAAGCCAAGACCGATACTCGGAGTAATTGAGAGGCAAAAATGTTTAAATGACACAGGTAAATGGCGGGAGTAGGTATGACTCTCTTATTAGACAAATACTTGTGTGTTAGTTTTTGGAAAGGCACGCCAGCCTGCCTAGAGTCTCAGGCAGGTTGACCAATGATTTGGAATATACATAGGACCGTTAGACTTGATGACTTTAGACGTTGATTTTGAATTGAAGTTATCAAGTATTTTGCAGTAGGTTGCATCAAGACATGGCTAATTGTAGATAGAGAAAAGCCAAGAGAGATAGTCCAAATAATTGAGAGGCAAATATTTAAATGGCTGGGGCAAGGGTAAATGGCGGGAATATGTATGCCAAAAACCCAAACCAAAAGCAAAACACAAAGCACAACAAAAAACCAGGCACAATAGATTGCCTAGAATGAGAGGCAAACAAGGCACGCCCACCTATGATCCTAGGAAGGTTGACCTAGAATTTAGAATTAATACAGGACCAACAGTTTGCTTGAAATAACAGGCAAACAATCGTTTAAAGCCATCTTCCAAATAATATCGATTCATTGCCTAAGCTCAGCGCCGTATTCTGAGCAAATTTCAAGTTTTCACAAATCTTTTAAATTTTTGGCTCCCTTGCCAAAATGCCCGCGAAACAATACCTTTTGACCTGTAATGTGATGATATACTACTACTACTGCTAACAGCTTACTGCAGCACCAAGCTGCCTGAGGCCAACACAGCTACGTAAACTCCTCCTCCATCCCAATCTATTCAAATCCTTCCTCTTAATACCCTCCCCGGAAGTTTCCATTTTCGTTGAATATTTCCTTAAGACATCCTCCAAAGAACCTGCTTTTCATTTGATTATATAAAAGTGGCAAAATGTTCGTTATTACTGTTGTATTTTTTGGAATGTTTTTAAAAAAAATCCATTTCTGTTCATTTTTAATGACATGCTTTACAATAAGAATACATAGTAGCTGTAAGAATATTTGCATTAAGAATTAAACGAATTAAAACATTAAATATTAGTTTAAATTCAAACAAAATTCTAATGCTCGCTCAGTCGAAACATATATTCCACAATAGTTTTGTCCGATAATAGTTCAACAGCATTTTTACCATAGATTTTCGGTTAAAAGGAGATGGGTATTTTTGTTCGTGTAAATTGAAAATACTCGAAATATTGTTCTTCTATAGAGCTGAAACCATCCTGAGCCACATCTTGTAGATACCGTTGAAAATACATGCATGTTAATTCACCATGGCTAGATTTGTTTCCTTAATTATTTTTTTTGTCCTAACGGGGGTTCCCTTTGCCTTGTTTACATAACCTGAAATTTTCAAGTAAATAAAAAAAAACATAAGACTACGAATCGAGTAAACTCAGTTTTTTCATCATGTTTTCTCTAAACCTAACATTTTCTCTAACATTCTGGAACCAAACAGTTTCAAGTGATAAAATGTAATCCCAAAAACTTACTATGCCAACTTAAATCATACTTCCAATTTCTGAACACGATTTCTTCCATTGATAATTCACTCCCATTATCCCTGCACGTGTAAATACTTATATATAGCACACAGACACAAAAACATAGTACATGTTAATAAGCCATGAGTAATCCCAAAGAAAACGTTCGAGTGAAAAATTCATAAGGAGTCTTTGAGCAAAAACTTCAACTAGGATAGGAATTTTTACTGCCTATATGCTCCCAATATGTAGTGATCCAGAATGCTGTCAGTAAGCTTTTGAGATGAAGATAGATTGCTAAATTCAAATGATATAAACCAAATACAGACAAAATATAAACTAAATCAAATGAATGGTCAAACTTTACCAAACAAAAACCGCTATGAATGATAAAATGAAACCTAAGGCGAACTGAGGCTAAAATGCATAATCAAGTTAAGTTAAAACAAACAGAAATAGCTAAAGATAAAAGTGGAGCTAAAAACCCCTGAACCCTCAAAAGGCTAGACGGTCATTTGTAATATACTGAAAATATATGTATTTTTAATAATATTTTAGTTGTCATTGAATAAAAATAATCAAGTTTTTACGAAATAAAAAAAGAGTTCTTAGATGCAAAAAGATAAATCAGCTAATAGAAAAATCTTATTAATTTGGTGTTAAAAGGGAGTTAGTTCGAGTTGCAACACAAATCTCCTATTTGACCCACTATTTTAAAGTCACTTCAAGAGCTTATCAAAACAGTTTGTGCAAACGAACTGTATTTTAAAAGCAACTCGTCTCAATAGTAACCGAAACTCTAAAATACAGAATTTTAATGTCAATCGATACAAGAAAAGAATAAGATTTTTATATGCAAACTGTGAAAATATTTATGGTGTCTGAACAATATTATTATTATGGATTGCAGTGGTAGCTAGTAACCTAGTAAGAGACGATCAAGTCCAATGCTAGGAAATACAATAGCCCATAGCTCCTGAAAAGAGTGTCAGATCAAAACAAGAATTATAGTACTAGAACCATCTTGTCAGATACTCCTATATTGGAAACTTACTGTCAATTGGCTTGAAGAGCGAGAAAAATCTACTGGCTTGAAAAACAAGAAAAGTTGTTTAATCTACGATATTCTGAACTTTACAGTAGAGTTTTCAAGCTTCTATCTGCAAAAATGTGGTATTTCTGAACTGAAAATATTTAAAAATAAACAGATGTTATTATAGCTAACATATAGTATTGCCTTTGCTTTTACGTCATATATGGTTACAACCTAAGATTATGACGCCATTCATCAATTTTGTAAATGAAAATACAGTTTTCGTCAAAAACTGATTCAATTTTCAAAATTATTTTTATCAATTACAAAAAAGTTTTCAAATGCATCAATTTCCTTTAAAATGAGCCATTAAACAACTCTCTCTGATGTTCCAGTGCCCTCTAGCTGCAAAGAAAAAAAAAGGAAGAAAACAGATCCCGTCGATGCAGAATATATCAGTTCAAACAAATTTTTATGTTTTTCAAGCCAATAGATTTTCTTAGTTGTTCAAGCCGAGGAGCTGTAAGTTTCCTAGATAGGGGTTTTGGAAAAGCGGTTTCTAATCCTACGAAACTAATATAGGCCCCATTTATAATGAACGGTATCTGTCCTTTATGTAATTCTGAAATAAATATAAAACAAAAAAATAAAAATTATTTTTTTCAATTTTTACGCATTGTCACTCATTACGTCATATATGGTTAAAGTACACAATCGGTGTTAGATCTTACGTCGCGTCACTTATTATTTTATTGCTTAAAAAATCGAATATCTTTGAAAATGTGAAAAGACATCTAAAATGCAGTTTTTTGTAAAAAGTGATTCTATTTTTTTTTATTAAAAAAGGCACTAGAACTGTTCAAATAAGCCCTCTTGCAAAATTCTGGGACCTCTGGGTCAATATGATTATCCCTGGGAAAAAAGGCAAACAAATAAACACGCATCCATCATCTTTCTTCTTGTAAAAAAAAAAAAATACAAAATTCTCAGGCTCATAATTAATGGCAAAAAATAAGGCATATTTTCTCAGGCTCATAACTTTTGATGGATATGAGTAAATTTGATGAAACTTATATATTTAACATCAGCATAAAAATTTTATTCTTTTCTTGTATCGATTGAAATTAAACTTCTGTATTTTAGAGTTTCGTTTACTATTGGGACGAGTTGCTTTTACAATACGGTTTGTTTGCACGAACTGTTTGATAAGCTCTTGAAGTGACTTTAAAACAGTGGGTCAAAAAGGAGGTATGTGTAGCTACTCGAACTAACTCCCTTTTAACATCAAATAAATAAGATTTTTTCTATTAGCTGATTTTTCATTTTCCATCTAAGAACTCTTTTTTTATTTCGAAAAAACTTGATTATTTTTTATCCAATGACAACTAAAATATTATTAAAAATACATATCATTTTCAGTATATTACAAATGACCGTCTAGCCTTTTGAGGGTTCAGGGGGTTGTTAGCTCCACTTTTATCTTTGGCTATTTCTGATTGTTTTAACTTGACTTGGTTATGCATTTTAGCCTCAGTTTGCCGTAGATTTCATTTAATCATTCATAGCGGTTTTGTTTGGTAAAAGTTTGACCATTCATTTGATTTAGTTTATATTTTGTCTGTATTTGATTTATATCATTTGAATTTAGCAATTTACCTTCATCTCAAAAGCATACTGACAGCATTCTGGATCACTACATATTGGGAGCATATATGCAGTAAAATTCCTATCCTAGTTGAAGTTTTTGCTCAAAGACTCCTTATGAATTTTTCACTCGAACGTTTTCTTTGGGGGATTACTCATGGCTTATTAACATGCACTATGTTTTTGTGTCCCTGTGCTGTATATAGGTATTTACACATGCAGAGATAATCGGAGGGAATTATCAGTGGAAGAAATTGTGTTCAGAAATGGGAAGTATGATTTAAGTTGGCCTAGTAAGTTTTCGGAATTACATTTTATCATTTGAAACTGTTTGGTTCCAGAATGTTAGAGAAAATGTTAGATTTAGAGAAAACATGATAAAAAAAAACTGCGTTTACTCGATTCGTAGTCTTATGTTTTTTTTTTATCTACTTGAAAATTCAGGTTATGTAAACAAGTCAAAGGGAACCCCCGTTAGGACAAAAAAAAATAATTAAGGAAACAAATCTAGCCATGGTGAATTAACATGCGTGTATTTTCAACGGTGTCTACAAGATGTGGGTCAGGATGGATTCAGCCCTATAGAAGAACAATATTTCGAGTATTTTCCATTTACACGAACAAAAATACCCATCTTCTTTTAACCGAAAATCTATGGTAAAAATGCTGTTAAACTATTATCGGACAAAACTATTGCGGAATATACGTTTCGACTGAGCGAGCATTAGAATTCTGTTTGAATTTAAACTAATATTTAATGTTTTAATTCGTTTAATTCTTAATGCAAATATTCTTACAGCTATTATGTATTCTTATTGTACAGCATGTCATTAAAAATGAACAGAAATGGATTTTTTAAAAAACATTCCAAAAATACAACAGTAATAACGAACACTTTGTCACTTTTATATCATCAAATGAAAAGCAAGTCAAAAACCAGGTTGTTTGGAGGATGTCTTAAGGAAATATTTAAGGAAAATAGAAACTGCTGGGGAGGGTATTAAGAGGAAGGATTTGAATAGATTGGGATGGAGGAGGAGTGTACGTAGCTGTGTTGGCCTCAGGCAGCTTGGTGCTGCAGTAAGCTGCTAGCAGTAGTAGTAGTATATCATCACATTACTGGTCAATAGGTATTGCTTCGCAGGCCTTTTGGCAAGTGACCAGGGGCACAATTTAGGGGGTGCAGGGGGGGCCATGGCCCCACTCCTAGACTTTGAAAATGTGAAATATTTATATTTCACAGATATTTTCTATTTTAGCTATGTAATATATTAAACCAGCAACTGGTCCAATAAATACGACCAACAAACTGGTGCCCTAATTATATAATCTTGTTTTGAAATGTCTAAGAGCCAGCACGTCTACATTATTTTATTTTCGAGTAGGGTTCATTCAAAACTAAGCTTCATGTGGTCAGTATCCGTTTCGTTATTGTTCTTGTGAAGAATTTGTTGTAAACTATGAGTTTTGTATATTGTTTTTTTAGTAGCTGGGAAAGGAAATGTGTTCTAGGGTTTCAAGGGGTTTTGGTAAGCAGATTCTTGACGTTGTTGAATAGTTTATGGGATGACTAGTCCCAGTGGAGTGTATGGGACTGTCGTGAAAAGGAAATGTAAGTGATTGGTTTATGGGGTTTCTAAGCGGGGTAGTTTCACCGTGGAGTATGGGAGTAATTTTCTAAGTGAGTTTCTACGTGTTTCTTCAGTTCTTTTCTTGCCATGTCTGAGTGAAGTCCTTGTCTACTACTTGTTTAACTATGTGTAAAAAGCGACAACAAACTTTGGATTTTTTTTTCGGTGAAAATGCGGAAGAAAAAGGAAGAAACTTTAGTGCAAGAAACTGGCAATAATGTCAGAGCCCAAAGTCTCGGGTTAGTTGAGTTAAATTCCCCCACCTGTGACAGAATTTCGGAAACAAGTGGAACAATAAATGGCTCAGATCAACATGAAAGTTCGGTCAGCATCACTGAACCCCTTGCGGGTTCCAATAGCAGTCAAGAAACTCTCTCAGATATCTCTAGGACGCGTCACGACAAAGCAGCTCAACCTATTCTTGAGAGATATCCGGCTTCCACTTCTAACGGAAGAAAATTCAGTACACATTACTATAAGACTTATGAATGGATTGAATACTCAAAAAGCTTGAATTCCGTATTTTTTTTTGCTTGCCGCCATTTTTCTATGGGGACTCTAAGGGCTGGAGAAACTGCTGGAAAAAGGGCTTTCATTGAGTCAAGAGTTTGCAAGTGGAAAGACAGTTCTGCTCTATTAAAGCAACTTGATGGTTCTGAAAGACATAGGCGTTGTATGTCAGCATGGACGGAATTTAAGATAATGAGTACTGATACTTCGAGATCTATAGCGAATGCTTTAATTCAATCCAGATCCCAAGAGGTTCAGGAAAATAGAGATCATGTGAAGTACATTTTTCGCGCTATTTGCTTTCTTGGCCGCCAGGGTCTTACTTTGAGGGGTCATGATGAATCAGAAACATCTGCAAACCGGGTTAATTTGGTTGAATTGATGGAGGAAATGTTTAAAGGCGACGAAAAGCTGAAGGCCAAGTTACAGCGCCGATATTGTGACTATTGCAGTCATCAGTACCAAAATGACGAAGTTAAACTGATAGGAAATGCCTTGCGCCAAGATATTATTTCAGAAGTAAAATCAGCTAATTACTTGTCGCTATTCTTGTCAACGAGACAAAAGACGTTTCTAGAAAAGAACAGTTAGTGATCCTACTCAGTTACATATCAAATGGAAAAGAAGTGGAGCGACCAATCGGCTGGTATCACATGCACAAATTAGACGCCGAGAGCTTATCCACCTCGATTTGTGAAACTATAGAAAAGCTTGGTGTAGATTCGATGCTGTGTATTGCCCAATGTTATGATGGCGCATCCGTTATGAGTGGGAAATTTAATGGAGTTCTAGCAAAGTTTAGGGAGAAGGTGCCTCATGCAGTTTATGTACACTGTCACGCCCACAAATTAAGCTTGGTTTTGACTGACTGCCTAAAAAATATCAGCGAACTTTCTGAATTGTTCTCTGTGGTGCAAAGACTTTACGCATTTATATCATGCAGCAATACTCGTCACGAGCTATTTGTGGAATCCCAGCGTATTAGCGGGAAAAAAGTCTTGGAACTAGAGAGGACCGTCCAGACTCGCTGGTTTTACGCAGTCCGCTCTATTTCGAAGGTGAAGGCCAGATTTGATTGTATTGTTGCTGTGCTTGCCGCAGTCTCTGATAGTTCCAACGGTGAGTCAGCGTGTGAAGCAAAAGGACTACTGGACAAAGTCAACTCTGCCTCTTTTGTTTCAACTTTACACATAATGGAAAAAGTATTAGTCATTGTAAATTGTTTATCAGACCAACTTCAATCCGGAAGTTCGTTGATTTATAAGGCACTTGTACTGATTTCTGGGACATATGAGACACTCCAAAAGCTGAGAAATGATAACAAATGGAACAACTTAAGCAGAAACATATCTGAATTCTTGACTGTAAACGATATCCAGGAATCGAAATCTCCACAATCTAAAACCAGTGCTTGAAGCAAAAGAAGTCAAGCCATTTCCATTCGTCTCAAAGACTTTCTTTCAAACTCAACAACCGGTAAACGCAATATCAGTCAGCCATTTGAATCAGACTGCGGTAAACTTCTGTACTTTGAGGTAATAGATCGTTTCATGAGTGAGATGGACCAACGTTTAATGCAGAATATGCCTCTGCTCGACGCTTTATCTGCCTTCAACCCCTCAAGTTCCAATTTTCTCGAAATTTCGAAAGTGGAAAGAGTTATGTGTCATTATCAAGAGATTCTCGGTTTCGATGTTTTGATCTCACTCTTTTTTTAAGGAGTAATGGGTTTTTATATTTCTTAACATTGGACGTAATCGTTTCTTACTAGGTTGCTAGCTAACGCTGCAACCCGGATAACTGAGATTAGGTGTCTAAAAGTCCCAGTAATTACAGTGGTCAATCTTGGCTCAGAAACGTAAGCGGTTCTAAAGGTTCAGCTTAGACATGGTCATTCGGAATGTAATTTTTTAAACACCCTTGATTAAACAATACGGTTTGTGGGGAAAAAATGGTTTGATCCCAGTTTATGTGGCCGTAGTCAAAGAAAAGTTTTGATAGTTAGGCCACTTTTTACGGATGAAAGATGACACCATCCTTGTTCGGACTATCTGTCGGCTTTTTCTACAAATTTTGAAAAAAACTGCATTTTCGTGTACAAGCTTGATGATTGATGTTATGATCGTATATAGGTTATAACCAAGTCATTAAGATTTAATGACTTTTGGGGGGTGTTTATCGCTTTTTTTGAAAATGTTCGATATGAAGTTACAAGCAGGAAAAAGCCTATGGCTTTTTCTTCATTGGAATAGTAAGAGACGACCTGGCTACAACCTATGATTATGACGTCATTGATCAATACTTAACATGAAATATACAATTTTTTTATAGCAAAATTAATTCTATTTTTAAAATTATTTGTTTTAATTACAAAGGTTTTTAACCCCATTAATTTCCTTTAAAATGAGCCATTGCACAACTCTCTGCGATGTTCCAGTGCCAAGCTAACTGTGGAAGAAAATAAAGAAACAAGAAAAAAGAAAAAAAGAGGTCGTTTAGGCAGAATGCTGGAGTATTCTTTTCATGTATTTATTGGTATCAAAATACCGTTTTTAGAGTTTCTGCTACTATTGACATGAGTCACTCTTACTATACAGTTTGTTACCACGAACTGTTTGATTTTAAATAATAACGGACAATTATATAAGAAAAACTGTATTGACAAACACCATTTATGATGAACTATATCGGTCCTTTATCGGGGTGATTTCGTCTTTTTTTGAAAACAAGGTAAATTTTCTCAGGCTCATACCTTTTGATGGATATGAGTAAACTTGATGAAACTTATATAAAATCAGCATAAAAATCCAATTCTTTTTATGCATCTATATATTAAAGTTCCGTTTTTTAGAGTTTTGGTTACTATTGAGACGAGTCGCTCTTACTATACAGTTCTTTACCACGAACTGTTTGAAAATTTAAACTAACTATCGCATTGCTCTTTTTTAGAAACCCAGATTACAAACAGGAAAAATCCTACGACATTTTCTTAGCTGGAGTTGGAATAGTAAGACACGAAGCTCAGTATGGCACCATACCCCAGATAAGCAACAGTTCAAAAGATGCTTGTATTACCTTATTTTTAGTCACTATACACTATAGTTTTTTTCTTTACTAGGTTTCAGCTATATCCAGTGGAACCTACATACTTCCCATTTATAATGAACTATATGGATCGATTACGTATGTCTTATATTATCTTGTCGAAAGATAAGCGCGCATAAATATTGAATTCATTTATTACTTCATATATTGTTACTACCTATGATTCTGACGTCATTCATCAAGATTGGTCATAAAACTGCAGTTTTTAATGGAAAAATTGATTTTGTTTCAAATAAAAAAAATTAATTATGAATGGCTCTAGATCTAGTAATTTCCTTTAAAATGAGCCAGCGAAAAACTCTCTACGATGTTTCAGTGCCAAGCTATCCACGGAAAAAAAAAAAATGAAAAAAAAGATGTCGTTTAGGCAGAATGCTGTAGTAGCTGCCACTTTTCTTGATTTTGAAGCCAATATATTCCCCTTGTTGTTAAAGTCAAGGGAAAATAAGTTTCCTACATATGAGTTTCGAGCCAGGCAGTTCTAATCGTGTACTTTTTGTTTTGATTTGAGTCTATATTTAGGAGTTATGGGCTATTAAATTTATTAGCATTGGACATGATCATCTCTTACTAGGTTGCTAGCTACCACTGCAACACGGATTAAAAAAGAAAACCAAAAGTGTGAAGCTTAGACAATCGGCTTTAGAAATTGGACTGGCTTCAATCTTTGAAAAGACAGCAATATGAAAAGACAAAAAAATACATTTTTGTTAAAGAAGTGATTCTATTTTAAAAACTTTTCGTTTTTAATTAAAAAGGCACTAGAACTTTTAAGTTTTGTTCTATAAGCATTTTTGCGACATTCTAGGATCACTGGGTTGATACGATCACGCCTGACATCCGTGATCTTGCTTCTGGCAAAAATACAAAATTCCCCATTTTTTTTCAGATAGGACCTTGAAACCTCTACAGTAAGGTTTTTTGATACGCTGAATCTGATTGTGTTATTTTCATTAAGATTATATTACTGTTAGCAGTTGTTTTCCTCTATTTTTTGAAAATAAGGCAAATTTTCTCAGGCTCGTAACTTTTGATGTGTAAGACTAAACTTGATGAAACTTACATATTTGAAATCAGCATAACAATCCCATTATTTTGATGTATCAAAAGAATCAAAATCCGCTTTTAGAGTTTAGGTTTCTGTTGAGCCGAGTCACCTCTTACTTACAGGTCTTTACCACGAACTGTTTGAAAAGTTTGCCCTAAAAGACCTCAAAAATCCCCATTTTAGGGGGAAATCCTTGGAATGTAAATACTGCTGTTATCTGTTTATTTTAGTGATGCCTAACGTACCAATGTCCAAAAAATAACTCCAATATTTATGAATATTATTATTATTGAGACATTTACTTGCAATGCGGAAGAATTTGTTGATCCTTGATTGCCAGTTACATTGGTCTCTTCGGTATTTGTTGTTGATTTTACAGTGGTATGCACGTTTTTTACTTTTCAATGTTGAAGGTTTAGGTTGGTGCTGTTGAGGTAACTGGAGGTTGGGAGATGGAACAAGTGGTTTTGGGGATTTAGGTTCAGTTAATAATTGCAAAAATGTACACAATGAAAATTTATCTTCATATGAAATCTCTAAGAAAAGTCTTTTTTGGTCTTCTTCTGAGAGCTGTATATATCTTCTATTCAGGTATTTTTTATCTTCTTCTTGTTTCATGAATCCTCTTGAAAAAAATTTAAGTTTTAATTCCTTTGGTAAATTTTTATGTGATATAGTCGCTATATCATAAATCTCCTGATCATCCTCATCTTGATCTTCCAAACTTTCATAAATAATATCAGTTAAAATTCTCTCTTGGTGTCCATGAACGTTTTGTCTGAATGTAGTGAATAGAACATCTAAGCACGAAGGTTTCTCTGTCTCTGTAGAATTGGAATTTCTAACAGTTAAGTCTCTAAGAGTATTTTCAATTTTTTTGTTTTGGTCCTTACACAGCTTATCCGTTTTATCTTTTATACATTTTCGGAAACTCTCTCAGATATCTCTAGGACGCGTCACGACAAAGCAGCTCAACCTATTCTTGAGAGATATCCGGCTTCCACTTCTAACGGAAGAAAATTCAGTGCACATTAGGCCTACTATAAGACTTATGAATGGATTGAATACTCAAAAAGCTGAATTCCGTATTTTTTTTTGCTTGCCGCCATTTTTCTATGGGGACTCTAAGGGCTGGAGAAACTGCTGGAAAAAGGGCTTTCATTGAGTCAGGAGTTTGCAAGTGGAAAGACAGTTCTGCTCTATTAAAGCAACTTGATGGTTCTGAAAGACATAGGCGTTGTATGTCAGCATGGACGGAATTTAAGATAATGAGTACTGATACTTCGAGATCTATAGCGAATGCTTTAATTCAATCCAGATCCCAAGAGGTTCAGGAAAATAGAGATCATGTGAAGTACATTTTTCGCGCTATTTGCTTTCTTGGCCGCCAGGGTCTTACTTTGAGGGGTCATGATGAATCAGAAACATCTGCAAACCGGGTTAATTTGGTTGAATTGATGGAGGAAATGTTTAAAGGCGACGAAAAGCTGAAGGCCAAGTTACAGCGCCGATATTGTGACTATTGCAGTCATCAGTACCAAAATGACGAAGTTAAACTGATAGGAAATGCCTTGCGCCAAGATATTATTTCAGAAGTAAAATCAGCTAATTACTTGTCGCTATTCTTGTCAACGAGACAAAAGACGTTTCTAGAAAAGAACAGTTAGTGATCCTACTCAGTTACATATCAAATGGAAAGAAGTGGAGCGACCAATCGGCTGGTATCACATGCACAAATTAGACGCCGAGAGCTTATCCACCTCGATTTGTGAAACTATAGAAAAGCTTGGTGTAGATTCGATGCTGTGTATTGCCCAATGTTATGATGGCGCATCCGTTATGAGTGGGAAATTTAATGGAGTTCAAGCAAAGTTTAGGGAGAAGGTGCCTCATGCAGTTTATGTACACTGTCACGCCCACAAATTAAGCTTGGTTTTGACTGACTGCCTAAAAAATATCAGCGAACTTTCTGAATTGTTCTCTGTGGTGCAAAGACTTTACGCATTTATATCATGCAGCAATACTCGTCACGAGCTATTTGTGGAATCCCAGCGTATTAGCGGGAAAAAAGTCTTGGAACTAGAGAGGACCGTCCAGACTCGCTGGTTTTACGCAGTCCGCTCTATTTCGAAGGTGAAGGCCAGATTTGATTGTATTGTTGCTGTGCTTGCCGCAGTTTCTGATAGTTCCAACGGCGAGTCAGCGTGTGAAGCAAAAGGACTACTGGACAAAGTCAACTCTGCCTCTTTTGTTTCAACTTTACACATAATGGAAAAAGTATTAGTCATTGTAAATTGTTTATCAGACCAACTTCAATCCGGAAGTTCGTTGATTTATAAGGCACTTGTACTGATTTCTGGGACATATGAGACACTCCAAAAGCTGAGAAATGATAACAAATGGAACAACTTAAGCAGAAACATATCTGAATTCTTGACTGTAAACGATATCCAGGAATCGAAATCTCCACAATCTAAAACCAGTGCTTGAAGCAAAAGAAGTCAAGCCATTTCCATTCGTCTCAAAGACTTTCTTTCAAACTCAACAACCGGTAAACGCAATATCAGTCAGCCATTTGAACAGACTGCGGTAAACTTCTGTACTTTGAGGTAATAGATCGTTTCATGAGTGAGATGGACCAACGTTTCATGCAGAATATGCCTCTGCTCGACGCTTTATCTGCCTTCAAAACCCCCCTCAAGTTCCAATTTTCTCGAAATTTCGAAAGTGGAAAGAGTTATGTGTCATTATCAAGAGATTCTCGGTTTCGATGACCATGCCATAGGATCCCAGTTTTCTCTTGCAAAGCTGCATCTGTCAAAAAGTGATATTTCAAAAATGGATCTTCTTCAATCTATCGAAATCTTATCCGACCTCCCAGTTGCCTATTCTGCAGTGCTAAAACTGATGAAGATAGTTGCTACTTTGCCTGTGACCACTACCAGTAATGAAAGATTCTTCTCGGCATTAGGGCGTGGGAAAGACTATCTGCGATCGACGATGGGAAACGACAGACTCAGTGATCTCATGATAATGGCCGTTGAAAAAGAGGAGGTAAAGAAACTGGATTTGGATAGATTAGTCGACGATTTTGCCAAGCAGCAACCTCGCCGCTACCTGTTTTAGGTATGTTTGCTAAATGTTGTCCTTTTTTTTTGTATCTTAATTGAAAAAAAAAATCGAAAAGAATCCTTGTCCCCCCCCCCTACATTTTCGTGAATTGGCTCCACTGCAAGTGACCCAAAAATTTAAAAGATTTGTGAAAAATTGAAACTTGCTCAGAATACGGGGCTGAGCTGAGGCAATGAATAGGTATTATTTGGAATAGGCTTTAAACGATTGTTTGCATGTTATTTCATGAAAACTATTGGTCCTGTATTGATTCTAAATTCTTGGTCAACCTTCCTAGAAATAGGAAAAGATCATAGGTGGGCGTGCCTTGTTTGCCTCTCATTCTAGGCAATCTAGGCATGCATACTCCCGCCATTTACCCTTGCCCCAGCTATTTAAACATTTGCCTCTCAATTACTTGGACTATCTCTCTTGGCTTATCTCTATCTACGATTAGCCATGTCTTGATGCAACTTACTGCAAAATACTTGATAACTTCAATTCAAAATCAACGTCTAAAGTTATCAAGTCTAACGGTCCTATGTATATTTTGAATTCTTGGTCAACCTGCCTGAGACTCTAGGCAGGCTGGCGTACCTTTCCAAAAACTAACACACAAGTATTTGTCCAATAAGAAAGTCATACCTACTCCCGCCATTTACCTGTGCCATTTAAACATTTTTGCCTCTCAATTACTCCAATTATATGTCTTGGCTTTTTTCTTCAATTAGCCTTGTCTTGATGCCTATTACAAGATACTTGATTTTTTAATTCAAATACTCTTTATTTTCTTTAAGCATTATCTTCTACTTTTAATTTTATTGTCTGTGCTGGCAAGCTTTCGTTTGACCAGTTGCCAACCCCTCATTTGCTTTTCAATCTTTATCTTCCAAACTATTTAAGCCCTTTAACATTTTTTTTTTAATTCTACAAGCTAGGTTACACGTACATTATTTTCTATTGAGAATTCTAAGCACTTTAAAAAAAATCTGGCACGGTGACTAAATAGATCCGAAGCTAACAAACAATATATGATATAAATACCTTGTCTATTCGGTTGAAAAAATAGCTTCAGCTTATTCGCAAAATTCCATGTTTTTAACCAATATTTTTCTTTCCAAAAAAAAATCTGAAGCAAATTTCAAAAATGTAATGCAGTGAATTTACCACACTAATCTGAGCTGTCCAATAATACCAAAATTTTTATCTCTCGTTAAAACTTGAAAACAGTCCGCGATCTATTTAAAAACGGCCCAAAACATGCATGGTAAGCATAAAATTTAAGGTCAACAAAGTAATAGTACCTAATTTATATCATTATAACTCCAAACAAAAACCTAATATTACCGAACATTTGTCACAATCTTAATGGAACCTATCTCATAATTAGATTTTTAAAAATCTTTCCATAAAACAAGTTTTTCAAGGAAAAGTAAAGAGCTATATTAAACCTAAGACGAGAAGAGAGAAACTCAAATAGTACTTGAATTGTAAAAGAAAGATAAATCGCTATCAGTAAATAAGCAAAACCCAAAACGAACAGAAATTTCAATGGATAATTTAGAATTTAAACGAACAGAGACTACCACAAACAGGAGTATAGAAGTAACTAGTTAAGTAGGTTTATGTCTTCTTAGGACCAGAGCTTCTTTTTTGCTTTACTGAGAATATTTTTTTATTTTAAGCTAAAAAAAAATCACCATAATAATCAAGACTACTGAAAGGAATTAATGAATATACACTTAAACTTTAATTTATATTGATGTTCATTCTTGGAAGTCTCAGCAATTTGCAATTTATTAGCGCTATAAAAGACAAAACGTTTAAAACATATTTGGTTTTTAGTCAATTGCAAATGACGTCTTGGTCTTCAAAAGGCATAGTGCCGTTAGTATTATTTTTTGTTTGTCGTAGTTTCTGTTCGATTTAAGCTTTATTTGACTATTTATTGTAATTTCTGTTTGTTCTGATTTTCCTATTTGATATTATTTATTGTAGCTCTTTGATTTATTGTAGCTCTTTTCTTTTCTTTGGAAAACCTATTTTGTGTAAACTTAATTTATGTTTTTTTTAATTGATGTAGTTTTTTTTGCTTAATATGAAAAAATATTTGAAAAGTTTTTTTTTGGTTCTCATCCTTAAAAATCAAAATTTGCAACAAATCTTAATAATAGTTGTACTACTTAACGTTGGATGTATGGGTATGTGGAATATATGTCTAATAAATGAAGTAAAAACCTGCATAATTTTTGGGTTTCTTTAGGGCTGAAAGTATTTTGACCACCACCAACCTTCAAAACAGACAAGTATTAATCGACCATCCTCCTCAACATGCAACATTCCCTATAAGTTTCAACATTATTCGTTTATTCTTTCCTCAGATATCGCAAATATAGCCTTTTGACAACCTTGGATGCACCTTGTGTCTTTTGATTTGATTGAACATCATCCTCAACATGTCCTGAAAGTTTAGACTTAATACCCATATCCATTTCAAAGATATTTACAGTACGCCCTTTTGATCATGTGGATTCACATAGTGTCATTGGATTTAGTTCAGTATTCAAATCAACATGCCCTGAATTTTCAATTTAATAACCTCATTTATTCTTGAGATATTACAGACACCTTTTTGACAAACTTGTATACACATCATTTCTTTTGATTTAGTTTAAAATCCCTCTCAACATGCCCTGAAAATATCAACTCAATAATTTTAGCCGCTCTTTAGATATCGCAGATACACTTCCTTCACAAACTCGGATGCACATATGGTTTTCTTTGTTTGGTTTAAGATTTCCATCAACTTGCCCTAGAAGTTTCAGCTTAATACTTTTACCTGTTTCTGGGATATTGCACAGACGCACTTTTTTGAAAATCTGGATACAAGTATTGTCTTTTTATTTAGTTTTACCTCCCCCCCCCCAACTTTCCCAGAAAGTCTCTTAAATTATTACCCTGGTCTGTTCTATATGTATTTCATTTATGCCATTTTGACACCGTGGATGCACTTCACAGTCGCAATGATTACAGTCAGAGTTGCAAGTAGTAAAAGTCGCAAGCAGTTGTATGTCACAGTCGCAACTAGTCACAGTCCCAGTTGCAAGTATTTGCAGTCACAAAACGCAAGAAGTTGCACCCACAAGTAGATGAAATCTCATTTCAAAGGGCTAACGACAGAAACTGACCCAAAGTTGTATGAACTTGGCCTCCATTCTTTTATCTATCTTTATGGCAAAGAGATAGAAAAAAGATTAGAGGTCAAAATCTGGCTAGTTTTCACTATAAAATCCGCTTTTGCATTCCCAAATTCCATTCTGAAAATACAATATTTATTCATATTTATGTTGAAAGAGGACTAAAAAGTATTGTAGAATCTTTCCACTGCTCTTTTTTCCATTTATCTGCTCAATAAATCAGTGACTGTCATAGAGTTAAGAAAAGATTCCTTTTTCTGATTCTACGGCTCCATTGGCGTGCTTTTGCCGATGCGGGTCATTAACGTTTCATTTTAACCAGGATGAAGTTATCTCCTGGCTCCCATCTCCGGGTTTATCTCCCTGACCTAAAATTGCTTACCCTTTAGCTCTGAAAATAAAAATTATCCTTAAAAAAAACTGCTGACACTTACAGCTCTCAACTGATACTAAATTTTTGAAATTTTTTGCTGTTTTTGATATTTTACTTAAAAGTACAAATATAAGCGTGAACTTAAAATTAATGACTGAAATATTTTTTTTTCACAGAATTTTTCATTGTTATTTGGAATTCCTTTCTTAGGAGGTTTCAATATAGGTGTTACATGACTACATTAAAAAAAAATATTAATTTAACTTATAGGCCTATTTGAGGTGGAGGCAAACAAATTTTGTTGCATCATTTTTTATTCAAAAGCTATCAATCAGCACATCATTTAAAAGCTATATTTCTTCTAAACATGTTTCAAAGGTTATTTTCTACATCAAACCTAAAACGGCCCCATAAATCCTCTTTTGCCTCCTATCCCCCCTTTCCTCCCAAACCCTCCTTGTCAAAACAAGTAAAATGAAAATTCGTAATAGATTTGTTATTGTAAGATATATCTTAAATGGAGAAGTTTTCATTGCCTAGGAATGTCCTAGCTCCATAAACCCCCCTACCCCTGAATATAAGTACCTCCCAAAGAAAAACATGACAAATTTAAATTTGGTTCAAAAACTATAAGATAAAACTTGGATATGTAAAATCTTTATGTCAGGAGCTTTCAAATAAGGTGTCGCATTACTATATTCAATTATATTTTATCTTTACTGTTACAGAGATAGGCCAAAATGAGGTCTTTCATTTTTTGTCAAAGCTTATGAAACAGCACATCATTTGAAAGCTATCCTTTCTTCTGAACATGTTCCTAGCGTTGTTTTCTACATTAAACCTAAAAGGGCCACAAATATCCTCTTTTGCCTCCCATCTCCCCTTTCCTCTCAAACCCTCCATGTCAAAACAAGAACACTGAAAGTTCGTAAAAGATTTGTCATAGTAACATACATCTAAAATGGAGAAGTTTTCCTTGCCTAGGAATGTCCTAGCTCCATGAACCACCCTACCCCTGAATATAAGTACCTCCCAAAGAAAAACATGGTAAATTTAAATTTGGTTCGAAAACTATTGCATAAGTCTTAGATATTTAAAATCTTTATGTCAGGAGCTTTCAAGTGAGATGTCCAATGACTATATTCAATTATATTTTATTTTTTATTGTTATGGAGGTAGTCTAGAGGTAGACCAAATGAGGTTTTTTTGCTTTTTGTCAAAGCTTATCAAACAGCACATCATTTGAAAGCTACCCTTCTTCTGAACATGTTTCTAGTGTCGTTTTCTGAAACAAATCTAAAAGGCCGCACAAATCCTCTTTTGCCTCCCATCTCTCCTTTCCTCTCAAACCCTCCATGTCAAAACAAGAAAAATGAAAATTCGTAAAGAGATTCGTTATAGTAAGATATATCTTAAATAGAGAAGTTTTCATTGCCAAGGAATGCCCTAGCTCCATAAACCCCCCACCCCTAAATATAAGTACCTCCCAAAGAAAAACATGGCAAATTTAAATTTGGTTCAAAAACTATTGGACAAACTTGGATATTTAAAATCTTTATATCAGGAGTTTTCAAATGAGGTGTCGCATGACTTGGCGCATATTCAATTTCATATTTTATCTTTATCTCATATTTTATCTCAAACCTCCATGTCAAAACAAGAAAAATGAAAGTTTGTAAAAGGATTTGCTATTGTAACATACATCTCAAATGGAGAAGTTTTCATTGCCTAGGAATGCTCTAGCTCTATAAACCCCCCACCCCTAAATATAAGTACCTCCCGAAGAAAAACATGGCAAATTTAAATTTGGTTAAAAAACTATTGGATAAGACTTGGATATTTAAAATCTTTATATCAGTAGCTTTCAAATGAGATGTCCCATGACTATGTTCAATTATATTTTATTTTTTATTGTTATGGAGGTAGTCTAGAGGAAGACCAAATGAGTTTTTTGCTTTATGTCAAAGCTTATCAAACAGCACATAATTTGAAAGCTACCCTTCTTCTGAACATGTTTCTAGTGTCGTTTTCTGAAACAAATCTAAAAGGGCCGCACAAATCCTCTCTTTTACCTCCCATCTCCCCTTTCCTCTCAAACCCTCCATGTCAAAACAAGAAAAAATGAAAATTCGTAAAGAGATTCGTTATAGTAAGATATATCTTAAATAGAGAAGTTTTCATTGCCAAGGAATGCCCTAGCTCCATAAACCCCCCACCCCTAAATATAAGTACCTCCCAAAGAAAAACATGGCAAATTTAAATTTGGTTCAAAAACTATTGGATAAACAGGGATATTTAAAATCTTTATATCAGGAGTTTTCAAATGAGGTGTCGCATGACTATATTCAATTATATTTTATCTTTACTGTTACAGAGGTAGTCTAGAGGTAGGCCAAATGAGGTCTTTCATTTTTTGTCAAAGCTTATGAAAACAGCACATCATTTGAAAGCTATTTTTCTTCTGAACATGTTCCTAGCGTTGTTTTCTACATTAAACCTAAAAGGGCCAAACAAATCCTCTTTTGCCTCCCATCTCCCTTTTCCTCTCAAACCCTCCATGTCAAAACAAGAAAAATGAAAGTTTGTAAAAGGATTTGTTATAGTAACATACATCTCAAATGGAGAAGTTTTCATTGCCTAGGAATGCTCTAGCTGCATAAACCCCCCACCCCTAAATATAAGTACCTCCCGAAGAAAAACATGGTAAATTTAAATTTGGTTCAAAAACTATTGGATAAGACTTGGATATATAAAATCTTTAAATCAGGAGCTTTCAAATGAGGTGTCCCATGACTATATTCAATTATATTTTATCTTTACTGTTACAGAGGTAGTCTAGAGGTAGGCCAAATGAGGTCTTTCTTTTTTTGTCAAAGCTTATGAAACACCAAATCATTTGAAACCTACCCTTCTTCTGAACATGTTCCTAGCGTTGTTTTCTACATTAAACCTAAAAGGGCCACACAAATATTCTTTTGCCTCCCATCTCCCCTTTCCTCTCAAACCCTCCATGTCAAAACAAGAAAAATGAAAGTTCGTAAAAGGAATATTTATAGTAACATCCATCTTAAATGGAGAAGTTCTCCTTGCCTAGGAATGTCCTAGCTCCATAAACCATCCTACCCCTGAATATCAGTACCTCCCAAAGAAAAACATGAAAAATTCAAATTTGGTTCAAAAACTATTGCATAAGACATAGATATTTGAAATCTTTATGTCAGGAGCTTTCAAATGAGGTGTCGTATGACTATATTCAATTATATTTTACTTTTTATCGTTATGGAGGTAGTCTAGAGGTAGACCAAATGAGGGTTTTTGCTTTTTGTCAAAGCTTATCAAACAGAACATCATTTGAAAGCGACCCATCTTCTGAACATGTTTCTAGTGTTGTTTTCTGAAACAAATCTAAAAGGGCCGCACAAATCCTCTTTTGCCTCCCATCTCCCTTTTCTCTCAAACCCTCCATGTCAAAACAAGAAAAAAATGAAAATTCGTAAAGAGATTTGTTATAGTAAGATATATCTTGAATAGAGAAGTTTTCATTGCCCAGGAATGCCCTAGCTCCGTAAACCCCCCACCCCTAAACATAAGTACCTCCCAAAGAAAAACATGGCAAATCTAAATTTGGTTCAAAAACTATTGGATAAGACTTGGATATTTAAAATATTTATATCAAGAGCTTTCCAATGAGGTGTCGCATGACTATATTCAATTATATTTTATCTTTACTGTTACAGAGGTAGTCTAGAGGTAGGCCAAATGAGGTCTTTCATTTTTTGTCAAAGCTTATGAAACAGCACATCATTTGAAAGCTATCCTTCTTCTGAACATGTTCCTAGCGTTATTTTCTACATTAAACCTAAAAGGGCCAAACAAATCCTCTTTTGCCTCCCATCTCCCCTTTCCTCTCAAACTCTCCATGTCGAAACAAGAAAAATGAAAGTTCGTAAAAGGATTTGTTGTAGTAACATACATCTTAAATGGAGAAGTTTTCCTTGCCTCGGAATGTCCTAGCTCCATAAACCATCCTACCCCTGAATATAAGTACCTCCCAAAGAAAAACATGGCAAATTCAAATTTGGTTCAAAAACTATTGCATAAGAAATAGATATTTAAAATCTTTATGTCAGGAGCTTTCAAATGAGGTGTCGCATGACTATATTCAATTATATTTTATTTTTATCGTTATGGAGGTAGTCTAGAGGTAGACCAAATGAAGTTTTTTGCTTTTTGTCAAAGCTTATCAAACAGCACAATATTTGAACGCTACCCTTCTTCTGAACATGTTTCTAGTGTTGTTTTCTGAAATAAACCTAAAAGGGCCACACAAATCCTCTTTTGCCTCCCATCTCCCTTTTCCTCTCAAACCGTCCATGTCAAAACAAGAAAAATGAAAATTCGTAAAGAGATTCATTATAGTAAGATATATCTTAAATAGAGAAGGTTTCACTTCCCAGGAATGCCCTAGCTCCATAAACCCCCCACCCCTGAATATAAGTACCTCCCAAGGAAAAACATGGCAAATTCAAATTTGGTTCGAAAACTATTGGATAAGACTTGAATATTTAAAACCTTTATGTCAGGGGCTTTCAAATGAGGTGTCGCAGGACTATGTTCAGTTATATATTATTTTCACTGTTATGGAGTTAGTCTAGAGGTGGACCAAATGAGGTCTTTCATTTTTTGTCAAAGCTTATCAATCAGCATATCATTTAAAAGCTATCCTTCTTCTGGACATGTTTCTCTACCGTTGTTTTTCTACATTAAACCTAAAAGGTCCACACAAATCCTCTTTTGCCTCCCATCTCCCCTTTCCTCTTAAACCATCCATGTCAAAACAAGAAAATGAAAACTCGTAAAGAGATTCGTTATAGTAAGTTATATCTTAAATAGAGAAGTTTTCATTGCCCAGGAATGCCCTAGCTCCATAAACTCCCCTATCCCTAAATATAAGTACCTCCCAAAGAAAAACATGGCAAATTCAAATTTGGTTAAAAAAAACTTTTGGATAAGACTTGGATACTTAAAATCTTTATGTCAGGAGCTTTCAAATGATGTGTTGCATTACTACATTCAATTATATTTTATTTTTACTGTTATGGGGGTAGTCTAGAGGTAGGCCAAATGAGGTCTTTCATTTTTTGTCAAAGCTTATCAAACAGCACATAATTTGAAAGCTATCCTTCTGAACATGTTTCTAGCGTTGTTTTCTACATTAAACCTAAAAGGGCCACACCAATCCTCTTTTGCCTCCCATCTCCCCTTCCTCTCAAACCCTCCATGTCAAAACAAGAAAAATGACTCGTAAAAAGATTTGTCATAGTAAGATATATCTTAAATGGAGAAGTTTTCCTTGCCTAGGAATGCTTTAACTCCATAAACCCCCTACCCCTGAATATAAGTAGGCTACTTCCCAAAGAAAAACATGGCAAATTCAAATTTGGTTCAAAAACTATTGGATAAGACTTGAATATTTAAAATCTTTATGTCAGGAGCTTTCAAATAAGGTGTCGCATGACTATATTCAATTATATTTTATCTTTACTGTTATGGAGGTAGTCTAGAGGTAGGCCAAATGAGGTCTTTCATTTTTTGTCAAAGCTTATCTAACAGCACATCTTTTGAAAGCTATCCTTCTTTTGAACATGTGTCTAGCGTTGTTTTCTACATTAATCCTAAAAGGGCCACACAAATCCTCGTTTGCCTCCCATCTCCCCTTTCCTTTCAAACCCTCCATGTCAAAAGAAGAAAAATAAAAGTTTTGAAAAGATTTGTTATAGTAACATATATTTTCAACGGAGAGGTCTTCATTGCCTAGGAATGCTCTAGCTCCATAAACCCCCCTACCCCTGAATATTAGTACCTCCCAAAGAAAAACATGCCAAATTCAATTTAGTGCAATAACTATTGGATAAGACTTGGATATTTAAAATCTTTATGTCAGGAACTTTCAAATGAGGAGCTTTTCAAATTGCATGTCGAATGACTATATTCAATTATAATTTTTTTTTACTGTTATGGAGGTAGTCTAGAGGTAAGCCAAATGAGGTCTTTAATTTTTTTATATTTACTTTACAGTCCCAAATTTCGAGGGGGGCATGGCCCTCCTGTCTTCCCTTAGCGGCGCCCAAGCATGCTATATAACAATATTAAAAATCGCTTTTTGTACAGTAATTTTCTGTCAAAAAAGCAATCTTTTTTTAAGATCTTTTGAGTGAAACCACTCTGTACCACAGCAGAAATATTTATAACGAACAATAGTGAAAAGTTTCTCTAAAAATGATACAATATAAAAGCGCGCTAGTTCGTTATAAATATTTCTGCTGCTGTGCTGTATGAAGATTCATTCCTTGCTGGTAAAACAGCAATAAAATCAGAAACCCAAAGGGAAATCTAGCCTAATTAGTGGAAACCACACTTTATATAATTATATAAACTGTGGTGGAAACTTACAAGCAAAGGATACGCACTTGACGGGTGTCATACATAATTTTTACGTCTAAGACGTCGTGTAGCGTAATTGCCAAATCCTATCCTAAGTGGTGATCAAATCAAAAACTCCAGAGATTCTTTTCCATTAAATTAAATAAAAAAAACAAGTTTTTTAAACTGAAAGTAAGGAGCGACATTAAAACTTAAAACGAACAGAAATTATTCCGTATATGAAAGGGGCTGTCCCCTCCTCAACGCCTCGCTCTTTACGCTAAAGTTTTTTATTGTTTTAAAAAATAAAGTTGTGAGACAGAGTCAAACTTTAGCGTAAAGAGCGAGGCGTTGAGGAGGGGACAGCCCCTTTCATATACGGAATAATTTCTGTTCGTTTTAAGTTTTAATGTCGCTCCTTACTTTCAGTTTAAAAAACTTGTTTTTTTTATTTAATTTCTGATCGTTTTTTAGTTAATGCAGCTTTTATTTGCATAAAAATTTTACTTTTCTTTTGCTAAATGGATGTCTTTACAAATTACCTTACGTAACTAACTTCTATATTCGTATATTTTTCTTCTGGCAAAAAATACAAAGTTGCAGATTTTTGCAGATATGAGCTTGAAACCTATGTAATAGGGTTTTTCTGATACGCTGAATCTGACGGTGTGATTTTCATTAAAATTCTTTCACTTGTAGGGGATGTTTCCCCCCCTCTTTAAAAAATCGAGTAAATTTTCTCAGGCTCGTAGCCTTTGATGAGTAATACTAAACTTAATAAAATTTATATATTTAGGATCAGCATTATAAACACATTCTTTTGATACATTTATTGACATCAAAATTTCGTTTTTAAAAGTTTCGATTACTATTGAGCCGTATCGCTTGTTTTTTTATTGTTTTTTTTTATTACGTATATGTTATTACTTATATGAAGGGGTTCTCCCCTTAGTCAATACCACGCTCTTTACGTTAAAAGTTAAAAAAAATTTTGATTCACAAACCCCTGAATCACAAAGGCCGTTTAATTAGAATAGATAGCTCTTTTGAAAGCACTAAAAAAAAACTGTAGCGTAAAGAGCGAGGTATTGACTTGGGGGAGAACCCCCTCACATACGTTATAATTTCTGTTCGTTTTAAGTTCTAATATTCCTTCTTACATTTCAGTTGAAAAAACTTGTTTTTTTTATTTAACTTCTGATCGTTTCTTAAATAATGCTTGGAAATCCGGCGCCCCCTTCATAGAAATGTCCCTTACCCCAAAGAAACATCCTCCACGGAAATATTCTCCAGAGTAATCCCCTCCTCTAGCCCCCCCCCCTCCAGAAAAAATCCTTCCTGAAAATGATTGTATACTTCCCAATAACCAATAAATAATGCTGGCAAGTCCGGCGCCCCCTTCATGGCAATTTCCCTTCCCCCATGAAAACTTCCTGCATGGAAAGATCCTTCCATATAGCCCCCGACCCTCTCCTTCCCCCACCTACCAGAAAAAATCTCCTCTGAAAAAGTCTGTATACTTCCCAATAACCAATACTATATGTTAACATTGAGTAAAGTTCATAACTTTCAGCCCTCCCCCTGGGGCTTCGAGGGATTAAGTCTTCCTAAAAGACATATTTATCATATTTTCGACCATGCTGAACAAAATGGCTATCTCAAAATTTTGATCGGGTGACTTTGGGAAAAAAATGAGCGTGGGAGGGGGCCTAGTTGCCCTCCATTTTTTTTGGTCACTTAAAAAGGGCACTAGAACTTTTAATTTCCGTTCCAATGAGCCCTCCCACGATATTCTAGGACCACTGGGTCGATACGATCACCCCTGGGGAAAAAAAAAAAAAAAAAAAAAAAAACAAACAAATAAACACGCATCCGTGATCTTTCTTCTGGCAAAAAATGGAAAATTCCACATTTTTTGTAGATAGGAGCTTGAAACCTCTACAGTAGGGTTCTCTGATACGCTGAATATGATGGTGTGATTTTCATTAAGGTTCTATAACTTTTAGGGGGTCTTTCCCCCTTTTTTCGAAAATCAGCCAAATTTTCTCAGGCGCGTAACTTTTGATGGGTAGCACTAAACTTGATGAAAGTTATATATTTGAAATCAGCATTGAAATCTGATTCTTTTGATATATCTATTGGTATCAAAAACCCGTTTTCTAGAGTTTCGGTTACCATTGAGCCGGGTCGCTCCTTACTTACAGTTCGTTACCACGAACTGTTTGATTAAAAACAATGATACATTTGTTGGAAGTGATAATGTAAGATCTTGCCATAGACTGATCTGACAGTTGGACAAGATTCTATGGTTTCATAAGAGTACACTGGAAACAACATGAACTGTGTCGGATCCAGGGTGGAAGCAGGGGAAACAACCAACTCCCCCCCCCCCTACCAAGATTTCTCTGGCATCTTGATTTGTTTTTTCTTGTTTTTTTTACCTTTTTTAAAAATAAACTTGTCAATTTGGTAAGTTATTGGCACCCTTGTCACATTGCCCCCCCCCCAACCCAAGATGTTGCTATAGATCAGCCTTTCAACACGAGTACGCGAGTACCCAAGTAATTAATTTGTTAGATTTATTAAGTTAAATTAAAAAAAAAAGTTTTTTTAACTGTAAGTAAGGAGCGATATCAAAACTTAAAACGAGCAGATATTATTCAGTATATGAAAGTCCCTTCCTCAACGCCTCGCTCTTTATGCTAAAGTTTTTTATTGTTTTAAAAATAAATTTATGAGACAGAGTCAAACTTTAGCGTAAAGAGCGAGGCCTTGAGGAGGGGACAACCCCTTTCATATACGGAATGATTTCTGTTCGTTTTAAATTTTAATGTCGCTCCTTACTTTCAGTTTACAAAACATGTTTTTTTTATTTAATTTCTGAACATTTTTGAGTTAATGCAGCTTTGATTTTGGCTCACCATCCATGAATAAATCAAACGAAATTTGCATATTAATTTTAGTTTTTTTGGCTAAATGGCATTCTCGAAATTATGTTCTGACGTAACTTACGTAACGAACTTCTATATTCGTATGCTTTTATTACGCATATAAGGGAGTTCGCCCCATAGTCAATTACTCGCCCTTTACACTAAAGTTTAAATTTTGTTCTAATCACAAACCCCTGAATCATAAAGGCCGGTTAATGAGAATAGATAGCTCACTTGAAAGTACTAAAAAAAGCTTTAGCTTTAAGAGCGAGGTATTGACTTGGGGGCGAACCCCCTCATATATGTAATTTTTTCTGTTCGTTTTAATTTTTAATGCTGCTCCTTACTTTCAGTTGAAAAAACTTGTTTTATTCAATTTCTGATCATTTTTTTAAATAATGCTGGGAATCCAGCACCCCCTTCACAGAAATGTCTCTTCCCCCAAGGAAACATCCTCCATAAAAAGATGCTCCCCCGTAAGCTCCTGCTCTCCCCCACTAGAAAAAAATCTCCCCTGAAAACATCTGTATACTTCCCATTAACCAATATTATATGTAAACAATGGGCAAAATTCATAAATTGCAGACCTTGGGGATTAAGTCATCATCAAAGAGATGTTTATTAAATCTTCGACTATGATGAACAAAATGACTGTCTCAAAATTTTGATTAGGTGACTTTGGGAAAAAAAGAGCGTGGGAGGGGGCCTAGTTGCCCTCCATTTATGAGGAAGATGACAGTCTAAACCTCCCTTTCAGTGTTTGTTGTTACATCCCCATATTCGTGTGCCATGTTTATTTAAAATGACTAATTCATCTTGATTTTTAGGTAACTTTGGAAGAAGCCACTGCCCATTTAACTGACTGCGAGACCTCTGATATGGAAATGGGAAATGCTAGTGAAATAGATCCATGTCAAGATGTCCGATTTGATGTTGCAGACACCGAAGAATGAACAATGTTTTTCACTCAATGCTCGATTGTTTCATTGCATTATTTATGACATAAAATGGTGATATAGAATGAACAATGTTTTTCACTCAATGCTCGATTGTTTCATTACATTATTTATGACATAAAATGGTGATATTTCCTTTTTTTGGTTGATTGAAACAAGGACTTATACAATCAGTGTATTGTCTGAGCTTCGAATGGAAAATTTTTTGAAATTGATATTTTTTGCCTCTTTTTATTTGTTTCAGTGAAAGATATTAAAACATGATTCTATATGGACAACATTTTTTTTCTTTGTCTCTACTGTAGGAAATCGATAATATATCTTTTTTTTTGGGGGGGGGAGGGGTCGTTTTACAGGTAGAATTTATTTGAAAGTCTACGAGTCGAACAAACAGTTTGGGGGGGGGGGGGTTCAAGCCCCCTGACCCCCCTCCCCCCCCTCTGGATACGACCTTGTCTTTAAATCAGGGGCAGTCCAACTGGATATGGACAACAGCGCAACGGCAAATTTATACATTAATTTTCATCAAGCATCTTACTAGGAAAGAAAAGTAAGCGAAGGGAACACATCATATGACAACATCCATGAGGCTGAAATTTTTGATGGGGTGGGATATTGATGAAAGTTATGCAAGTTAATGAAGTGACGTTAAAAGATAAGCATGAAGTTAAGACTATGACAAAATATGGACACTCGGACCGAATTACTCTGGGGATCGGGTATTCGACTCCACGCATCAGAACTATGGAAACAAAGTCATTTTGAAGAATAACTATGACTATAGGGACCTCTTAGAACGAAAACCTTTGACATTTTAATGAGTGGACAGTTTTAATAGACGCCTAGAAAGACAGAATTTACAGTCCCGGAAAAACTTTACACAATATATAGGCTGAATTTCAAAATGTGAAGTTTAAGTTAGTAAAAGAATCTTTGAGTAGAGTTGACCTTTTGAATTCGCGGCCTTTACGTTCCTTCCAGTTTTTCTGGTAGGTAATTCTATTCTAGAGGTCATTACATCTTTCTTTGCCAAGAGATTTACGCAATTTCAAAGTTCAATGTCTTTTTTTTTAGTGATAAACCAAAACCAGCTTACGCAATACCGGTCCTATGATTAAGGACAAGTTTTTCTGACGTAGATTTCTAGTTCATGATATACATGTTTTTTTTTTTAGGTTAAATATGTGGTCATTCATCTGTAAGTTGATTAGTAGGTTTTTTTTTTAAACTTGGCTAATAGGTTTTTAAACCTATTACTACGAACGCTACATGCATTCCATTTTTGGAACTAGGAGCGAGATTGTGTGATGCTATCAGACTGGTTTCGTTTCATGGGTTCATTAATAGAACGAGTAATGTTTTTTGAAAAGGGTAATTACTTCTTTAGTTTACGAGATTTGCGATTTTTTTGCGAAAAGGTACTCCATTTTCACTACTGTGATCTGATTGAATTGTCGCCGACAATGAGATTTAATCGCTGCTAAGCCTATTGTTATTGCGAAAGGGGTTACTCAATTTACTTCTTAGTGTTAAATGACAGATTTCCAAATACGATCATTTTGAAAAGCAGACAAAAAATTGGTTTGTCCCCTCATTTCTGTAGGGCAGGAGATAACTTAATTTACTTAGACAATGAACGATATTAATTAGTGATTGATTGTATCAGTGGAGAAAAAAAAGGATTAAACTGATTAACAGTTAAGGTAACCCCAAAGGAGCTGTTAACTGAGGTAATTTGTTATAAATTTGAAAAATACCTAACGACGAATCGGAAACGTTTGATTAACATTTGCAAAAAAAAGGAGTAATGGGATTTGCGAATTGGAGGAGATGGGGTGGTTATGCACTGTATAATACACAAGTGATGTTTTGGAGAGTTAGGGGTCGTGTGTATCTCTTTGGGCTATGTGTGTCTCTTTGGGAGCGTTTGAATCTTTTGGTTACTAAAGTATTATATTTTCATCGTGTTTTAGGATATTCGATTAGGATTAACTTAACTTCATTCCTTGAGTGTTGTCGGGGGTAACACGTAAGTACCAAATTTTGAGTTCACTGCAGGGGATTTTCCACAAGGAGAATTTTCCATGGGGAGGGAATTTTCCAGGAGGTGAATTGCTAAAAGTTTCACGGGAAATCATCCGTACATAGGTTTTTTCCAAATTTTTAAAGAAAATTTGCAAATGAAAAGGGGATTTTTGCACCAAACTTATGTTAATTTCTGCTCGTTTTGGGTTTTGATTCGATTATTTCCTACATTCTTTACAGTCTCATGAAATGTAATTAAACAAATATAAAAGATTTTTCAACTAAAGTAAGGAGCAAGTTTAAAACTCATAACAGATTTTCTTTAAAAATTTGGAAAAAAAGCCAACTTCACAATAAAGAGTAAGGAGTTAAGGATGAGACAGACTTTTGATCTTTTACATAATTAAATAAATAAAAACGGGGGGTTCAGTTGTACAGGGTTTCGGTTATACAGGGGTTCATTTAAAGAGGTCTCACTTGCACGAAGGTTCAGATGCATGGGGATTCACTTGCTTGGGGTTCAGTTACACGGAAATTCAATTACAATGGAACCCACACAAAAAAAACAATGGGGGCACACACAAAAGCCAAATTAGCCCAGTGGCCTACGAGAAATAATGGGTTGCATCGGGGGTTGACTTGCACGAGGGTTCAGTTAAAGGGGGTACAGTTACACGGGAGTTTAGTTAAATTGGGTTGAGTACAAATATAAAAGATTTTTCAACTAAAGTAAAAAGTTTAAAACTCATAACAGATTTTCTTTAAAAATTTGGAAAAAAAGCCAACTTCACCATAAAGAGTAAGGAGTTAAGGATGAGACAGACTTTTGATCTTTTACATAATTAAATAATAAATAAAAAACGGGGGGGGTTCAGTTGTACAGGGTTTCGGTTATACAGGGGTTCAGCTAAAGAGGTCTCACTTGCACGAAGGTTCAGATGCATGGGGATTCACTTGCTTGGGGTTCAGTTACAAGGGGATTCAGTTATAATGGAACCCACACAAAAAACAAGGGGGCACACACAAAAGCCAAATCAGCCCAGTGGCCTACGAGAAATCATGGGTTGCATGGGGGGTTTACTTGCACGAGGGTTCAGTTAAAGGGGGTACAGTTACACGGGGGTTTAGTTAAATTGGGTTGAGTTGCACGAGGGTTCAGTAGCACGAGACTTCAGTAGCACGGGGGGGGGTTCAGTTGTACAGGGTTTCGGTTATACAGGGGTTCAGTTACATGGAGGGTATAGTGACATTTTAAAAGATGATATAAAAGAAGATTTTAGAAGAGGATTTGAAGATGAAACTCTGTGGTCGCTATAATACACAAGTTCCATTTGAACAGTGTTGTGAGGTCTCCTACCCCAACCCCAAAGGGTTCCGGTCCTCCTACCCCAACCCTGAAGGAAGCCAGCGGTCCTCAAAGGTCCCCCAAGCTCCCAAAGGACCACGCAGCTCTCAAGGCCCCCTCAGACCCTCAAACTTTTTTAAAACTTCGAAATTTTTCAACTTTATTTATTTTTTTCTTTTTTTACATAACTTAAAATGTCAAAATATGCTTACAGTTCTAACAATTGCGCTCTGTGATTGGTCAGACCCACGATGTGACTTTCCCACTGGTATTCTATGACCGGTTATTGACACTACCTAATCTATTGCATGTATTAAATCAGTATTTTTTACGCAGTGGAACGATAAATACATAAGTCATATCTTTAAAAAAGAAAGTGAACATGGAGCATTTTAATAAAGTGTGTTTACATAACAAGGTTATTGTAGCATTGAATGCCGACAAAGAGAAGTATTTAAACTTTGAAACAAGTACAGGTGGTAGCACTATTGGAAATGTATGCATGCATTGTCATGACAGTAAGGAATTAAATTTCTTTGGAATACCGAAAAAATTCAACTCTTATGTTGGTGGTTATGCGAGATTGAGATCTCCAGAGATGATTGCACTCGAAGAGAATGCCAACATAAAAATAATCATTGATGATAGAGGACAACTCCTTGCTACTGTTGCAGGTAACACATTACCTACTGATACATCCAATCGTCACCTTTCGGGTATTAGCATTCAACGGAAGATCAATAAAAGAAAGGCCTACTCTTCTACTAATATCGTAAACCATATCTTGTCTACGTGCCGAAACTGTTACCTGTGTAAAAATAATGTGATAATAGACAGTGAAATTGCCAGAAAAATAAAAAGGGCATTGTCAGAAAATATCACGATGGAATATAAAGATGAATCGATGAAAAACAAAGCCCCATCAAACGTTACTGCCATTGATCAAACAGTCATTGAACCAAATAATACCAAAGACGAAAAGCATATTGAGCCTGTTGATGAGACACCAGTAAAAATTGTGTATGACTCAAAATGGAATAATGATTATTCTACTGATTACGAACTAAGAGAAGACAATAGCTATAATATCAAGAGAGAACATGGTGAACTATTTTATGGAACAGATTCAAAATGTCCAAAGTTAATCATTGATATTAATAATGTATCATAATATATTTTTTGTATTAATATTCTACATAGCATTATTTCATTAAAAATATATTATGCATTACATTGTTATGTGTTCATTATTTTTAGAGTAAGCTAGCATATCAAACGTTTAGAATGTCTATTAAAACGTTGGAGATGTAAGAAAAGGAATTTGCATACATCTCTTGTCAGACACATGGGAACAAATTCTTTCTTGAATTCGCCTCCTGGATAAATAAAAAAAGACATTTCATTAAAGAAATTATGACGAAACTCTAAGTAAGCAACAAACTCTTTCTTGAAGTTACCTCATGGATACACAATGCAGAAATTTCATTTAAGAAATTATCAAAAATTGTAAGTAAGTAGCAAATTCTTTCAAAATATGTTAATACGTTTAAGCAATAAATATCTTTAAGCTTAACCCGTCTTTATTATTTAGAATAGTTTTATTCATTTCATTAAATTATGAAGAAATTGTAAGTAAGTAACAATAGCTTTCTTGAATTCGCTTCCTGGACACAATACAGATATTTAATTCAAGAAATCATAATAAAATCGCAAGTAAGTAATAAAGTCTTTATTGTTTTCACCTATTGCATACACAATACTGAAATTTCATTCAAGAAATTATGAAGGAATTGTAAATAGGTAACACACTCATGTTACCTCATGGATACACAATGCAGAAATTTCATTTAAGAAATTATCAAAATTGTAAGTAAGCAGCAAATTCTTTCTTGAATTCGCCTCCTGGGTAAATAAAAAGACAGTTCATTAAAGAAATTATGAAAAATTGTAAGTAAGTAGCAAATTCTTTCTTGAATTCATTTGCTGGATAAACAAAAAAGACATTTCGTTCGAGAAATTATGACAAAATTACAAGTAAGTAACAAACTCTTTATTGTTTTCATGACTTAGATACACGATGTAGAAATTTAATTCAAGAAATTATGAAAAAATTCTCAGTAAGTAACAATTTCTTTCTTGAAGTCAACTCTTGGATACACAATACGGAAATTTCATTTAAGAAATTATGAAAAAAAACAATTTCTTTCTTGAAGTCAACTCTTGGATACACAATACGGAAATTTCATTCAAGAAATTAGGAAAATATTTGTAACTAAGTAACAAACTCTTTTTGTTTTCACCTCTTGGATATACAGTACAGATACTTCATTCAAGAAATTATGAAAAAATCGCAAGTAAGTAACTTTTTTTTTCTCTTTATCAAAAACAATTTTCACTTAGCTACACGATGTAGAAATTTAATTCAAGAAATTAGGAAAAATTCTCAGTAAGTAACAATTTCTTTCTTGAAGTCAACTCATGGATACACAATACGGAAATTTCATTTAAGAATTTCATGACTTAGATACACGATGTAGAAATTTGATTCAAGAAATTATGAAAAAATTCTCAGTAAGTTACAATTTCTTTCTTGAAGTCATCTCTTGGATACACAATACGGAAATTTCATTCAAGAAATTATGAAAATATTTGTAAGTAAGTAACAAACTCTTTATTGATTTCACCTCTTGGATATACAGTACAGATACTTCATTCAAGAAATTATGAAAAAATCGCAAGTAAGTAACTTTTTTTTTCTCTTTATCACAAACAATTTTCACTTAGCTAAATGATGTAGAAATTTAATTCAAGAAATTATTGAAAAATTCTCAGTAAGTAACAATTTCTTTCTTGAAGTCAACTCTTGGATACGCAATACGGAAATTTTATTCAAGAAATTATGAAAAAAATTGTAACTAAGTAGCAAATTCTTTCTTGAATTTACCTGTTGGACAAAAACAAAAAAAGAAATTTCGTTCAAGAAATTATGACAAAATTCTAAGTAAGTAACAAACTCTTTATTGTTTTCACGAGTTAGATATACGACGTAGAAATTAAATTCAAGAAATTATGAAAAAATTCTCAGTCTAAGTAGCAAATTCTTTCTTGAATTCACCTGTTGGATAAACAAAAAAACAAAAAAGATATTTCGTTCAAGAAATTATGACAAAATTCTAAGTAAGTAACAAACTTTATTGTTTTCACGAGTTAGATATACGATGTAGAAATTAAATTCATGAAATTATGAAAAAATTCTCAGTAAGTAACCATTTCTTTCTTGAAGTCAACTCTTGGATAAACAATACGGAAATTTCATTCAAGAAATTATGAAAATTTTTAAGTAAGTAACAAACTCTTTATTAATTTCACCTCTTGGATATACAGTACAGATACTTCATTCAAGAAATTATGAAAAAATCGCAAGTAAGTAGCTTTTTTTTGTCTTTATCACAAACAATTTTCACTTAGCTACACGATATAGAAATTTAATTCAAGAAATTATGAAAAAATCTCAGTAAGTAACAATTTCTTTCTTAAAGTCAACTCTTGGATACACACAATACGGAAATTTCATTTAAGAAATTATAAAAAATATTTGTAAGTAAGTAACAAGCTCTTTATTGATTTCACCTCTTGAATATACAGTACAGATACTTCATTCAAGAAACGTGATTAAACACGTTTTGAAACTACATGCTATTTGTATGCCTTTCCTTGGCACCTTTCCAAACGAGCGGGGATTCCCCACTGGTTCCTACACATTGCAAAAAAGTGAGCAGTACGAAAAATCGACGTTTTCAACCAGACTGGTTTTTTAGGGACCAATCAGGAGAGATATGCAAAGTCGACATAGCTTTATTTCATTTTTTTAAGGTTCATTTAGACGAGGTTACGTGCGCGCACGTAACCTCGTCTAAATGAACCTTAAAAAAATGAAATAAAGCTATGTCGACTTTGCATATCTCTCCTGATTGGTCCCTAAAAAACCAGTCTGGTTGAAAACGTCGAGTTTTCGTACTGCTCACTTTTTTGCAATGTGTAGGAACCAGTGGGGAATCCCCGCTCGTTTGGAAAGGTGCCAAGGAAAGGCATACAAATAGCATGTAGTTTCAAAACGTGTTTAATCACGTTTCTTGAATGAAGTATCTGTACTGTATATTCAAGAGGTGAAATCAATAAAGAGCTTGTTACTTACTTACAAATATTTTTTATAATTTCTTGAATGAAATTTCCGTATTGTGTGTATCCAAGAGTTGACTTCAAGAAAGAAATTGTTACTTACTGAGAATTTTTTCATAATTTCTTGAATTAAATTTCTACATCGTGTAGCTAAGTGAAAATTGTTTGTGATAAAGAGAAAAAAAAAAAAAAGCTACTTACTTGCGATTTTTTCATAATTTCTTGAATGAAGTATCTGTACTGTATATCCAAGAGGTGAAATTAATAAAGAGTTTGTTACTTACTTACAAATATTTTCATAATTTCTTGAATGAAATTTCCGTATTGTGTATCCAAGAGTTGACTTCAAGAAAGAAATGGTTACTTACTGAGAATGTTTTCATAATTTCATGAAGTTAATTTCTACATCGTATATCTAACTCGTGAAAACAATAAAGTTTGTTACTTACTTAGAATTTTGTCATAATTTCTTGAACGAAATGTCTTTTTTGTTTTTTTTTGTTTATCCAACAGGTGAATTCAAGAAAGAATTTGCTACTTAGACTGAGAATTTTTTCATAATTTCTTGAATTTAATTTCTACGTCGTATATCTAACTCGTGAAAACAATAAAGAGTTTGTTACTTACTTAGAATTTTGTCATAATTTCTTGAACAAAATGTCTTTTTTTGTTTTTGTCCAACAGGTAAATTCAAGAAAGAATTTGCTACTTAGTTACAATTTTTTTCATAATTTCTTGAATGAAATTTCCGTATTGCGTATCCAAGAGTTGACTTCAAGAAAGAAATTGTTACTTACTGAGAATTTTTCAATAATTTCTTGAATTAAATTTCTACATCATTTAGCTAAGTGAAAATTGTTTGTGATAAAGAGAAAAAAAAAGTTACTTACTTGCGATTTTTTCATAATCTCTTGAATGAAGTATCTGTACTGTATATTCAAGAGGTGAAATCAATAAAGAGGTTGTTACTTACTTACAAATATTTTCATAATTTCTTGAATGAAATTTCCGTATTGTGTATCCAAGAGATGACTTCAAGAAAGAAATTGTTACTTACTGAGAATTTTTTCATAATTTCTTGAATCAAATTTCTACATCGTGTATCTAAGTCATGAAATTCTTAAATGAAATTTCCGTATTGTGTATCCATGAGTTGACTTCAAGAAAGAAATTGTTACTTACTGAGAATTTTTTCCTAATTTCTTGAATTAAATTTCTACATCGTGTAGCTAAGTGAAAATTGTTTTTGATAAAGAGAAAAAAAAGTTACTTACTTGCGATTTTTTCATAATTTCTTGAATGAAGTATCTGTACTGTATATACAAGAGGTGAAAACAAAAAGAGTTTGTTACTTACTTACAAATATTTTCATAATTTCTTGAATGAAATTTCCGTATTGTGTATCCAAGAGTTGACTTCAAGAAAGAAATTGTTTTTTTCATAATTTCTTAAATGAAATTTCCGTATTGTGTATCCAAGAGTTGACTTCAAGAAAGAAATTGTTACTTACTGAGAATTTTTTCATAATTTCTTGAATTAAATTTCTACATCTTGTATCTAAGTCATGAAAACAATAAAGAGTTTGTTACTTACTTGGAATTTTGTCATAATTTCTCGAACGAAATGTCTTTTTTGTTTATCCAGCAGGTGAATTCAAGAAATAATTTGCTACTTACTTACAATTTTTTCATAATTTCTTTAATGAACTGTCTTTTTTATTTATCCAGGAGGCGAATTCAAGAAAGAATTTGCTACTTACTTACAATTTTTGATAATTTCTTAAATGAAATTTCTGCATTGTGTATCCATGAGGTAACATGAGTGTGTTACCTATTTACAATTGCTTCATAATTTCTTGAATGAAATTTCAGTATTGTGTATCCAATAGGTGAAAACAATAAAGACTTTATTACTTACTTGCGATTTTATTATGATTTCTTGAATTAAATATCTGTATTGTGTCCAGGAAGCGAATTCAAGTAAGCTATTTTTACTTACTTACAATTTCTTCATAATTTAAATGAAATGAATAAAACTATTCTAAATAATAAAGACGGGTTAAGCTTAAAGATATTTATTGCTTAAACGTATTAACATATTTTTGAAAGAATTTGCTACTTACTTACAATTTTTGATAATTTCTTAAATGAAATTTCTGCATTGTGTATCCATGAGGTAACTTCAAGAAAAAGTTTGTTGCTTACTTAGAGTTTCGTCATAATTTCTTTAATGAAATGTCTTTTTTTATTTATCCAGGAGGCGAATTCAAGAAAGAATTTGTTCCCATGTGTCTGACAAGAGATGTATGCAAATTCCTTTTCTTACATCTCCAACGTTTTAATAGACATTCTAAACGTTTGATATGCTAGCTTACTCTAAAAATAATGAACACATAACAATGTAATGCATAATATATTTTTAATGAAATAATGCTATGTAGAATATTAATACAAAAAATATATTATGATACATTATTAATATCAATGATTAACTTTGGACATTTTGAATCTGTTCCATAAAATAGTTCACCATGTTCTCTCTTGATATTATAGCTATTGTCTTCTCTTAGTTCGTAATCAGTAGAATAATCATTATTCCATTTTGAGTCATACACAATTTTTACTGGTGTCTCATCAACAGGCTCAATATGCTTTTCGTCTTTGGTATTATTTGGTTCAATGACTCTTTGATCAATGGCAGTAACGTTTGCTGGGGCTTTGTTTTTCATTGATTCATCTTTATATTCCATCCTGATATTTTCTGACAATGCCCTTTTTATTTTTCTGGCAATTTCACTGTCTATTATCACATTATTTTTACACAGGTAACAGTTTCGGCACGTAGACAAGATATGGTTTACGATATTAGTAGAAGAGTAGGCCTTTCTTTTATTGATCTTCCGTTGAATGCTAATACCCGAAAGGTGACGATTGGATGTATCAGTAGGTAATGTGTTACCTGCAACAGTAGCAAGGAGTTGTCCTCTATCATCAATGATTATTTTTATGTTGGCATTCTCTTTGAGTGCAATCATCTCTGGAGATCTCAATCTCGCATAACCACCAACATAAGAGTTGAATTTTTTCGGTATTCCAAAGAAATTTAATTCCTTACTGTCATGACAATGCATGCATACATTTCCAATAGTGCTACCACCTGTACTTGTTTCAAAGTTTAAATACTTCTCTTTGTCGGCATTCAATGCTACAATAACCTTGTTATGTAAACACACTTTATTAAAATGCTCCATGTTCACTTTTTTTTTAAAGATATGACTTATGTGTTTATCGTTCCACTGCGTAAAAAATGCTGATTTAATACATGCAATAGATTAGGTAGTGTCAATAACCGGTCATAGAATACCAGTGGAAAAGTCACATCGTGTCTCTGACCAATCACAGAGCGCAATTGTTAGAACTGTAAGCATATTTTGACATTTTAAGTTATGTACAAAAAGAAAAAAATAAATAAAGTTGAAAAATTTCGAAGTTTTAAAAAAGTTTGAGGGTCTGAGGGGGCCCTTGAGGGCTGGGTGGTCCTTTGGGAGCTTGGGGGACCTTTGAGGACCGCTGGCTTCCTTCAGGGTTGGGTAGGAGGACCGGAACCCTTTGGGGTTGGGGTAGGAGACCTCACAACACTGTTCAAATGGAACTTGTGTATTATAACAACCACAGAGTTTCATCTTCAAATCCTCTTCTAAAATCATCTTTTATATCATCTTTTAAAATGTCACTATACCCTCCATGTAACTGAACCCCTGTATAACCGAAACCCTGTACAACTGAACCCCCCCGTGCTACTGAAGTCTCGTGCTACTGAACCCTCGTGCAACTCAACCCAATTTAACTAAACCCCCGTGTAACTGTACCCCCTTTAACTGAACCCTCGTGCAAGTCAACCCCCCATGCAACCCATGATTTCTCGTAGGCCACTGGGCTAATTTGGCTTTTTTGTGTGCCCCCCTTGTTTTTTGTGTGGGTTCCATTGTAACTGAATCCCCGTGTAACTGAACCCCAAGCAAGTGAATCCCCATGCATCTGAACCTTCGTGCAAGTGAGACCTCTTTAAACTGAACCCCTGTATAACCGAAACCCTGTACAACTGAACCCCCCCCGTTTTTAATTTATTTAATTATGTAAAAGTTCAAAAGTCTGTCTCATCCTTAACTCCTTACTCTTTATTGTGAAGTTGGCTTTTTTTCCAAATTTTTAAAGAAAATCTGTTGTGAGTTTTAAACTTGCTCCTTACTTTAGTTGAAAAATCTTTTATATTTGTACTCAACCCAATTTAACTAAACTCCCGTGTAACTGTACCCCCTTTAACTGAACCCTCGTGCAAGTCACCCCCCATGCAACCCATGATTTCTCGTAGGCCACTGGGCTAATTTGGCTTTTGTGTGTGCCCCCATTGTTTTTTTGTGTGTGGTTCCATTGTAACTGAATTTCCGTGTAACTGAACCCCAAGCAAGTGAATCCCAATGCATCTGAACCTTCGTGCAAGTGAGACCTCTTTAAATGAACCCCTGTATAACCGAAACCCTGTACAACTGAACCCCCGTTTTTATTTATTTAATTATGTAAAAGATCAAAAGTCTGTCTCATCCTTAACTTCTTACTCTTTATTGTGAAGTTGGCTTTTTTTCCAAATTTTTAAAGAAAATCTGTTATGAGTTTTAAACTTGCTCCTTACTTTAGTTGAAAAATCTTTTATATTTGTTTAATTACATTTCATGAGACTGTAAAGAATGTAGGAAATAATCGAATCAAAACCCAAAACGAGCAGAAATTAACATAAGTTTGGTGCAAAAATCCCCTTTTCATTTGCAAATTTTCTTTAAAAATTTGGACAAAACCTATGTACGGATGATTTCCCGTGAGACTTGTAGCAATTCACCTCCTGGAAAATTTCCCTCCCCATGGAAAATTCTCCTTGTGGAAAATCCCCTGCAGTGAACTCAAAATTTGGTACTTACGTGTTACCCCCGACAACACTCAAGGAATGAAGTTAAGTTAATCCTAATCGAATATCCTAAAACACGATGAAATATAATACTTTAGTAACCAAAAGATTCAAACGCTCCCAAAGAGACACACATAGCCCAAAGAGACACACACGACCCCTAACTCTCCAAAACATCACTTGTGTATTATACAGTGCATAACCACCCCATCTCCTCCAATTCGCATATCCCATTACTCCTTTTTTTTGCAAATGTTAATCAAACGTTTTCGATTCGTCGTTAGGTATTTTTCAAATTTATAACAAATTACCTCAGTTAACAGCTCCTTTGGGGTTACCTTAACTGTTAATCAGTTTAACCCTTTTTTTCTCCACTGATACAATCAATCACTAATTAATATCGTTCATTGTCTAAGTAACTTAAGTTATCTCCTGCCCTACAGAAATGAGGGGACAAACCAATTTTTTGTCTGCTTTTCAAAATGATCGTATTTGGAAATCTGTCATTTAACACTAAGAAGTAAATTGAGTAACCCCTTTCACAATAACAATAGGCTTAGCAGCGATTAAATCTCATTGTCGGCGACAATTCAATCAGATCACAGTAGTGAAAATGGAGTACCTTTTCGCAAAAAATCGCAAATCTCGTAAACTAAAGAAGTAATTACCCTTTTCAAAAACATTACTCGTTCTATTAATGAACCCATGAAACGAAACCAGTCTGATAGCATCACACAATCTCGCTCCTAGTTCCAAAAATGGAATGCATGTAGCGTTCGCAGTAATAGGTTTACAAACCTATTAGCCAAGTTTAAAAAAAAAAACCTACTAATCAACTTACAGATGAATGACCACGGTTTAACCTAAAAAAAAACTTGTATATCATGAACTAGAAATCTACGTCAGAAAAACTTGTCCTTAATCATAGGACCGGTATTGCGTAAGCTGGTTTTGGTTTATCACTAAAAAAAAGACATTGAACTTTGAAATTGCGTAAATCTCTTGGCAAAGAAAGATGTAATGACCTCTAGAATAGAATTACCTACCAGAAAAACCGGAAGGAACGTAAAGGCCGCGAATTCAAAAGGTCAACTCTACTTCTTTGAGCTAGAAATAACTTGGTTCCTTGTTAAGATTATCGTATACAATGAACTGTGACAGATCAGTATCAGGATTTCTTAACCTTAGATATACTTGTTATATTAACTCGGTATTGCAGGTCAGCTGTTTACAAATCCAATCCTACTTTTTATAATTTTTTCGATAGAAATTATGCAAAATTAAACATGCACTACCATATCGGGTTACAAACAATGACGTACAATGAGCTTGCTAAACCTTTGGTGCTTTGGAGTAGTCCCCGAAGCCGCGCCAAAGACCGGTTATGCGCCACTGAAAATATTTCTGCGCGTCACCGTAACAAAAGCTTCGGCGCACCAGCAATATGGGTGGTGGCGGCTGAATATTTCTAGCCCCAAATCGTTTTTAGATTATTCTGAGGAAAATATAAGGCAAAATCCACTATTTAATGGCACTCGCACAAATTTGGATTGTGGTTTGGGGTATAAACGGTGTGGGGGCGGCTTGTTGCTCTCTAATCACTTTTGACTCTCAAAATTAACACTTGAGTTTTTAATTTGGGATTGATTGAACCCCTTTCCGAAGTTGATATGCCCACCCCTTCCATATGAAGTGCCTCTTGGAAATGATAAATGTATATTAATACATTAAACCCTTACGATTATTTTATGGCAACGCTATAGCATTGTCTCTAACTTGAACATCTGTGTAGAATTTTCACTTCCCGTCGAATGAATCTTCGGAATTATCTAAGAAAAATATGGGGGGGGGGGGCTATTGGGGATATTTTTTACGGAGGGGGGGAGGAATATTCCGTGGGGTGCTTTCTGGAGGGGAAAACGCCTAGACCCAGAAAAAATAGTCACTGTAGAGAGTAGACAGTGAAATGTTGGGAAGTATCAACCTTCTTATTGTGTAGATTGATTACTTATTTTATGTTCTAATGAAGTTCTCTACTTCATACAATTCCTATACTTTTTATTTTTATTCATTTTATCTATCACACTCATTTTAATCCACCTTTAGCTTTTACGCCAAAGTTTAACTTTTGTATTTACAATGCTTTAAAAATGAAAAAAGAACCTCTGAAAAAACCGTTCTCTTAATATCATTTTAAAGGTGGGCCTTAATTCCCAAAATCATCAGTTTTTTCCTGATCTGCATCCTCACTTCCCTGAAATTATCAGATCAAGCAGCCTCCTTTCTTTGATATGTGATCATGACTTTGAAGAAGTTTAGAGTTGCTGTTCTTTGAGAAAACCCATTAACCACATTCACACAACCGATCAAGGTAGCTGATCCACTGAGAGCACCTGAGATTAGAGCCTTTCTTTTCAACCTCAGGTTGTTACGTTTATATTTTTAGAGAGATTAAATTCACTAGAAAAACATTATTTCTGGCGAATACCCGCCTTATATAGTTCCGGGAACCCACTGCAGCTGTGATAATTAAAAGTGTGAAATAATCCATTTTGGTCGGAAATGAGTTATGTATGTGGCATGGCTAAACTAAGGACGAGCAATCGAATGGTGCACTCAGAATTATATCATCTTGTACCTTTACTAAAATAAAAAGGGACGTAAGTCTCTAAGTGGCGTATGTTTCTTTTTTATCAGGTCTTGTTATTAGCTTCATCCTTCAGAACAACCACAGCTGTTAAATTTTTTCTGTTTTTTTTTTGGCTTTCCTGAAAAGTTACAAACCTGGCATATGTCTCAATTCTAATTATTACAGCCGACTGGGCAAGGGCAAAAACAAATTTAGAAATATAGTAACTAAAAAGGATCTTATCAAATACTCCGATTTACATAAAAGCCGCCTAATAGTATACTGTAAATACAATCTTTTACTTCACCATAAAAGTACTTTAAAATAATTGTGGAGAAAAAATTCTATTTTACTGCCTAATCACTTGCATGGTTTAGATATATTTCTCCAGCTGAAGAGACACAAGAAGTGAAATCATATCTTGATATTGATAGGAAGAACCGCTCAGGTAAATTTGACCAAAAAAACTACAAATTTGTGAGTTTTCATAATCCCGTCCCCCAAAAAATTAAATTTCAAAAAGAATGAAATTCTGAACTTTCCTAAAACATGAGTTCAATAACGCAATGGGGGATAACCATCTCTCCTTTTTGTGTGGACTGTTTAACTTAATGTTTAGAGGCAAGTTTGGTATCACGTGGCAATGCGACCTCTAAAACTAGGACAATTTTCATATAGCTTTTCAGAAGTCCATGTCAATTAGCTATTTCCTAATTTTGTACCAAAGTAGGGTCAGAATTAGTGCGCTAGACATATAATCCCTTTTGTGTGAGGACAGGAGTTCAAATCCTGGTGTTGCTGCTTTTTTTACTTTTGCAAGATGATCTTGAGGGTTGAATTATCCTATACCCTTTTTTATTGCGTTCTTCAAAAATAAACATTTTTTTTCCTTTCTATCTTAGCTTTTCATGTAAAGATGTAGATACGTTTGTTTTTTTGCTTTTCATTATTCTTTCTATTACCAGGTGACTGTGGAAAGGGTCAAAATCGTTAATGGAGTTTTACTCAGCATGTAAAGATGTGTTAAACTCGTACTAAATTGTCGGCACAGAACTGTTTTCAATACTGTCATCTAATTGAACTTAATTTGACCAAACTTGCAAAAAAGGTCGTTCTACAATACTCTCTTCAAGGCATCTACTCTCTTGAGAATTTTTCACATGTCATTACTAAATTTAAGACTTAGTGTCGACACAAAATATGAAATATTTGTATTTCAGAATAAAGACAAAATAGTTATTATAATAAATTTGTGAAGTTATTTTTCTTTTAGGGACGACTATCATTTTGTGGAAATATGTAGCCCAAATTATATATTTCTTGAGTGTTTTTTTTGTTCATTGATTTCGTCACCATTGATTCAGTTGATTTCCCTGGAGACGTTAAAACTTGGTAATCGAACAGTTCGTGGTAACGAACTGAAAGTAAGGAGCGACCCAGCTCAATAGTAACCAAAACTCTAAAAAATGGAATTTTGACACCAGTACATACATCAAAAGAATTTGATTTTTATGCCGATTTCAAATATATAAGTTTCATCAAATTTAGTCTGACACATCAAAAGTTACAAGCCTGAAAAAATTTGCCTTATTTTCAAAAAAGGGGGAACACCCCCTAGAAGTGATTACGTGGGAGGACCTTTCCATAGAGGATGTTTCCTTGGGGGAAGGGACCTTTCTATGAAGGGGGTGCCGCATTTCCCAGCATTATCTAAAAAACGATCAGAAATTAAATATAAAAAAAAGTTTTTTTCAACTGAAAGTAAGGAGCAACATTAAAACTTAAAACGAACAGAAATTATTACGTATATGAGGGGGTTCGCCCCCTAGTCAGTACTTTGCTCTTTATGCCAAAGTTTTTTTAGTGCAAACAAGTCTTTTCAACTGAAAGTAAGGAGCAACATTAAAACTTAAAACTACCAGAAATTATTACGTATTTGAGGGGGTTCGCCCCCCCCAGTCAGTACCTCGCTCTTTGCACTAAAGTTCGAATTTTGTCTGAATCACAAATCTCTGAATCACAAAGGTCGTTTAATTAGAATAGATACCTCTTTTGATAGCGTTGTTTTCTACATTAAACCTAAAAGGGCCACACAAATCCTCTTGCCTCCCATCTCCCCTTTCCTCTCAAACCCTCCATGTCAAAAGAAGAAAAATGAAAGTTTTAAAAAGATTTTGTTATAGTAACATATATCTTAAACGGAGAAGTTTTCCTTGCCTAGGATTGTCCTAGCTCCATAGACCCCCCCTACCCCTGAATATTAGTACCTCCCAAAGAAAAACATGGCAAATTCAAATTTGGTTCAAAAACTATTGGATAAGACTTGGACATTTAAAATCTTTATGTCAGTAGCTTACAAATGTGGTGTCGCATTCTGCTGTGGTACAGAGTGGTTTCATTCCAGAGAAAGAAGTTGTGCAAGCCACAACAACTTTAAACTTGCTTTGATAGTTGAAAAAAAAATTGCTGTATAATTTTTTCCAACAAAGAACGGGCGTAAAGAATAAAGATTATTCACGCACAATTTAATTTTTTTGTTTTTATGCGTAAGCCTGAGTGTTCCTTAAAGGATACATTCAAATTTCAATACCAAAAACTTTTTACTTTCAGTCTAAAAAAGATATTTTTTTTTAGCACCAGTAGAAACGCTCAGAAATGTAGAAAGGCTCCCAAACCAGGTGGGACAAAGCAATATCAGTCTCAAAGGAAAGCTAAACCTTCTTAAACTTTTTGGTACCATATTTTTTTAGCTTAATGTTGATGATTTTTCACCTACAGTTTTTATTTCTTCTTTTCTTTTAATTTGACACCGGCAACAGCCATAAATCACAGAAGTTCATATGAGTCTTTTCAACAAAAATGGATTTGCAATTTTTTGTCAAAATTTTTAAGATAGTTGGTGAGGAAAGTGTGTAAATTCCTCTTTTTTCACTTTCCATTAGATCTTCTCAACAAAACTTAAAAAAAACTCAAATAAAATTCTCAAATTCGGAAAACCCTATATTCCCGGGGAGAGGAAATTTTCTATGGGGGGATATTTTCTGCGAGGGGGTATTTTCCTCGGGAGGGGGGGGGGGGGGGGGGGGGGGGGGGGGGGGGGGGGGGGGGGGTAAACACATAGAACCCAAGCGTTGTTCATATCAATTTTTATTCATCCTGTAGACACTTAGCTGTTCACACGTACTTAGCTGTACACACACGTTCATTAGTCCTCCGTTTTACTAAAAAAATATTTTCGTGTTACATTTCAATACAACCAAAATAGTAAAATACAGCCAGATTTGTATCTTAGCTTGTTACCTCAGTAAATCAATCAATAAAGTTGAAACTCTGTTGGTTTCTTCTCTTCAGTCTTCGGGTTTGACAGACGGATGCTTTGTTTAAGAAAGCTTCTACCCTATTTTGACACCATACTCCGATTCAAAATACCCCTGTTATCACTCTAGATACTGTGTGGATTTACGTAATAAATCTTTTTCTTTCCCTTTAAAAATAGGAGCTAGTATTTGGGGCCCGTGTGACACTAGCTGATGTGCCAAACGTGCAGAGACTGTATACCACCCATGGTTCTCCAAAATCTATCAATCAAGTACGAGCTTAAGCTTAGAAGCTGTTGATGAAAACAAATGTTTAAAACGTTTTAAAGAGAGACAATAGAAAAAATAACTAGTCTTCAGTTTGAAAATAGGCGTTTTTGAATAATTGGCCTTAAAAGTCAGTATAACAATGGGCTTTAAAAGTGATATGGAAAGAATTTAGAAAATTGGGGGTGATCATAACGATTTTGGTATTGGAAATGGGTTTTATAACCAGGGTTTTAGGATTCTGAAAAATTAGGATTCTGAAGTTGTTAATGAAAACAAATGTTTAAAACGTTTTTAAAGAGAGACAATAGAAAAAGTAACTGGTCTTCAGTTTGAAATAGGCGTATACATAGTTTGAAAATAGGATATATATATATATATATATATATATATATATATATATATATATATATATATATATATATATATATATATATATATATATATATATATATATATATATATATATATATATATATATATATATATATATATATATATATATATATATATATATATATATATATATATATATATATATATATATATATATATATATATATATATATATATATATATATATATATATATATATATATATATATATATATATATATATATATACATATATAATATTAACAGTCTGTCTTGGATTTATGGTGCTTTTGATGCTTTCAAATTAGACATTTTCCATGCTCCGTACCTTCCCAAAATAGGTTTAAACTGCAAATACCCCTGCAGGTTCATGTCATTACTAGTTGAAGATATATGAATAAGCGAAGAAAACATTGTAGAAGTCATAGCATACTCTAGAGAACTTTTTCAAGATGAGTAGGGTCACCCACACTCCAGTAATATAAATACATCAAAAGACGCATTGTATTACATTACAAAATGTATCTTATTTTTAAAGGTAACCGGAGAGCATAAGAGAAGTATGATTTTATAAACCTTTTTTTTTCTTTTAGGCTGATGCATTAAAGTCAGTGAACGGTTTGGAGAATTTTTTAATAGAAATCCCCTTAGAAAAATTCAAGAAGTCGTTTGGAAGGGATGCAAAGGGTAATTTGTAGTTAGAAAAAAGGGATATACCTCTATTTTGAGGCAGAACTTTAAGCGCGAGTGCCAGATTATTTTTGTAAACAACCACAGAGAAAGAAAATTCACGGCCACAGATAAGTGCAAGATTGAGGGTTGTCAGGTAATATATAGATTCACATCAGAGCTTGAGTTTCAAAGCATAATGCAGAATAATCAATCATTTATAATATTTAACATCTTTCAACACTGCCTTCCTGATCATAATAAGGGAAAAAGAGTGAAAATACAACTTTCAGGGGAAAAAAGGGACGCTAAAGTTCAAGAAGTAAAAAATAATAAGAGTACAATTCAGACATATCCAAGAGATTTCCAAGGTGTATATCATTCGTCTGAAGAAGACAAAAAATTTCTCCTGCCGTATTCATTGGGTGCTTTACAAAAAGCTCTTTCCGAGCACACTAAATCAATGCAGTTACATTTTCATCCTTTCTTGGAGCTAGATGCAAAAATGAAAACTTATAATGTAGCAACAGCAGAAGTGCAATTATTTTTCTCGAAGACAAAAAAGCCCGATATTATTGGCTACATCCAAAGACTATCTTGGCTTCCTTCTTGCCTTGTCTTATTTACGGAATTCCAAATTAGTTTAGCTGCTTCAGAGATACAAAAAAAAAATTGACGCTTCATTTTGATGCCACTGGGGGTATTATACGCAAAATAGGTAATCCCAAGAAAAGGAAATATCTATATGCGTTAGTTTCTCCCAGTGGTAAGAAAGGAATGTCTCCTTATCCATATTTTGAAGCAGTCTCGGAACGACACGATACAAGTTCGATTTCGACTATTTTGCAAGACTTTAACCATGCTATCCGCCAAAAAACGCAAATAAGGATTCCATGCATAGTACCTGATTTTCTTGGCAACTAATATATTGGGTGGTTCTTAGAATTTTAAATGATCACAGCTTGGACCAGTATTTAGATTGGTCTTTCGATTTGGTAACTTCTGGAACACAGGAAAAGGAAAAACAAAACTGATTATCTGCGGAGCTCATATGATAAAATTTATAAAAAAAGCTCTGTGCCGTGGCATATTCAGAATCTTCGATTGCAGAGTTTGTGGTATTTAGTAGTGTGAGGGTGATGCAGCAGCAACCGTTGCAGCCTTTAAGAAGATACTGGAGATATCTAGAAACTCTTTTGACAGAGACACACATAACAGAGAGAGTGAAGACTGCCGCCTCTGAATTAAAAGAGATAATAAATACAACCCCTTCGGTAGAAACCATAGTGAAAGAGGAGCAAAAAGGTGAATATTCAGATCTTGAAGAATTTCTCAGCACCATGAAAGATCAGAATAAAAACCCTTATTCCAGGTATTTTGCTTCAGAAAAGTAGACTGACCACACAGAAAATACTTGATTGTCAAGCTGTGTCCATTGACAACTGCCCTTCTTCTTCCAGATGACAAAAACAGACTAACCAATTCTTCCGTAGAAATTTTTTTCAAAATAATGAAGAGGCAAATATATCAGGTAATTTTAGCACCGATGGATCCGGGTGAATTTGTAGACAGAAGTTACAAAAAATATCATTGAAACTACCACAATAAGAAAAGCTTTTACTGAAGATCCAGCTGTTCAACCAGATGATGTTATAGCAACACAGCGGGAAGATACAAATTCAGAAAGTGGAAACATCGAAGTTGAGAGAAAACTCCCAGGAACATGCTTGAATCAGCCAACTAGCGAGAACAGTTTAAACGCCACTAAAAACCAAGCAATTTCCATCGTCAGAAAAAGTCAAAGAAGTTTGGAATAAGAAAAACAGCCATACACTCCCTAATTTTCGTTCAAAATATTACAACGCTTCCCATGTTTCTCATCCGGAAGAATATATACCCAAGAGTAATTTCCAATACAAGTCCAAACAAAGGGCAGATATCACATTCTTAGTGCTAATTATGAAAAGGAGTTAAAGAAAAGTGGTTTGATACTAAACCAAACTATGAGCATCTATATAGGGAAGATTAAAGTTTCTGATGGGAAGGACACAATCTCTATTATAGATCTGTCAACACTAACAGGGGATAAGTGGCTGAATGATAAAATTATGGAATCTTACACAATTTTATCAATAGAAAAAACTAGTTGGAAAAACAAAATGGTGCTTTACTCAGCCCATTTTACATCGAAAATAATCGCTACAGGAGAACTGAACAGGAATGAAAAAAAGAAAAACTATCAGTATTTCTGATGAACAGATCAAGTCACTGGAGGCTAACAATAATTGACGTTCAAAATAAATAATTTTTAATTTTTTTTGATCCATTGCAATCTAAGGATATATACAAAAAAATGTTCGAATCTGCATTTTTAAAAGAAGGAGAGTCTTTTACTTCCTTAGATTTCAAATACAAGAGACAAGTAGATAGCAATAATTGTGGACCGATTTGCTTAGAATTTATAGATTTTATTGTCAATGCATTAGATACTGAAGAACTGCATCCACTACAAGTCCTTCATTCTGTTTTTAAGAACGATGATACAATTATAGACAATTTATGAAGCCTAGAAAGTAGCCGAAGAAAGTGCTCAGAAATATTTGGATTGATCGTTGATAATATTGACAGCTCCCTTAATAATTTATGTAGGATTTGCTGCTTAGCCGACATTTTGGAAAAAACTGACTGGATTGGCAGTGATAAAAATGCAAATCATTGGTTTCATAGCATTGGTTTTTTGGGCATATATAAAAAAGAGCCAAAAGGAAGATTTACGTGTGTATTATGTAAAATAATTTATAACTAAGTTGTGCTTTGAAACTCGGACGGGCTAGAACCAACGCTATCTAACGGAAGGATTAAGGAATCCATGACTTTTGGCGTTGCAGGGCCAAGACTTTAAAATTCTTATATTAAGCTTCTCTTATCATTACATTTTTCAAATTTTCTAGCATTGATTTCGTTCAGAAGAGTTGATATACTTTACATTTAACAGGTAAAATAGATTTCTATTAATATTGATAGTATCTACCAAATTCAACGTGCTAGCAATTGCCATAAAAACGAAAGTCCCATACATATTTAGCATTTAGATTTCTAAATTATTTACATTTGTATTTCTGAATCATTTACAAAACTATTGACAAGAAAACAGGAACTTATTCGGGAGGGGTGACAAAAGAACTTTCTTGAAGACATTGGGATTAAGGTGTTCTTATCTGCAATTTAAAGACAAATTTACAAGCGGGAGACATATTTTTTAGTTTTTAAGATAAACAATCTTTTTACTTCATTTATGCGACCAATGTCTGAATTTAAGAATCTTTTTTAGGTGGCCAGAGGGTTTGAAGTCCTGAACCCGTCATTCCCTTTTATTGAAATAAAAGTGCGTCAAATATATGTATTTTTTGTATTGTGCCATTATAAAAAAAATTAATGAGACTCAGTGATCGACGTCAGTTTTATAGCAAATTTTCAATCTACATTCATCAGTTCCTTTCAGTAATATTAGTTAGTATGGTGATTTTCTTTCTTTGTGGATGCTATGATAAATAAATATATAAGGAAAGTACTGCTTGAATTAGAATGCTTTGAGCACAATTTATATAATTATCCAGTAAGTTTATCGCAGATCATTTCTGGTCTTCATTCTCGGTACGAACAAAAAGCTCCTCCCACTTCTTTATGCACTAGCGGGTTAGTCTGTTTCCGATTGTTTCCAACAAAGTGCATTATTCGTAATAGGGGGTTTCCACTTGTTTCCGATTAGATCACAGTCTGACTTGTCTACCCGTGAAAAGATCTGATTCCGCTTATGTTTCTATCTGCAAAAACGTTCTCTGGAGCACTCGCACCTTGGTCCGGATTTTTATAATGCGTGAGATAGGGAAAGATCATACTGGATAATTATATAAACTGTGGTTTTGAGTGGAGAGCAAAAGACGGGATCATAAATAATTTCTGAGATCACACTTGCCAAGCCTTGCAAGATGAGAAAAAAAAACACTCATAAAGGAAAAAAGAAGACATTTCCAAATAGTGAAAATGAAAATAAATGTAAACACTGTAGACACTTTGTAAATAATACATGCAAATACTTTGGCTTAACCGTCCTTTGTGCAAAATTAGAAAAAAAACAGACCTAAAAATACTTGAATAATTTTTAAAAAATCCGGAAGAAACAACTACTAAAACAAAATAAGAAATAATTTTCTCGTATTTTCATTTTTTACTGACTGGATATATCCTCGTTTTTTCTTTACGTTTTTTTTTTCCTGTCCGATGACGTGATCATAACTTCCTGAAAGAAACTATAAATTTTACTTGGTTGCAAATTCCACTTGGTATCTTTCTAAATGTCAGCGAAGAAGTAAATCCTACATACATTATTAAGGAAGCTGTCCCCCTTGTCTACAATAAATGCAACTGCTTCTGAGCACTTTCTTCTGTTACTTTCGAGATTTGATAAATTGTCTATAACTGTATCATTGTTCTTAAAAATATTGGTAATAGTTTTATACGAATTTGCTTTGAATTTATAGGTCTAAGATATATCTTTAGACTGCCGTGGATCAAAAAACTCAAATTCTTTATTTTGAACGACGATTATTATTAGTATTCAGTGACTTGGTCTGTTTATCAGGAACACACATAGTTTTCCTTTCTTTCATTGACAGTTCTCCCGTAGCGATCTTTTTTTTATGTAAAATGGACTGATTTTTTTCTCAAAGTCACCCAATTAAAATTTCGAGATAGCCATTTTTTTCAACGTAGTCGAAAATCTAATAAATATGTCTTTTAGGATGACTTAATCCCCACAGTTCCGAGGGAAGGGGTGCAAGTTATGAACTTTGCCCATTGCTTACATATAGTATTGGTTATTGGGAAGTATACAGACATTTTCAAGAAGGATTTTTTTATGTTAGGGGGGGGGGGGCTGGAGGAGGGGATTACTCGGGAGAATCTTTCCGTGGAGGATGTTTCTTTGGGGTAAGGGACATTTCTATGAAGGGGGCGCGGGATTTCCAAGCATTATTTAAAAAACGATCAGAAATTAAATTAAAAAAACAAGTTTTTTCAACTGAAAATAAGAAGCAACATTAGAACTTCAAATGAACAGAATTTATTACGTATTTATGGAGGTTCTCCCCCAAGTCAATACCTCACTCGTTACGCTACAGTTTTTTTAGTGCTTTCAAAAGAGCTATCTATTCTAATTAAACGGCCTTCGTGATTCAGGGGTTTGTGAATTAAATTTTTTTTTAACTTTTAACGTTTTTCTTTGGAAGGTGCTTATATTCAGGGGTGGGAGGTTTATGGAGTTAGGGCATTCCTGGGCAATGAAACCTTCTCTATTTAAGATATATCTTACTATAGCGAATCTCTTTACGAATTTTCATTTTTCTTGTTTTGACATGGAGGGTTTGAGAGGAAAGGGGAGATGGGAGGCAAAAGAGGATTTGTGCGGCCCTTTTAGGTTTGTTTCAGAAAACAACACTAGAAACATGTTCAGGAGAAGGGTAGCGTTCAAATGTTGTGCTGTTTGCTAAGCTTGGACAAAAAGCAAAAAACCTCATTTGGTCTACCTCTAGACTACCTCCAAAACGATAAAAAAATAAAATATAATTGAATATAGTCATGCGACACCTCATTTGAAAGCTCCTGACATAAAGATTTTAAATATCTATGTCTTATGCAATAGTTCTTGAACCAAATTTGAATTTGCCATGTTTTTCTTTGGGAGGTACTTATATTCAGGGGTGGGATGGTTTATGGAGCTAGGACATTCCTAGACAAGGAAAACTTCTCCAGTTAAGATGTATGTTACTACAACAAATCCTTTTATGAACTTTTATTTTTCTCGTTTTGACATGGAGGGTTTGAGAGGAAAGGGGAGATGGGAGGCAAAAGAGGATTTGTGTGGCTCTTTTAGGTTTAATGTAGAAAAAAAAAACGCTAGGAACATTTTCAAAAGAAGGATAGCTTTCAATGATGTGCTGTTTCATAAGCTTTGACAAAAAATGAAAGACCTCATTTGGCCAACCTCTAGACTACCTCTGTAACAGTAAAGATAAAATATAATTGAATATAGTCATGCGACACCTCATTTGAAAGCTCCTGATATAAAGATTTTAAATATCCAAGTCTTATCCAATAGTTTTTGAACCAAATTTAAATTTGCCATGTTTTTCTTTGGGAGGTACTTATATTTAGGGTGTGGGGGTTTACGGAGCTAGGGCATTCCTGGGCAATGAAAACTTCTCTATTTAAGATATATCTTACTATTATGTGGCCCTTTTAGGTTTGATGTAGAAAACAACACTAGAAACATGTTCAGAAGAAGGATAGCTTTCAAGTGAGGTGCTGTTTGGTGCTGTTTGATATATCTTACCATAACAAATCTTTTAACGAATTTTCATTTTTTTTGTTTTGACATGGAGGGTTTGAGGGAAAGGGGAGATGAAAGGCAAAAGAGGATTTGTGTGGCCCTTTTAGGTTTAATGCAGAAAACAACGCTAGGAACATGTTCAGAAGAAGGGTAGCTTTCAAATGATGTGCTGTTTGATAAGCTTTGACAAAAAGTGAAAAACCTCATTTGGCCTGCCTCTAGACTACCTCCATAACAGTAAAAATAAAATATAATTGAATATAGTCATGCGACACAGCATTTGAAAGCTCCTGAAATAAAGATTTTAAATATCTAAGTCTTATGCAATAGTTTTTTAACCAAATTTGAATTTGCCATGTTTTTCTTTGGGAGGTACTTATATTCAGGGGTAGGGGGGATATGGAGCTAGGACATTCCTAGGCAAGGAAAACTTCTCCATTTAAGATATATGTTACTATAACAAATATTTTTACGAATTTTCATTTTTCTTGTTTTGACATGGAGGGTTTGAGAGGAAAGGGGAGATGAGAGGCAAAAGAGAATTTATGTGGCCCTTTTAGGTTTGATGTGGGAAACAACACTAGAAACATTTTCAGAAGAAGGATAGATTTCAAATGATGTGCTGTTTGATAAGCTTTGATAAAACGTGAAAAACCTCATTTGGACTACCTCTAGACTACCTCCATAACAATAAAAATAATATGTAATTTAATTTAGTCATGCAACATCTCATTTGAAAGCTCCTGCCATAAAGATTTTAAATATCCAAGTCTTATGCAATAATTTTTGAGCCAAATTTGAATTTGCCATGTTTTTCTTTGGGAGGTACTTACATTCAGAGGTAGGAGGGTTTATAAAGCTAGGACATTCCTAGGCAAGGAAAATTTCTCCATTTAAGATATATCTTACCATAACGAATCTTTTAACGAATTTTCATTTTTCTTGTTTTGACATGGAGGGTTTGAGGGGAAAAGGGAGATGAAAGGCAAAAGAGGATTTGTGTGGCCCTTTTAGGTTTAATGTAGAAAACAACGCTAGAAACGTATTCAGAAGAAGGATAGCTTTCAAATGATGTGCTGTTTGATAAGCTCTGAGAAAAAGTGAAAAACCTCATTTGGACTACCTCTTGACTACCTCCATAACAGTAAAAATATAACATAATTGAATATAGTCATGCGACACCTCATTTGAAAGCTCCTGACATAAATATTTTAAATATCCAACTCTTATCCAATAGTTTTTTGAACCAAATTTAAATTTGCCATGTTTTTCTTTGGGAGGTGCTTGTATTCAGGGGTAGGGGGGTTTATGGAGCTTGGACGTTCCTAGGGAAGGAAACCTTCTCCATTTAAGGTATACCTTACTATAAAGAATCTATTTACAAATTTTCATTTTTCTTGTTTTGACAGGGAGGGTTTGAGAGGAAAGGGGAGATCAAAGGCAAAAGAGAATTTTTGTGGCCCTTTTTGGTTTAATGTAAAACATAACACTAAAAACATATTCAGAATAAGGATAGCTTTCAAATGATTTGCTGTTTGATGAGCTTTGACAAAAAATGAAAGACCTCATTTGGCCTTCCTCTAGACATCCTCTGTAACAGTAAAGATAAAATATGATTGAATATAGTCATGCAACACCTCATTTGAAAGCTCCTGACATAAAAATTTTAAATATCCAAGTCTTATCCAACAGTTTTTGAACCAAATTTAAATTTACCATGTTTTTGTTTGGGAGGTACTTATATTCAGGGGTAGGGGGGTTTATGGAGCTAGGACATTCCTAGGTAATGAAAACGTCTCCATTTAAGATATATCTCACTATAACAAATTTCATTGCGGATTTTCATTTTATTGTTTTGACAAGGAGGGTTTGGGAGGAAAGGGGAGATGGGAGGCAAAAGTGGATTTGTGGGCCGTTTTTAGGTTTGTTGTAGAAAATAACCTTTGAAACATCGTTTGAAAGCTCCTGACAAAGTAATTCCAAATAACAATAGCTGCGTTCGTTTTCACCGTTCGTCGTTCTTAGTACTAAAAAGATTTTCTCGGTTTTACTCTTAAATTGCGTTTTATTTCGCCGTTCTAAGAACTTCGTTTTTAACTGAAAAAACGGCTTGTAAGAGCTTTCCTTAGCCAGGTAAAATTTCAAAGTCCCAGATAAATTTCAATCAACCAGCACAACAAAAATGGAAAATATACTTGTAAATGTAGCAAAATAACAATAGAGTTACTAGAGGAAAGTGGCTGTTGAGTGACTGTTGCACCGTTCAATAGAGTGCAAATGGGCACTCTTGCTTTTGAATGCTTATGAATGGGCATAGACATTAAATTAGTTGAAATGGGGGTGCAATCCTAAATAGTGGACTCCACATAGGGACACATGTTAAGAAAATATTTTTTACTCCATAATATGGACAATTCTTATAGTTGTGGCACTTAGCCTAACACTTAATTAGCCAAATGTCTTTTCTAAATTTTCAGCTTAAGACGTTTGAACAATTGAACATATTCCTAAGGGTATTGAAATCTGGGGTTAGGTGGAGTTTCTTAGTATTAGTTGTAATCTAAGATATCTAGAAATTCCTCCCATTATTTTTCCAAGTGATCCCTAAGGAATTTTTGTAAGTTTGGAAAGCAATTTATCCCCAAATGCATCCAGAACTTTCTGAAGATTTCAAAACTCTGCCACATATACGAAAAACAAATCACTATCATTTTTAGATGAAAGACCCCATCAACAAAATCTACAAAATTAAATATCAATAAACTTGTTTTCCGTCATTTTTTTTATTTTAAAACTTGGCGCCCAAAATAAAACTAAAGTTGTTGAACTGAGTATGAGGCTCAGTTCGTCGTTCTAAAAACGACGGTACTAAGAACGAAGAACGGCATTTCAAAGAACGGCTTATAAGCGAAACATTTAACGGCGAAAACGAACGGCTTAATTGTAAAACCGAGGATTTGATTTCCATAGAACGACGAAAACGAACGCAGCTAATCAAAAATTCTGTGAAAAAAAAATATTTGTCATTAATTTTAAGTTCACGCTTATATTTGTACTTTTAAGTAAAATATCAAAAACAGCAAAAAAATTCAAAAACTTAGTATCAGTTGAGAGCTGTTAGCGTCAGCAGTTTTTTTTAAGGATAATTTTTATTTTCAGAGCTATAGGGTAAGCAATTTTAGGTCAGGGAGATAAACCCGGAGATGCGAGCCAGGAGATACCTTCATCCTGGTTCATTTTAGGCATTGCTAAAATAATGCACAAGATTTAAAAAGTGTACACATGATAGCCTACTGCAGAAAGTAGTTTTGTCTAGAATTTACCTTTCTGTACTTACTTTTGTTCAAAAGAGTGCATAGTTGACAGGTCCCTAGCGTATCTGAATTCTGATAAGAAGATCTAACATTTTAGCTTAAATTTCTTTATCATTGGCTTTATTTTCAAAAGTGCAATTGTTAATAGCCTATTGTTATTTCCATAAAATTCTAAGCCATATCAAGAGTTTTTTCATGGGTCAATATCTACGAAATCATATTATTGAGTTAGGAATAAAGTGAATACACCATTTGATGCTTTTTTTTATGCTGATTACGAATATAATAAGCATTTCTATCGGAAATGAATTTCAGCCCCCCCCTATATAGGCTATACCTAACCTAACCCTGAATTGGCCTATGTAGGGGGGGGGGGCTGAAACTAATTTCCAATAGAAATGCTTATTATATTCGTAATCAGCATTAAAAAAGGCATCAAATGGTGTATTCACTTTTGTCCTAACTCAATAATATGATTTTGTAGATATTGACCTTTTCATGAATTTCAAAAGTTTCATTTGCCTAACTTTTCTTACTTTTAAGATCAAAATAAGCACCTAATCTAGGATTTGGTAAAATTCTACTTTAGCTACTTTTGGCTATCTTGGAAAGGGATAAGGTTAGGAAAATGAAACTTTCAGGGATGTGTCAAAAGGCTAAAGTATGGGTAGGCCTGAATTTTTTGTTTTTCATATTATTGAATTTTTAATGAAGTAGGCTAAATGTACCACTCAATGGCTTTTTTATGCTTTCCAAATAGGCTTATACACAGGAGCATTCCAAGGGTGGGGCTACCTCTGATGTTTTTTGGGATTAGGTAAAATCTTCAGCTAAGGCAAAAATGTTAGCCAAAATTTTGTAAAATTGCCCAGAATTTAGAAAAATTCTTGATTTCTGCAGAAAATTTGGCATAAATCAGGTAGCAATTTGGTAAAATTTACAAAGATTGCTCCCCTCCAATGAAATGAGTCTTAGGACACCCCTGCCTATATGTACCAATTCATGGTATATATTTGCACATTAGGGGTAAGTTTAAACTTTCCCCCCACCCCCACCCCTAATGTGCAAATATATACACTGAATTGGTATATATAGGGGTGGGGGTAAAATTCATTTCCAACAAAAATGATTATTATATTTGGAAAGAGCATAAAAAAAAACCATCAAGTGGCATGTTTACTTTATGTATAAGTCAATTATATGAACAACAAAAAATTTACCAAAGTAGAAAGGTGTTTTGAAGTATCTACCTCTACTCCTTCCCCCTCTAGAGGGTCCTGACCTTTGATGGCCCTTAAAAATCTGTGTATTATAAAAGTGAAGCCTTGCAAAATAGATCTTCTACTTAAATGAAGTGCAACAAAATTATTTCCAGCTTCTCAACTTTGTTCAATCCTAATTTATAAGGTTTTTAAGATATGCAAACACATTTCCTAAATTTTGAAAAAAACATTAATATGGCTTAAAATTCTGCTCAAATAACAGGAATTGCATTTTCAGAACTAAAGCCAAAGAAAAAGAAACTAATAACCAAACTAAGGTGAAATGCTTTTTGTCAAAATTTTAAAAGGTATATATAAAGTTGTATACAGTTTAAATGCTTTTTGGAGGAGGGGGTAATATATTTTTGTTAGATGAGACTAAATGCGAAAATTGGGCTCATAGGCTTGGGAATTCAAAGGCTACTCATTTTACATGAAAAAAAAGATGGTCAGAGTGGAGCAAATTGCAGTACAAGTAACTTTTATGCAAAATATTTGCACAAAAAGACCTGTTATGTAGGCAAATTTCAGGACCCTCTAGAGAGAGAAGGAGTGGAGGTTGGCATTTTGAAATACCTTCCCAGGACACATTTTAACCTGTAGACCCCTCCCTGAAAGTTTCATTTTCCTAACCTAACCCCTTTCCATGATAGCCAAAATAGCTTATGTACAGTTTTACCCATCCCACCAATCCTGGACACCTTGCCTGTAATAATAATAATTTATTTACATTGGGAATAGAATGCCAAGCAAAAGACAAACATATATATTTGTAGTAGCAAAACAGATTCTTATTTTGCAAATCTGTAGCCTACCCAAATATATAAGTCTCATTAAGTTATGGTTTTTCCCATTAAGAGCAAAATCAGATCCCGTTTTGCTGCTACAAATGTATATATTTTTTTTTTTTGGGGGGGGGGGGGAGGGGGCATTCTATCCCTCATCACCTGGTCCACCCAAATAAGAAAATGGCAAACATTATTTTTGGTTGAGAAATTGAATTTATTCATGAATTTCTTGACAACAAGTTGACTTCTGACTAGAAAAACAAGGAAAGAAATGAAAATAAAGATTCTCTTGCTGTAAAATATATTAACTAGAATTAATGTGCATATTATGAAGTGAGAATTGTTTCCTTAACATGTCAGTAAATTTCTAGGTGATGCAATAATTGAGTTAGGATGAAAGTGAAAACATCATTTGATGCCTTTTTTATGCTGTTTCATAATTCAATAATTGCCTATGGGGCTAATTGCATCTTGAGCCCTTAAATGTGCCCAAAGGTATTTTATATGAATTATGGAAGAACATTAAAAAAGTTGTTTTCACTTTCATCCTAGCTAAACTATATGCCCCACTGCAAATTTATCATGAACTTTACCCCACACCCCTCTAATGTGCAATTATATACCCTGAATTGTCAACAGCAAAGTTTTGAATCAGAAAATTCAGCACTATTTTTGTCAACAGCATTTGAATTGGCAATCAAGTATTTTGCAGGTTAGGTTATAACTTCTTTGTGTGGTTGCAAAATGAAAAACCTTTGGGGCCCATTTAAGGGCTCAAGATGCAACTAGCCCCAGAAGCAATTATTGATTATGAAATAGCATAAAAAAGGCATCAAATGATGTTTTTACTTTCATCCTAACTAAATTTTTGCACCACCTAGAAATTTACCCACATGTCTCCTGATGTGGTGGACTGCTCATACATCTATGCCACAAATACAAAAGAGGGTCATATTCAGAATAAAATTTGAAGTTCTCATGCATAGTCTCATTAAGTCCACTTATTCATGGGTGCCCATATGCTGAATTTCAGGGGGGTGAGGCTTACCTTGTCTAATCAGCACTTCCAATGCTGTATAATAGAAATTTAAAAGCAAAAATATAAGGCAGAATCATTCAGCCTGGAGGAGGGCAGGAGCTCCCCCCCCCCTTTACAGGTGCCCATGTATTTATTTGAGATTATCAATAAGAGTAAACTTATCTACTAATTTAGTGTTTTGGTACCAAATGCTAAACTAAACAAAACTTACAGTACTTTTGACATGATGTGTGTAGAGTACTACATTTTTTTTATCTAATGGGTAGTAACAGAAAGGGAAAGAATAATTATAGAACTAAAACTACAGTGTAAACCGCCAAGAAACTCAATTATATCTTCCTTTATTGGGTGAAAATTTTTCTATATTCTACTCTTAGGCTCATATCTCCTCTATTTATCAGGACTGAGTATATAGAAAAAATAAAGCAACCAAGCATAGAAATGGAGCAAGGAAGAGAAACATTTTCCAGATCTTAAATAGTCACTTGATAGCTGCTATTAAAGCAAATAAACTCATATTTAGAAGGGTTAATTCACAGACCAGCCAAAGCAAGGTGAAATTTAAGTATGGGCAAATTTTCAATTAGGCTTTAATTCATTTAGGCTTTATCTTTTCATTTAGCCTAAATTTTCATTTAGGCTTTCATTTTCAATTAAGTATAGACAGACGATTACAGCTTAGTAGGAGAATGATGTCAGCATATGCAATGTATGACAAAACAACTTCACTAGAAAACAACAAAACTTTAGAAAACTCACAATTTTGACTCTCATAAATGGATGTATGATCAATTAATTAAAAAAATTTCCCGAAAAATAATCTTTTCAAAGAAAAGTAAAGGCCATTTTAAACTTAAGCTCAGGAGATAAAAATACCTGTTAAAAATTCAAACTCAAAACAACCAGAAATTACTATTAAAGAATAAATGAAACCCAAAACAACAGAAATTAAATAAACAATCATAGCAAAAAACATACAACAAGCAATAATATAAATGAATAAATAGATCTTAAAGCAAGTAATGCTTCGATTGAACATGAAAATCAAGCTTAAAACAAAAAAAAATATTTTGCTATTAAGGTATAAATGAAACTTAAAACAAACAGAAATTAACTAAACAATCAATGCAAACAAACATACAATATATATTAATCTAAATGGATAAATAAATCTTAAAACAAGTGAAACTTAAATTGAATATGCAAATCTAGTTTGAATTGAATAAAAATAACTACAAACAAGAGTTTGGGTATTGCCTCTCTGCAGAAACTTAAAACCTACTGCATCATTGGTGCCTTACTGAAAACTATATGAGTCTTGAACAGTCTTGGAAAGTATAAACAAAATCAAATTGAATAATAGATATATAATGATATTAATTGTTGAAAGATCCATCAGTTCAAGATTTTTTTTTTTTCACTGTAATTTTTATTTTCATTTCCAATGCTGTAAGAACTGGAAAAGAATAAATTTGTAATATACGAGTAGTTCGTTTTCAGTATAGTGCCCATGACACAGAATGCTTTAGGTTTTTACAGTTAAAGAAGGGGGCAGTATCCAAATTTTGTTTGTAGTGAAATTATATTTGTCTTGACCAATCTTGGAAAGAACTAATATATTAAACTGAATGTTTTATGTATAATAATATTAATTGCTGAAAGCTCATCAGTTCAAAATTTTACTGTAATTGTAATATTTATCTTCAATATTAAGTACAAAAGAAAACATTTGTAATATAATTCATTTCAGTAAAGCGCCCATGATGCAGTAGGTTTTAGGCTTCTGCAGTGAGGCCATGCCCAAATTCTTGTTTGTAGTTATTTTTATTGGATTCAAACTTGATTTGCATATTCGATTGAAGTTTCACTTGTTTTAAGATTTATTTATTTATTTACATTAATATATATTGTATGTTTGTTTGCATTGATTGTCTATTTAATTTCTGTTTGTTTTAAGTTTCATTTATACTTTAATAGCAAACTATCTTTTTTTGTTTTGCGCTTGATTTTCATATTCAATATAAGCATTACTCGCTTTAAGATCTATTTATTCATTTATATTATTACTTGTTGTATGTTTTTTGCTATGATTGTTTATTTAATTTCTGTTTGTTTTGGTTTTCATTTATTCTTTAATAGTAATTTCTGGTCATTTTGAGTTTGAATTTTGACAGTTATTTGTATCTCCTGAGTGTAAGTTTAAAATGGCCTTTACTTTTCTTTGAAACAATTATTTTTTTGAAAGTTTTTTAATTAATTTTTGTTCGTTTTTGATTGCAAAAAGTTTCAAGTTTTTTATGGCATGGGGGGGGGGTGTGCTTACTGTCCAATTATTCTTGACTTTAAAAAAACGGATCTAGAACTTTCAATTGAAATCGAATGAGGCTTTCTTCAAAGTCTATACAATTACTTCTTTGATAAAAACCTTATATATGAACAATAGACAGCTTGCATAACTTGTGGACAGCAATTGACAACAATGAATGGATTGAAAAAATAGCAAGTTTTATTAACGCGTTAATTAAGTAAATTAGATTACTTTAGACTACGTTAGGGGGGGGGGGGGGGGCACCCCCCTCGCCCCTCCCCTGAATCCGCCACTATAGGCAGATGCCTAATAGGTATGTGTTAATACCAAAACTTTCTAACTCATTGGGCCTTCAGGTATAAAGAGAATTATTTCAAAGGAAGGGATGGGGGAAAAGGGTGTGGGGGGTTATTCACCCTTCGATCAATTTTGACTCTTAAGAGCTGGACTAGAACTTCCAATTTCCAATCAAATGAGCCCTCTCTGAAGTTTATACGAGAATCCCTTCCTGCCCCCGGGCCCTGGGGGGTTTTGTCAACGCCAGAGTTTTGTTACTTAACCTTTCAACTATTTTTAACGAAATGGTATTTTTAACCCTTGCATATAAAGCAGCTCTGGGGGGAAAATAATAAAAAATATTGAAGCTATATAAAATGTATTCATTTATTTATGTTTGCACCTGCTATCTTTATGTTTGTTAGATAGTTAATTTTAATTTCTGTTTTTTCAGGGTTTTGTTTATTCTTTAACAGTAATTTCTGGTCTTTTTGAGCTTTAACTATTATAGTAATTAATTTCTGCTGGTCCTCAGTTCAATATGGCTCTTTACTCCTCTTGGAAAACTTATTTTTATGTGAGGTTTTTTTAATTAATAAGAATAAAACATTGAAGCCTTATGGTCTTTGCTATAGACAACTTAATTACATGCCTCTGAAAAATCAAACCTGATTTTTTCATGCAACAATGAAAGGATCAAAATAATAGCTTCTAAATCAGTTGCTAGGTTATTCCATTTGTTGATGCAGAAAGAACAGGATCATTCTGATTAGACCATTTTTTTTTGCCACAATAATTTCGCATTTATCTAAAAGCATGTATTTTAATCTTATTTTAAGTTTATCTGTAATTTTAAGTATTTTTAATAGACTTACTATGTGTTCTTTCCATACAAAACTTTCCCTTATTAAAGTCTTTGGAGTGGAGGCAGCATAGTTGGCATAAAAAAGAAAACTTTAGTGTAGGCAGTAGGAGAGGGGAAGGTTGAGGTTGGAGACTCATCTAATATAGGGCAGAACTTCACTTATCTCATCCGTTTCCAATTTAGGAGATTAGAGAGACTCTTTGGGTTGTAGAATGTTGGACCATTTGAGTTGTGGAAGATGTTAAAATACTCAAAAATATTTTTATTTTTTTAGTTATTGCAGGATTGCTTTCATAGATTGTGGAATGGTGAGCCTCCTGGCCCATGATTTGGGTGAGCCTCAACTCATAATATGCTATTTTGATTAATTGTTCCATGTTATGTGCATATATTATTCTGTATATGTAATTTTGAGTTATACTTTTATTGCATTGTGTTCATTGTTAAGCCTTGAGATAAAAACTGAAAGCTTAGCTTAAAAAGTGGGGGGGGAAGTCTCCCCCCTCACATGCATAATTGAGTAGCCACTGAGAAGGTAATACAAATGAAAATAATCTGATATTTGAAAATGTCTTTTTTGAAGACACAAAATAATCAAACAGTTCGTGGTAACAAACTGTAAGTAAGGAGCAACCCGGCTCAATGGTAACCAAAACTCTAGAAACCGGTATTTTGATACAAATAGATACATCAAAGAATCAGATTTTAATACTGATTTCAAATATATAAGTTTCATCAAGTTTAATTCTACCCATCAAAAGTTAGGCACCTGAGAAAATTTGGCTGATTTTCGAAAAAAGGAGGAAAGACCCCGTAAAAGTTATAGAACCTTAATGAAAATCACACCATCATATTCAGCGTATCAGAAAACCCTACTGTAGAGGTTTCAAGCTCCCATCTACAAAAAATGTGGAATTTTGCATTTTTTGCCAGAAGAAAGATCACGGGTGCGTGTGTTTATTTGTTTGTTTGTTTTTTTTTCCCAGGGGTGATCGTATCAACCCAGCTATCCTAGAATATCGTAGGAGGGCTCATTGGAATGGAAATTAAAAGTTCTAGTGCCCTTTTTAAGTGACCAAAAAAAATGGAGGGCAACTAGGCCCCCTCCCACGCTCATTTTTTTCCCAAAGTCACCTGATCAAAATTTTGAGATAGCCATTTTGTTCAGCATGTTCGAAAATATAATAAGTATGTCTTTTAGGATGACTTAATCCCCCTAAATTCCCGGGGGGAGGGCTGAAACTTATGAATTTTACCCAATGTTAACATATAGTATTGGTTATTTGGAAGTATACAGACGTTTTCAGGGGGAGATTTTTCCTGGTAGTGGGGGAGAGGGGTGGGTCGGGGGTTATGTGGGAGGATCTTTCCATGAAGGAAGTTTTCATGGGGGAAGGGACATTGCTATAAAGGGGACGCCGGACTTCCCAGCATTATTTAAAAAAAAGATCAGAAATTTAATATAAAAAAACAAGTATTTCAACTGCAATAGCAGCAACATCGAAACTTCAAACGAACAGAAAAATATTACATATATTATTGGGTTCACCCCGTAGTCAATACCTCGCTCTTTAAGCCAAAGATTTTTTAGTTCTTTCATAAGAGCCATTTATTCTAATTAATGGCCTTTGTGATTAAGCGGTCATTCTTAAAGAATTGGAACAAAATTCGAACTTTTGCTTAAAGAGCAAGTTATTGACTAGGGGGCGAACCCCCTAATAAACAAATTAAAAATATATGAATATAGAAGTTCGTTACGTAAGTTAATTCGTAAGTTACGTATATTTATTACTAATAAAAACGTTCGTAAATAAAATTAACAAGTTTCGAGAAAGCCATTTAACTAAATAAAAGTAAATTAATATGAAAATTTGTTTTAATTATTCATGTATGGTGAGCCAAGATCAAAACCTGCATTTATTCAAAAACGTTCAAAAATTTAATAAAAGAAACAAGTTTTTTAACTGAAAGTAAGAAGCGACATTAAAACTTAAAACAAACAGAAATTATTTCGTATATGAAAGGGACTGTCCCCTCCTCAACGCCTCGCTCTTTACCCTAAAGTTTGACTCTGTCTCACAACTTTATTTTTTCAAACAATAAAAAACTTTAGCTTAAAGAGCGAGGCGTTGAGGAGGGAACAGTCCCTTTCATGTACGTATATTTATTACTAATAAAACGTTCGTAAATAAAATTAAACAAGTTTCAAGAAAGCCATTTAACTAAATAAAAGTAAATTAATATGAATTTTTTTTTAATTATTCATGTATGGTGAACCAAGATCAAAACCTGCATTTATTCAAAAACATTCAAAAATTAAATGAAAAAACAAGCTTTTTAAACTGAAAGTAAGGAGCGACATTAAAACTTAAAACAAACAGAAATTATTCCGTATATGAAAGGGACTGTCCTCTCCTCAACGCCTCGCTCTTTACGCTAAAGTTTTGACTCTGTCTCACAACTTTATTTTTTAAAACAATAAAAAACTTTAGCGTAAAGAGCGAGGCGTTGAGGAGAGGACAGTCCCTTTCATATACGGAATAATTTCTGTTCGTTTTAAGTTTTAATGTCGCTCCTTACTTTCAGTTTAAAAAACTTGTTTTTTTCATTTAATTGTCTAAAGGAACCTGAAGTGCTATCTCTTATTTTCGTTGATTTTTAATTCTCCTTACTTTCAGATTTAAAATTTAGAATATTATCGAATGGGTTTAGTCGTCCCCTCCCTGAATAATTCACATTTGGAAAATTCACCCACTGGGAAATTCCTCCCCCCTCCAAGAACGTTTTTTTTCTTTTCCTGCTGATAATTCCCCCATGTCAAATTCCATCCAGCAGAAATTTTCCAGCCATGGAATATGCTCTCCCAAACAAATTCCCCTCAGATAATTACAAATATTCATAAAAATGGAAGCTGGAATTTCTACTCAACAATTTAGGTCAGAAACAATGCTATAGTGTTACCTAAGTAAAGAGCCATAAGGGTTCAATGAATTAATACTTATTTATTTGTCCAGGGGCACTTTATGTGGAAGAGATGGTTGCATAAACTTTGGAACGGGGTTCATTGAATTACAAATTAAAAGTTATAGTGCCCTTACACCAGAGGTGGATCCAGGATTTTATAGAGAGGGGGGGGGGGTAATATAGGTTGATCCGATAAACTTGCATTAGGAGCAAGTTTGATTAACGCAATCTTGCGTTAATTAAGTAAAAATTACATTACTTTAGACTACGTTAGGGGGGGGGCTAGCGGCCCTCCAATCTCTTGACTCTTAAAAAGTAAACAAGACCTTTCAATTTCCAATCAAATGAGCCCTCTCTAAAGTTTATGCAAGCATCCCTTCCGTAAGAAATAATATGAAGGATTCGGAGAATCCTTGAATTACAACCCTTGCACTGAGGGCTGTGGGGGAGTTGTCATCCTCAAAGACCTAATTTCCAGAACTTAAAACTACGTTTAATAAAATGGCTGCATTGGATGCTTAACGTGCGGGGTCAACACTTTTAAAGGCAAAAATGGCGCAAAGAGTTGCTATGCCACTTACTGGAGGGGGACGATCCCTCTTTGGCCCCAAATTAGTGGGATTTCCGCGGTTACTCCAATGGTTCCTTTATACTAATGTGATCGGGTGGTCTATGGCCACATTTAAAGCCAAAGTTTACCGATAAGATTTTCTAATTAACCCTTTAGTTTCGACCTAAGCTGAAAAGTAAAATAGGTACATAGAAAAATTCTTACTATATTCACAGTCACACGTATAAAATGAACTAACTAAAAAATGAACACTTCCTCTCAGCCCGCTAGCCGCAGCACGCGGTGGGGGTTACTAGGGGTGGTAAAGAATCTTTCCAGCCAATCCCAGGACTACTAATTTACTGGTCAACCGCCCTAACTGCGCAATTTTTCCCTCGTGGTCTATTAAGCACCTACCCAGTTAAGAGGAGCCAAAATGGCGTCAAAAAATAATAGGAAAATTAATATTTATTACTTAAAGAAGGAAAATAGTTAAGGGCCCAAAGAAATGAATCTGGGAGGAACATTTATCTGAAAAAAAACTGGGACCAAGGGTTCCAACACCTCCCTCCTAAGATAAATGGCCCGCATCCCCCCGGTGGATTGGCTGGAAACTCAGACATAAAATACATAACACTAAAATCAAAATCATTAGACTTGTATCTTCTCTTCTACCAATGCCTGTGCTTCCTCTGCTTGGCCCTGGATCCATCGTCCTCGAAACGTCTCCATTGTAGGACCACCATGGTCTAGATCGTCTAGCATGTGCATTTGGTTTTGAAAATCCAAGTCCCCAAGATTCGTAGGAATTCATTGTGCACGGCACAAATAAAAACAACAAATTTTCTTGCTCTCACGAATTTACATTTGAGAGGAGCAGAGAATCAGTTTCTGGCACTTTCGATGATGCCAGCCATCGTGAAAAATTAGCTGCTCTAGCCTCTTAATTTCCATCTGTGGAAACAACCCCAAATCTCGATAAAAAAAGTAAATTGCCCCTTGGCATAATTTCAAATAATCTAAGGCCGAAAATACACAGGCCTGTGAAAACGATAAGGGTTCAGGAAAATGAAGTAAAAATCTGAGCAAAACCATGAATCGCTTTTTTTTTGGTTTCCCTCCCCTGGGATAATTAACTGAAGAATATACGTTGATGCTAATTGAAAATGAAATTTGGATACATCTGCCACTGAATACAATTTGCCGAAAATAATTGTCGATTCCCATGAAGAATAACAGCTATGAATAGGGTTGCTGGACAACGGTTTGGGTGAAGTATGAAGTGACTGGAGAGAGTATCCCCCAAGGACTCCAGATCAGAAAGGCAAAGGCAAATCTTGGTAAAGGGATCACAACTTGTCCACCAGTTGTGCATTGAGGAAAATGGCTATCTTTTGCGACTCCCCGCAGGGGATCTTCCCCAAGGGACTCCTCCCCCTCATAAAGGATCGACATATCTTTTGAATTGATAATACTAATTTCAGATTCATTTCCAAATTTTTCCAGTCCGACTCGACATTCAATATCTCCCAACTTTCCCCCAACCCGTTGTAGGTCATTCATCTCTCTTTTGTAGTTATCTTCTTTTATTCCCCATGGGTCTTTGACCTCTTTTTCCCCCTTATTGTCTATGTTTTCAAGGCACAGCCCATCCAACATTTTATTTTTCCCCCTATTGTTTACATATCTCTTTATTCCAATCAGGACATGCCATCAGCGTTCCCGTTATCTGTCCCTGGTCTTGACTTTATTCCAAAGTCGTATTCTTGTAGGCACAGGGCCCACCGTGCTAATCGTCGGTTATCTGGCTTCATTATATTTAGCCATTTCAATGGGTTGTGGTCTGTCACTATTGTAAATTTTCGTCCATATACATAATAGTCCAGTTTTTTGACCGCATAAATTATCGCGAGGCATTCTTTTTCAATTGTGCTATAATTTAATTCTGCTTTCAATAATTTCCTGAATATAAATGTGATTGGATGTTCCCCATCTTCAAAATTTTGGGATAGAACTGCCCCTAATCCGTAGTCTGAACTGTCAGTCTGTAGCACAAATGGTAAGGAAAAATCTGGATTTCTCAGTATTTTTTTCGCCACAAAGAGCATCTTTCAGTGTATCAAATGCTTTTTGTTCAATTTTTGACCACTTACCGGGTTCTACGGCCCCCTTCCTTGTTAACTCCGTCAAAGGTGTAGCAATCGTTGCAAAATTTGGTATGAATTTTTGATAATATCCTGCCAACCCCAAAAATGACCGAACTTTTTTCTTTGTGGTCGGAACTGATGCGTTTCTAATTTTTTTCTGTTTTTTTCCCTTAATGGGGCTATTATACCTTTTCCTATTTTGTGTCCCAAGTATTCTGTCTGTGTTTGTACTAATTTACATTTTTCTACATTCAAAGTTAGTCCTACTCTCCTCAGCCTGGTTAATACTTGTTCCATATAGATTAGATGTTCATTGAACGAGTTTGAAAATACTATAATATCATCCAAGTGGGCTTTTGTATAGGGTAAGGAATTTAAAATATAATCTACTAGCCTTTGGAATGTTGCTGGTGCCCCTTTTAATCCGAATGGCATGTACCTAAATTGGTACAACCCAAATGGAGTAATAAAGGCAGTTTTGGCTGAATCATCTGGGTCCATTTTTATTTGCCAATATCCCCTTCTCAAGTCTAAAATTGATATAAATTTTGTGGAGCCAACTGACTCTAGAATTTCGTCCATTCTTGGTATTGGGTACGCGTCTGATTCGGAAATATTATTCAGTTTTCTGTAGTCTACGCAAAATCTAATGGAGCCATCTTTCTTCGGGACTAATACGACTGGTGCTACAAATTCTGAATTTGATGGTTCTATCACCCCTAACTCGAGCATTCGGTCAATTTCTTTTTTCATTTCTTTTCTTTTTGCTTCCGGTATTCGGTATGGGTATTGTTTTATTGGTTTCTTGTCCTTTAATAGTATCCTATGTACTACGTTTTCTGTTTTTTTCCGATTTGGTCTGTTAATACGTCTGCAAATTCCGTGAATAACTTATTTAATTGGGATTTCTGAGTCTGGCTCAGATATGTTTCTGCCGAAACCCTTTCAATAGCGTTTATATGTGTTTCTGCCAGGTCTATTGTACCTAAAGGGGCACTTTCCTCGTCATGTTCTTAGGTCGAAATAATGAGACAGCGCTTTTGCGGATCCTTGAGGTTTTCTTTTTCATTTTCCTTGTTAAATTTCCTCAGTAAATTCACATGGTAAACTTCTTCCTTTTTTCTCGCTCCATCTAATTCTAATCATATATCAATTCTATCATATAATTTACATCATTCATTTTTTTTTTTCACCTTAAACGGTCCCTTCCATCTCACTTCCAATTTATTATTTCCGTCCGGTAATAAAATGAGCACTTCCTCCCCTTCCTTGAATTCGCGCATTCAGGCGGATTTATCGTACCATGTTTTCGTTTTGTCTGCATATTTCCCCTGTGCTTGTTTTGCAATTCATGGTATTTATGCAGTTTTTCTCGTAGTGATAGCAAGTGGGTTATCACTGTTTCTTCATTTTTCTCCTCATTCTCCCATGATTCCTTTAAAATGTCTAACACCCCCCTTGGATTTGTCCCATATAGTAAATCAAATGGCGAGAACCCTGTAGCTTGGTGTGGAGTATCTCTGTATGCAAAAAGGACATAAGGAAGCATTTTGTCCCATTGGTTTACATCATCTCTTACAAAACGTCTCAACATACTAATTAGGGTTCCGTTAAATCTTTCTGTCACTCCATTTGTCTGAGGATGGAATGGAGTAGTTAATACTTGTTTAATACCGAGAATTTCTTATAATTTCCGGATGTATGTCGATATAGAATTGGTTCCATTATCTGTTAAAATTTCCTTCGGGATTCCGTGACGCGAGACATATTTCGCTAATTCTTCTGCGATTTTTTGGTGATTTTACTGTTCGCATTGGGATAGCTTCTGGGTACCTCATAGCCAGATCATTAATAACTAAAATGAATCTGTTTCCCGCGCTAGACTTCGGAAGTGGACCTACAATGTCCATTGAAATTCTCTCAAATGGTTTTGCCGAAAATGGGCATTTTTTTCATTGGAACTTTTTCATTTGGTTTTTTGTATGCAACTAATTGACAATCTTTGCATCTTTTACAAAAGTTGATAGTATCTTTTTTTAAACCTTTCCACCAAAAACGCTGCAAGGCTCTATCTCTTGTTCTTTGGGATCCCATGTGTCCCCCCCGTTGGGCTTGAGTGAGCCAACTTTATTACCGCTTTCCTTAATTCATGTGGTACCAAAAGTTGTAGTTTTCTAGCGTTTTCCCCAGTCTCCATTATTTTGTAAAGTAGATTTCCATTGTTGGAAAACTGTTTAGATTGCGGATTTTTTTGATTCGTTAGTGCTAGTTTTATTTTTCTGCAGTCTTTATCGTTTGTTTGTAGTTCTGCGAATTTTTCGGAAGTTATTCCGAGTGTTTCAGTCAGTTCCTCTTCGGTCTTTTCTGGTTCTTTTTCTGGTGTGTGGAATACTTCAGGAACAGGAAGGGTATTAAGTCGAAATTTTCAGGTAATGTTGAGGGGTATATTGGAGTAAATACAAAAAAAAAAACTATTTGTATTCAGGTTGTCAAAAGGGCATATATGAATTGTTTCAAGAATGGCTAATGTATTAGGTTTTAACTTTCAGGAAATTTTGAGAGGGGTTTTGAACTCATTCAAAAGACATTATGTGCATCCAGGTTGTCAGAATGACAGCTTTTCCACAACACCCCTAGCAAATGCTCACATCAAAGTGACAAATAAAAGTTTAAAGCATCAGAAATAAAGAGAGCTGAGTGATTCCTCTGTTATATGTTTTCTTATCCCATTTTCACTCATGTATAATCTTTTGGACATTCTCCCTGGAGGATTCTTTTGAGGACTGCATATTATCTATAAATTAATGTTGGATTAAAATATTGGCTCAAAAACCATCCCAAACCTTGATTTCAAATTTTTACAATACTTATATTGAACAGAATCAGAGACAATGCTCAAGTCACCTCTATGCAACTTAAGGATTTAAATTCGAATCTAATATTTTAATTCATAAGCTGAAAACCTGAAAAAATGGAGAAATATTAATTATATTAACCAATAATAAAACTGGTATACAAAACAAACAGAGATTAATTAAAAGAAAACTTTCTGACAAAGAAGTTTTTGAAACAAAAGTAAAGAATCGTATTAAAACTTTAAGATGAGCAGAAATAAAGTCCTATAAAAATTCAAACCCAAATCAACCAGAAATTACTGTCAAATAATAATTGAAATACAAAACGAATAGAAATTGGAATAGTCACATCAAACACAAGGGTAGCTTGTATTGATATAGACAAATAGATATAGACAAACAAATAAATCCTAAAACAAGTAAAACTAAAATGAAATACTCAAACCCAACTTAGAATGAACAGAAGTTATTACAAACAGGATTTTGGCTAGCCTACTCTCCCCCACCTCACCCCCTAGCCGTAAACTTTTTGATACTATTGTGTCATTTGTGCTTTACTGAAAACAAGATGTATCTTAAACATAATTTTTCTTGGTATTGCATTGAAAAAAAAATTACTGTTAAATAAATCTTGAATTGCTGAGATTTCTAGAAATTAATATTGTTTTATATTAAAAATTCAGTCCATTTTCATTAGTTCTTTCCAGTTATCTTGACTTGATTTCATTTTTTGTTGTTGTTGATGTTTTGAAAAAATAAAGCACACTATTTGAATCAAAATACATATAGCTCCTAGTTATATACAAATGCCAGCATAGACTTTAGAAGGTTTACGGTTAGGGGGGTGGTAGTTATTAACTCCTGATCGTAGTAATTTCTGTTTACTTTGAATTTGCCTTAAGTATTCATTTTCATTTTTTCCCCATTTTAGTATTTAAATATGATTAAATAATCTATTTGTAATTATATTATTAATAATTATTCATCTATCTCAATAACAGTGGCCTTTATTTTTGGTACGATTATTATTTTAATTTTTGTTCACTTTGGTTTCAATTATTTGTTGGCACTGATTTCTGTTTGTTTTAAAGTTTATAACTTCTATATTGTTTAAGTTTAATTTAATAATAGTGTTTAAGTTTAACTTCTATAGGAATTTATTCCTGTTTGTCATAAATTTTTATATGGCTCTTTAGTTTCCTTTAAAAAACTCGTTTTTTTATGACAAAAAGGCAGAAATACGCCCTGATCACTTTTTTTCTTTATCTGCACTGTTATCGTTCTATTTTTCAAGATGCTTGTTCTTGGTAAGAAATGCTCTGAAAGATAAGAATAACAATTTTTTTTTGCAAGCCTTGGTAGATCTTGAATAAATCATAATAAAAGTCTTAATTAAGATCATAACCTCTACTAACTCTGGATCAACCCCAACGACTATAACGAAAAAAAATACAGCTGATTAAATTTAACTGAATATTCTAATTTTGCCTAAAACTTGAATTGTAATCTAACATTTTAGTTCCCAGGCAGAAAGGCTTTTGTGGTCTGTTATAAATATATGCATCCTTGCCTTGTGCCGTACTGACTGGCATGGTACAGACAATTTTTGCCCTTGTGCAGATATTGTAGAAAAAAAAACTTTGCAAGTTGGGCCATTTTGCTCTGTTTAGCAGCTAAATTGGATAAATTGGAATCAGTGTACTCTTTTTAGCTGCTAAATTGGAATCAGTATACCTCCACCTAAGTTTGCTCAGTGAATCACTTATATGGCCTTAACCTCTAAGACAAGATTCTTGTAGATATTATGACTATAAGGTAGGAAAGATGGAGCTTTGAACTTAAAATCGTTTTCCCAAGCCCTAGTTTGGGCTGTAAATCTAATTCTGAAAGCTTTGTTCCCTAGCACTATGACTTAAGAGGAATCCTAGCCGATTGGATAGCGTTCTAGAATTGGAGTCCTTTGTCCGCAGGGCGGGGTCTGAATCCGGGTGTTCCCGGTTATTTGGTTAGGTGGGTACCTGGAGAAATCTGGGGAAAGTAAGCTGGAAGGGTGTGCGAAAGGACAGGATGGCTGGCCCCCAACCCCCCATTGTACTTCTTGGCTGAAGGGCCATGAAATCGGAGATCAGCACCACCGGTAAGGACAGTAATAGTAAAATGCTGTATTACTTTACTTTTTTGTTTGATACCTTAAAAATTGTTTTGTGAACATCGGCTGTCCGTCTCAAAGACAAAGGGTCCGTTAACGAATTCTCCTGGGGGGATTAGTTATCATTGCAAGCTCTTAAGAATTTGTGGTTTGACTATGGAATTTGATTTAAAAGACAGTAAAATTGTGCTGCAAGTTCTTCAATTAAATTAGGTTGCACCGCAGGAAACTCCCAATGCTGCCAAATTGATCAAATGATATTTGTTTTGAGCTAATTTTGGGGGTTTTCCTAGCAGCTATGCTAGAAAATTTTTAGAGACTGCTTTTTACTGAACTTTAAAAAGAAAATTCAGCTCTGCTAATCAAAAAAAACGAAATTTGCAATTTCCATTAAAACTGAAACTCTGTATGTCCATCAATAAATGAGATGATTCAAATAGTTATTCTAAGATTTCTGGGAAAGTAGGTGTTGGATTTTCGTTTTCTGGCACTTATCCGGGTCTCTTATCAGAGCTCTACAGGCTATGGCAAAACTGCCCATCAATTGTAAATAGTTTGACCACACAAAGTAAAAACTGTTTATAATGGACAAGATAGGGTGATTCTTTAGGATATCAAAATCCCCTTAAAAAGTAAGTTGAAAGCTGCCATTTTACACTTTTGCTCAACAGTTATGCAAAGAACCTCTGAAAAAGCTTAATTTACTATTTGGATTAGAGGATAAAACAACAAAGTTAAAGGAAAAAGTCAGTTGATTAAGAAAGACTTAGGGCCTAAGAATTTATTTCTTTTCTGATTAACACCCCCCCCCCTCACTCTATGTCCTTATAGAGTGTTTCAAGTCATGATATTGCAAAATAATTTTTTTAGAAGTATTTTAAAAGGGAAGCTATGTTGATATTTTACAAACAAATGCTTTACCCATCCTCTGAGGATATTTACGACATGATCCATGCATTTACTGTTACTATTGGTACCACCAAGACAGTAAAAAAAGTTGAGCAAGGAATATCTCAAAAGGAATTTTTTTTTGTAGGGGAACATGCTAACTGCACATGTAGGATGGAGTTGAAAAATTTACTGTATGAGATACTCTGGGCTGTGGAATAAATCTTGGGAAAAATATCTAGGGTTTAAAGCCACTGGCTCATTCAAATTTTTGGAGTAGAACAATAAAATATAAGAAGTCTTTGATTATCGCTAATGATTGTGAAGACCGCTGGAAATATGTTGACGACCTTACCCTTGGAGAAATTTGTGAAGCAAATGAATGAAGCAAAGCTCAAATTTAATTGATAACGTGAAGACTAAAGCTTCCAGTTGAAATATGAAAGTAAATAACAGTAAATCTTCAATTTTAACTATTTCATTTTTAAATTCTTCTGAACCAAATTTTCTACCAATTATCTCTGATTGTCTTAATTTAAGGAAGATTAAACTCTTGTGAGTTATTATTACCAGTGATTTAAAATGGGGAGCAAACACATCTAGTCTAGTAAAAAAGGGGAATGCTGGGCAGCAGATGCTCAAGCTTATATCGAAACATGGTGCCCCTCCAGATCACCTCCTCCGAATATTTACATCTCTATTCGCCCAATTCTGGAATATGCAGCTCCTGTATGGCATTTTGGACTGACGACTGAGCAAAGCGCCAGGATCGAAAGAGCTCTAATGATAGTATCAAAGCAGGCAGAAATGTCGTATGAAGAGCTGCTGACAAAGTTTAAAAATGCAAACTCTAAAAAAAAGAAGAGAGAAACTCTGCATGGATTTCGGAAGAAAATCTCTGATCCACCCAATCCACAAAACCCTTCCCCCCCCCCCTCAATCCACAACAAAACGACTCCCGCGCAGGGTTGCAGTGCCTATTGAGAAACTTCAGCCGGTATGCTGTGCCCATCAGCGGTTAGCGAAAATTTTTATACCGAGTTTCGTAAATATATACAACACAAATTTCTAGATTTTGACTCATCTTATTTTTTCTAAACTTTTAGCAAAAAGTTTTATACCTAGTTTCGTAAATATGTACAACAGAAATTTCTAGATTTTGACCCATCCTATTTTTATATATTTTTCATTAATTTTATTGTTTTCTATTTATTTTTAATTTGAATTTTTAACTAAGTGTTAATTTTTTTTTAATGTATTTTTTTACAATGAATTATATTTGACGTGAACATCACGTTCTGAAGATGATATGTATATATATATATATATATATATATATATATATATATATATATATATATATATATGTATAGTGCTTATGAGATTTATATAGTGCTTTTTTTGGGATGTAAAATTCAAATTCGGCGATCATGCTACGATAGTAATTTTTAAAATAAAATTCTATTCTATTCATTCTAATAATAGTTAAATCAAATATCAGTGACCACTAAGTTTTTGTTCATTTATTTTATTTTTTTTGAACTGTATTGTTGCAATATGGCAAAATTGCAGGATCCCTTGATTCATAATAATGTCACTTATACTATTAATATTACAGATGAGTGACTCAAACAGTGATTACTTAAGTGCAGATGAAGAAAGTGTGAATATGGACGAGCAGTTAGACATAATTCCAGTAGAAATAGCTCCAGCCGTTGGTGAGGAAATAGCTCACACTGAGCCTGTTGAATTTCAGCGAGGACTTCCTGACCAACACACTGTTAGTTATTTTTTCTTCGTCACTTCTACGTTTGCTCTCACTCATCCCTACATAACTTATGATATGAGTCAATATGGAGGGAGGGGGAAGTTAAATTGTCTTGCGGCTGTAAAAATTGCACCTCGCCTTAATAGCTACAGCTAAACATAGAAATGGAGGATACTCCATCAAGACCTATCTGAATGACCTCCTTCCTGAACAGTCCCAAAATTTGATCAAATCAAAAAGTGTAATTTTTTTTGTGATCCCCCACGCCCCTCCTATACCAAGGGTAACATCTGTGTGTGGCTAAGCAAGCTCGTACGGTGGAGGTTAATCTTTGTTGACCTTCATCCCACCTAGAAGAATTCACAGATGACTGCAAAACTGTGCTACGCTCCAAAAATATTCAGTGTTTACTTGGCAAAAAAAAAAAATATATTTTCGGTAAATATAAGTATATATGTATATATATATATATATATATATATATATATATATATATATATATATATATATATATATATATATATATATATATATATATATATATATATATATATACATATATATATATATATATATATATATATACATATACATATATATATATATATATATATATATATATATATATATATATATATATATATATATATATATATATATATATATATATATATTATATATATATATATATATATATATATATATATATATATATATATATATATATATATATATATATATATATATATATATATATATATATATATATATATATATATATATATATATATATATATATATATATATATATATATATATATATATATATATATATATATATATATATATATATATGGTTTTCCGAGACCCCTCCCCTCAGTATGTTGGTGGGTGAAAATGTGAGTGAAAATGGTGGGTTGTAATATAAATTCTGGACAAAACTTGAATTTTCAGTGAAAATTTTCGACCAGCTGTAGTTCTGTGAAATAAATTTTTATAGTTTTAAAGTACAAGAGGAGGAGGAGTGGGATTATTATTCGTATGGATTGAAAACCCTGTAATGTTTGGTCTTTGGTAGGGCTGAAGTCATCCTTCACCTCGTCCTGTTGATACCTTTGAATATACACTACCGTTGAATAAATCATTTTATGTTACGTTTTGTTGAAAATGTTTGTTTGTTTCTATAAATTTATGCCAGGTTCATTTATTATAAAGGGTTTTGTTATTTGGCTTGAAAAAATGACGTTACGAAATAATACAACCAGATTTGTTTTCTGAATTTTCAAATTAATTGTAGTTCTCTTGGTCTTGGAGTTTTTACTTGAGCTGCTTTACGTTGTATGAAATTTCAAAGCAAGTCAGTATAAGAAGATCGAATATTTTGAGTTAGAAATGGATATAATTACATTTTTTTACCCTCGTTTCTCCTGGTCTAGTTAACTTACCCCGAAATTTTCACATCAATTGAAAGAAAACATTGTTTGGTCCATATTGGGGTCTCAGAAACCGATACAACGTGTTTTTTTGGCAAAAAAATTACCTGTAAGGTTTGTCTGTACCAGTATACATGCCCAGGAATTATTAGTACCAGGATACAGGGAATTATTAGTCGATAGGGCACGAAACAATTTAGGGCCTATTTCGGGAATTACGAATCAGCTTAAAGATTTTTTTTCTTGGATTTTATCTTTATTGAGGCTCCATTGTCTCTGTCTACTTACACCCCTCAGGCCTAAGCTATTCTGGGAAAGCGGGGATTTTGGCATAGTTTTAGACGTCACATATCGATGTCAGTAATATCCAAAGCAATTTTTCTTTATTGAGGCCCACCTGGCCATGTCTATGGGCCTTTTAAGTTTTACAGTACTATCAGAAACAAAAGAAGCTTTTAGCCTATTGACACGGGCCACACAAACCATTGTGGCCAAAATTAGCTTCAAATTTTTATCTGGATAGCGTTCCACCTAACCTTGCCATTTTCAAGACAAATTGGGGCGAGGGGGGGTCCTCCAGATTAGAATTTTAGGTCCCCTTCGCCCCTTTACTGTGTCCCCAAGTTGCTTAACTTAACTTATACATTCAGGGTGCTTAATGCAAGTGTAATATCAGTTCTTTCCAGCAAGAACACAGAGCAGGTCAATGGTCAATACTATCATTCTCATCCACCAAAAGCTGCGAAGCACAAACTTCAGATTCAATTGTACCTTCATCAGTATTCGTTTTAGTGCCAGAATGGAGGTATAGGAGAAAGGTGACCTTTTTGGAAAATTTTGGGATGATTAGGATAACAAGTATTAGAAATTTTTTCTTCTGGGACAGGTTTTGGGATGTCAAAATTAATGTTTCCTAGAATCAGCGAGCTTCATTTTTTTGGACTAATGTCGAATATCAAACTTTCCAAATTCCTGCAAGCAGTACTGCTGAGGCTATATGTCATTATGGATGTCATAATATTTTGATTATCCTTTATTGTAGTGGAAGTATTTTTATTCGTTTTATTTTTTTATGGTTAAACAAACTCCCATCTCTTGCCAACTATCTCGGGAAAACGTGCATAATTTTATTTGTTTACATTTAGGAACTTTAAACCTCTACAAGATGGCTTTTTGGAAAATTTGAAGGTAGATGGATATGCCCTAGAGGTTCAATTGAATGATCACCATAATCACGAGACCTAAAGCTACCTGATTTTTGTATAGGCTGTCTTGAAAAATGATCTTTTGAAGTTTAAAACCGGAACCAATTCCAGAATTAAAGGGTGCAGTTTCAGGTAATCACGAAATTGGGATTGCAGCACCTCTAAAAGTGTGTTCAAAATTGTATGGTACTTGAAAGAGAACATTTTAAATATCTCAAGTATGTGAATATCTTATAAAACTGCGTAGGCTGGTTTGATTTCATTGAGTACTATTGAACCCAACAAGCCTACTTCAATTTTGCTAATATTATATGTTAATCTTTTGACTTGTTTTTGTGTACATTGATGTTAAAAAAATATGGAATAAATACAAAGACTTTTAAATTTTTTTCAACAAAGGAAGGATATATATATATATACCAACAGAGAGAAAAAACTCAATGAAAAAAAAACGACAAACGAGACTGCGGCCAGTGGAGAGAAAAGACGAAAATTTTTAAAGCAACGCGGATATTTCGCCTGTATCAAAACAGGGTGTCTTCAGCACAAGAGAAACACAAGAAGAACAAGATAAAAAAAAACTGAGAACAAATAAAACCACCACCAAATAAAATACAATTGGCGCAACTAATCAATGTAGGGAAAAGAAGCTATTAGAGTTACTTCAGTGAAAACACCGAATCAACTGAGGTAAAAATATAAGAAATTGAAATTAAGTTAATTATTCTGTCGTGAAATAATCCTCCTGTTGGCTATTACTGAAGCAAATCGTTTCGGTCTGGTAGGTAATATAGTCCCCTGGTGATTATTTAAGATTTTAATTCCCTTATTTACTGTTGATTCACTTTTCAAAAGATTATCATAAATTGAGTCTATATTTTTAATTTCCTGTGTCCCTATTTACCGAAAGATTAGCAAACATATGTTTTTTTTTTTTTAATTTCTATAGCTTCCCTCGCCCATTGAGCAAAACCCCTATCATTTGAAATAGCTAAGGCCTCATCAAATTGTACAAATAATTTTTCGTTTTTTCTCTCTGTTCGTTATTTGACGAGGCAATATCATTGAGCAAAGCACAAATTAGAATCTACATGTTCAACCTTGTTGGAATCGTTTGTTTTTAAAGTCATTATATAAAATCCTGTCAAGATGATTCATAAAAAAGTTATGTTTTATTGTCACAAAAAACAGAGACAATCGGACATTAAAAAAAAATTAAAGTCAGCCTTTTTTTATGTCTATTAATGGGGTTCCCTTCGTTCTTTCAGTGTACGGGTCTAAGGCGTTTACCCACCCCTCCCCGAAAATAACCTCCGCAGAAAATACCCCTCCTAAAAAAATACTCCCCCGCTGAAATACCCTCCCATGAAAAATACCTCCCTGGAAAATCTCTTCCCCTAACAGTTGGTTGGTTTCCAACCACTTTTGATTTAAAAAAAAAAAATGGCTAGAACTCTCAATTTCTGATCGAACGAGCATCCTCCGAAGTTTCTACGACCATGAGGAGAAGGTGGGGGTGAGGACAAGGCTGTCCCCCACTTATACAGATTAAATTCTGCTCATTTTGAGGTTTGATGTTGCTCTTTACTTTCATAATAACAGCGTAGACCAGAAATATTTCCTGAAATCAAGAGGTATTAAATATCAATTTCACATTTTTGATGTGTTTTTCAAATTTTTTTTGTCCCCCCTCCCCGGAGAAAATAACCCCCAAACAAAAGTCCTAAATATGGCCCTGGGGATTGTACATCTATTTCTACCTCCACCCTCCTCTTGTCTCATTCTGTGTTTATCTGAAGGCTCAATAAGAGTTGAGATGTTTTGGTATTAAAATACATCCTTTGGGGCATCTTCCTCCCTCCCAAACTAGCCAAAATATTTTTAAGGTCTATACAAATTTCACTGTCTAAATTCCCTGTTGTTTTACAATTCCAAACATTTGCATACAAGGCCTTAAACCTCTACAATAGGGTTTTGTGAATGTTTTGTAGCTAGGGAGGGGAGGGAGATGCCTCAAAGGGTCCCATTTTAATACCAAAACACAACAATTCACAATGAGCCTACAGATAAATACAGAATTAGTTCTAATGGCTAGACGAAGGGAGGGTGGAGGTAGAAATTGATATAAAATCCCCAGAGCCGTATCCAGGACTTTTCTTTGGAGGGTTATTTTTTGGTGAAGGGGGAGGGGGGCAAAAAACTTTAAAGAACATCAAAAATGTGAAATTTATATTTAATCCCTCTTGATTTCAGATTTCTGGGAATATTTCTGGTGTACGCTGTTTTTATGAGAGTAAAGAGTAACATTAAATTGCAAAATGAGCAGAATTCATCCGTATAGGAGGGGGGCCGCCCTTCCTCATCTCCACCTCGTGGTCGTAGAAACTTCGGAAGATGCTCATTCGATCAGAAATTGAGAGTTCTAGTCCTTTTTTTATAAGTCAAAAGTGGCTAAAAACCATTCAGCCGCAGGAGGTGTGGTGGTAGGTATTTTCCAGGGGGGGGGGGGGATTTTTTGACAGTAACAGGGCAGAGAGATAAAACATGTACAGTGATAAAAAAGGAAAAATAAATCTGGATTAATGGTTTATGACATCCGATTTTCTTTGTTTTTGTGACACCAAAACAGAGCTTATTTATGAATCATCTTGTCAGGCTTTTATCATAGGTAGCGCAGTCGTGCTGCCTAAGTAAAGAACGATGTTGGCACAATGTATGATTTATTTTATTTTTTCCCCTTTAGACCAGGGCACTTCGTATCGAAGGAGTCGTCGTAGAAACTTCGAAAAGGGCTCATTCGATTGAAAATTGCAGTGGCTTGTGCCCTTTTTAATAGTTAAAAGTGATTGGAAGGCACCGAACACCCCTTCCACGCCCACTATTTCCCCAAATACATTCAATCAAAATTTTTGAGATAGCCATTTTGTTCAGCTTGGTTGATTTCCAGATAGAAATTATGTTTTTGAGGAGGACACTCCCCCACAGCCCTCAGGGCAAGGGTTGTAAGTTATGCCATGGGGGCACATAAGGTTCTTATAGAAAACGTTGTCGTAGAAACTTCAAAAAAGTCTCATTCGATTGGAAATTCAAAGGGCTAGTGCCCTTTTTAATAGTCGAAAGTGTTTGGAGGGCAACTAACCCCCCTCTCACGCCCACCTTTTCCCCAAACACATCCAATCAAAATTTTGAGACAGGCATTTTGTTCAACGTAGTTGAAAGTTCTGGAAGTTATGTCTTTGAGGATGACAACCCCCCACAGCCCTCAGGGCAAGGGTTTTAAGTTATTCCCTGGGGGCATATAAGGTTTTTATAGAAAGTGTTGTCGTAGAAACTTCAAAAAGGGCTCATTTGATTGGAAATTCAAATGGCTAGTGCCGTTTTTAAAATTCGAAAGTTATTGGAGGCAACTAACACCCCTTTCACGCACCCATTTATAAAAACACATCCAATCAAAATTTTGAGATAGCCATTTTGTTCAAATTAGTTGAAAAGGTCCGTAAATTATATCTTTGAGAATTTTCGTAAATTATATCTTTGAGACTCCTCCCACAGCCCTCAGGGTAAGGGTTGTAAGTTACGCCCTGGGGGCATATAAGGTTTTTTATTGAAAGCTTTGTTGTAGAAACTTGAAAAAGGGCTCATTCGATTGGAAATTCAAAGGGCTAGTGCCCTTTTTAATAGTCGAAAGGGATTTGAGGGCACTAACCCCCTCTAACGCCCACCTTTTCTCCAAACACATCCAGTCAAAATTTGTAGATATTCATTTTGTTCAACGTAGTAAAAAGTTTTATAAATTAGGCCTTTGAGGATGATAACCCCCTGAGAGCCCTCAGGGCAAGGGTTGTAAGTTATGCCCTCGGGGCATATAAGGTTTTATAGATAGTGATGTTATAGAAACTTCAAAAAGTGCTCATTCGATTGGAAATTAGAAGGGATTGTTCCCTTTTTAATAGATGAAAGTGATTGCAGGATAACTAACACCCCTCTCATACCCACCATTTCCCCAAACACATCCAATCAAAATTTTGAGATAGCCATTCTGTTCGACGTAGTTAAAAAGTCCGGAAATTATGTTTCGGATGACACTCCCCCCACAGCCCTCGGGGCAAGGGTTGTAAGTTATGCCGTGGGGGGGATATAAGTTTTTTTTTTTTATAGAAAGTGTTGTCGTAGGAAGTTCAAAAAGGAATCATTCGATTGGAAATTGAAAACGGCTAGTGCTCTTTTTAATAGTCGAAAGTGGCTAGTCCTCTTACGCCCGCTATTTCCCCAAGCACATTAAATCAAAATTTGAGATAGCAATTTTCTTCGACGTAGTTGAAAGATCTGGAAATTAGGTCTTTGAGGATGACACCTCCCCCCCCCCAGCCCTCAGGGCAAGGGTTGTAAGTTTTGCCTTGGGGGCATATAAGATTTTTATTGAAAGCGTTGTCGTAGAAACTTAAAAAGGGCTCATTCGATTGCAAATTGAAAGGGCTAGTGCATTTTTTAATAGTTTAAAGTGATTGGAGAGCAACTAACGCCCCTCTCACGCCCACCATTTCCCCAAACACATCCAATCAAAATTTTGAGATAGCCGTTTTGTCTAACGTAGTTGAAATTTCTGGAAATTAGGTTTTTGCGGATGACAACCCCTCACAGCCCTCGGGGCAAGGGTTGTAATTTATACCCTGGGGCATATAAGGTGTTTATAGAAAGTGTTGTCGCAGAAACTCAAAAAGGGCGCATTCGATTGGAAATTGAAAGGGCTAGTGCCCTTTTTAATAGTCAAAAGTGATTGGAAGGCTTGCAATTTTTATAGTAAAGATCGATGTGGGTACAATGTATTGTTATTATTTTTTTTTTTTTTAGACCAGGGCAGTTCGTATCGAAGGAATTGTCGTAGGAACTTCGGAAAGGGCTCATTCGATTGAAAATAGAAAGGGCTAATGCCCTTTTTAATAGTCAAAAGTGATTGGAGGGCAAGTAGTCCCCTTCCCACGCCCACCCTCCCATTTGCCCATTATGTTTAAAAACTAAATGTTGCCTTAAGATTAAATCCAAATGCACTGTGTTAATGCTAATTCCCAATAAGGCATCTCGGCAGCATCCCAAGAACGACTGAGGGTATTATGTTCAAAATTTCGGGGCTACTTCTGCTCTTCAAATTTAACCAAATCAAAATAGCGCAAGTGTATACAAGCTATCAAAGAAAGTAAACAGATTTTTTTTGCGAATGGTATCAAGTTTTTTTGCGAATGGTATCAAGTTTTCTATTTCAGGTCAACTAGAGGAGGTATGAAACTAAATTAAACACTAGTATTTGTGTCCAGATTTTTAAAAGGGTGTATGTTATTAAAATTGCTGAAAATTGTTCTTCAACATTCAAATAGCAGGCCAAACTATAAAGTCTAAAAAAATTAAAAGATTTAAAGTTTTATTTTATTTTTTCCCTGAAAAGACTATGTCAATATAAAAAGAACAGAAATTAATTAAAAAAAAAACTTTCCACTAAATAAGTTTTTGAAAGAAAAGTAAAGAACTCCATTAAACCAAAAATGAATAAAAATAAAATAATCTGCCAAGCGTGAAACTACCACAAATCAGCATCTATAAATAAATGAACCCAAAAACGAACAGAAATTAAAATAAATAACAGAGTCAAACTCAAAACGAGCAGAAATTAACATGATTAGGGCTCAAAACCCCTATGCCTTCCCATGTCCAGAACATAATTTGCACTTTACTGAAAAAATACCAATGAATGTGCATTGTCAGTTTAATATACATATACTGATATTTAGTAATCAAAATGTTTATATTATTTGATTTATTAAAGTTATAAAAGTAAAAAACATTTATATTTTTTCAGTAAAGTGCAAATTATGTTCTTGCCTTGGGAAGACATAGGGGTTTTGCGCCTAACTTATGTTAATTTCTACTCGTTTTGAGTTTGACTCGGTTATTTATTGTAATTTCTGTTCGTTCTGGGTTTCATTCATTTATTTATCGATTTTGATTTGTGGAGGTTTCACGCTTGGCAGATTATTTTATTTTTATTCATTTTTGGTTTAATGGAGTTCTTTACTTTTCTTTCAAAAACTTATTTAGTGGAAAGTTTTTTTTTAATTAATTTCTGTTCTTTTTATATTGACATAGTCTTTTCAGGGAAAAATAAAATAAAACTTTAAATCTTTTAATTTTTTTTAGACTTTATAGTTTGGCCTGCTATTTGAATGTTGAAGAACAATTTTCAGCAATTTTAATAACATAGATTATTTGATTTTATTTTTGCTCATTTTTGGTTTAATGGAGTTGTTTGCTTTTCTTTGAAAAACGTATTTTGTGAAAAAAGTTTTTTAATTAATATCATATAAAAATCAAACAATTTCAACAAGGTTGAATTTTTATATATTTTGTAGAATCCTGAAAACTAGGTACGGTGGCTCAGTTACACGAGTGTTGAGTTGCACGGGGGTTCAGTTAAACGAGGGTCCATTTAAATGGTGTTGAGTTGCACAGGGTTTAAGTTGCACGGGGGTTCAGTTAAACGAGAGTCCATTTAAATGGTGTTGAGTTGCACAGGGTTTCAGTTGCACGGTGGTTCAGTTGCACGGTGGTTCAGTTACGCGTGGGTTCAGTTAAACGGGGGTCAGTTAAATGGTGTTAAGTTTTACACGGGTTTAGTTGCACGGGGGTTCAGTTGCGCTTGGGTTCAGTTACACGGTGGTATAGTTACACTCACACCAAACGTCAATTAACAATAATATGTTACAGTATAGAGGAATAGTCCTTCTTCCAGCACTCCCATCAAGATTTATCATCACAGGAGGGCTAAAGGTCTGAGTAACTAGAGGATGGCTAATTGCAGATATGCTATTCAAGTTAGAAATATGAAAATCTTTGTACATAACCCTGGGGCCATAAAGGGCATTGCATTAGCGTTTTCATGTATGTTATAAGTATAATAACATCGTAGAACAGAAGTATTTCCAGAAATCAAGAGGGATGTAATACCAATTTCACATTTTTTATGTGTTTTTTAAAGTTCTTAATAAATTTTAATAAGAAACGACAATAGTGAGGTTTCATAAAAAAAGTCGCACATGCGTATGCAAACAGAACGGGAACAGAACTTACGGAGAACGGGAAGAAAAGCTAAGAGGTTGAAAAGAAACGAAGGCTCAAAAGAAAGGCAACAGAGAATCTGAAGAAGACAAATCAGAAGCAACGATGCAGGAATATATTAAAAAAAAGGATGACTATAAGAAGGACAACTGTGAATGTAGGAAAAGCAATCAAAGGCAAAAGGATATGTAAGAAAGGATGGCCAGAAGAAGGACAACGGCCCCTCCCAAGTCAATTCTCGGAGAACCTTATGTTTTTTTTGGTTTTGTACGAACATAAAATTCAATTAAAAGAAGATGTTTTAGTTAACATGTTGAATAGCATCTAAAGTATGGAATTTTTGTTAAGCCAATAAGTTTCCTAAGGAACCTGGTGGTACAAATCACAGTACGGCATGGTTCAAAGGAGTAATACCATATTCTGCACTTCTGTTACTGCTGGTCATTGTAAATCAGGAATTCGGCAGGTAGAGTTGAACTTGAAAACCTATATAGAACGTCTCGGTTAAAAAAAAAAAAAAAAAAAAAAAAAAAAAAAAAAAAAAAAAAAAAAAAAAAAAAAAAAAAAAAAAAAAAAATCACGGTAAAAAAGAATCGACGATGGACTTATTTTTCTTTTTATTTGGCATTGAATAATTGCGATTTATTGGCTACAGTATATTGTGTAATTTGTCCATGTTTAGTCAGAATACATTGTCTGTCCCCCTCAGCCACTCTTTCACTTATTTTTGCTATTTTTTTTTAATCTGCTTCATTTTGAAAATCAATTCACTTATTTTTCAGTACTTAGGACACGAGTTTATTTCGATCCCAGGAAGAGTGATCTTTGCTGATGATGAAATTGTTGAACTGTGCATCCAGGTGCTGTCAGGAGCTGTTCCCTTGCCTGGACAAACAATCCCATTAGGATTTTTTAACAGGCAAGCCAGAAATACTGCTGAAAAAATCATTCTAGCAAATCATACTTTTGGTGTTTTGCCAAGGGAGTAAGCCTTTTTCTTTTTTTATTTTTTTCCTTGTAGATACTCAAGGCAGAGAAATTAAGGGCTATGCATCATAACCAAGATAGCTTAGGCTTAAATAGCAAATAGCTCGTAGGAACTATACTGCACTTCCATCGCAATAGCCTTTTTTACTATTAAATAAAAAAAAAAACGTTTTTTAACTGAAAGTAAAGATCGACGTTAAAACTTAAAACGAACAGAAATTATTCCGTATATGAAAGGGGCTGTCCCCTCCTCAACGCCTCGCTCTTTACGCTAAAGTTTTTCATTGTTTAAAAAAAAATAGAGTTGTGAGAAAGTCAAACTTTAGCGTAAAGAGTGAGGCGTTGAGGAGGGGATAGCCCCTTTCATATACGGAATAATTTCTGTTTGTTTTAAGTTTTAACGTCGCTCCTTACTTTCAGTTAAAAAAACATGTTTTTTTTATTTAATTTTTGAACGTTTTTGAATTAACGCAGGTTTTGATTTTGACTCACCGTACATGAATAATTAAAAAAAATTGAATATTAATTTTATTTTTATTTGGTTAAATGGCTTTCTTGAAACCTGTTTAATTTTATTTACGAACGTTTTTATTAGTAATAAATATACGTAACTTACGAATAACTTACGTAACGAACCTCTGTATTCTTTTATTTTTAATACGTATATTAGAGGGTTCGCCCCCTAGTCAATACCTTGCTCTTTAAGCTAAAGTTCGAATTTTGTTCCAATTCTTTAAAAATGACCCCTTAATCACAAATGCCGGTAATTAGAATAAACAGCTCTTATGAAAGTACTAAATAGTCTTTGGCTTAAAGAGCGAGGTATTGACTAGGGGATGAACCCAATCATATACGTAATTTTTTCTGTCGCTTTAAGTTTTGATATTGCTCCTTACTTTCAGTTAGAAAACTTGTTTTTTTTATATATAATTTCTTATCTTTATTTAAATAATGCTGGGAAATCCGGCGCCCCTTCATAGCAATGTCTCTTCTCCCATGAAAACTTCCTTCATGGTAAGATCCTCCCACATAACCCCCGACCCACTCCCCCCCGCACTACCAGAAAAAATCCCCTCTGAAAACGTCTGTATACTTCCCAATAACCAATACTATATGTGAACATTGGGTAAAGTTCATAACTTTCAGCCCTCCCCCCGGGGACTCCGGGGGATTAAGTCATCCTAAAAGACATAGTTGTCATATTTTCGACCATGCTGAACAAAATGGCTATCTCAAAATTTTGATCGGGTGACTTTGGGAAAAATGAGCGTGGGAGGGGGCCTAGTTGCCCTCCATTTTTTTTAGTCACTTAAAAAGAGCACTAGAACTTTTAGTTTTCGTTCGAATGAGCCCTCCCACGATACTGTAGGACCAATGGGTCAATACGATCACCCCTGAAAAAAAAAATAAATAAACACGCATCCGTGATCTTTCTTCTGGCAAAAAATGCAAAATTCCACATTTTTGTAGACAGGAGCATGAAACCTCCGCAGTAGGGTTCTCTGATACGCTGAATATGATGGTGTGATTTTCATTAAGGTTCTATAACTTTTAGGGGGTCTTCCCCCCTTTTTTCGAAAATCAGCCAAATTTTCTCAGGCGCGTAACTTTTGATAAGTAGAACGAAACTTGATGAAACTTATATATTTAAAATCAGCATTAAAATCTGATTCTTTTGATGTATCTATTGGTATCAAAATTCCGTTTTCTACATTTTCGGTTACCATTGAGCCGGGTCGCTCCTTACTTACAGTTCGTTACCACGAACTGTTTGATCGTCGTCCTCACTGGGTCTACCATGGGATAGTTGATTGGATGATATCTTTTTTTCGGCTATTTTAAAATCTGTTGCTCTTTAGTTTTGTTGTTGCTCTTAGATTGCTTTTAGTTTGTTGCTGAGTTTTCTTAGTTTCAGTCTCAGCTTTCTTTAATTTTTACATATTAGATTACAAATTTTAATTTTAATTTAATTTTTTATTTCTGTATTTAATTCTTACATATTAAATTACATATTATTAGATTATTTTGGAAACCCTTTGGACATACAATACATAATCATTTTCCTCATTAATTAGAAACCCCAGATTGTTCCCAAAGGTCAATCCTGAATCAATCAATCATTTATGAATACTAAAAAAAATCGATTACAAACATAAAACGGTTACTTGGCCCAAGAAGCTTGGCTTGTAGTGAAACACTGAATAAGACAATAATAAATAACAATACATAATAAAACAATAACAATGCACTTTAAATAACAAATAACTAAAAATAATAAATAACAATGCAATAATAAAACAATACAATAGAATAGACAATAACAATACAATAATACCAAAGCAACGTTCGGCCGGAAAAAAAAACCTGCAAACCAAACCAACCTGAGACCCAAAGAAAAAGAAAATGGACAGGAAAAGACAATGCGCGTAAGAATCAGGAAGATAAAATAGATCGCGAAATGGAGAAAATGAAACAGGAATTCGCAAGATCGGAAAAGCGGAAAACGACCCGTGAATACAAGTACGAGCTAGAAAGAAAAAAGAAACTGGAGAAAAAAAAGGACAAGATACTGATAGCGAAGATGAAGAGTTCCAAGAGGCTCGCAACAGGAGTAGCTCACTGCCGGGAGTACTCACTAGGGGTATGAAAAGGAACAATATATCGCAAAGAACAGAGTCACAGACAGGTCAAGCTGAACTTTCGAGCCGACTTGAAAGCATCGAATGTATGATAGATAGTGTGGGAGAAATCGCACAGAGCAGCAACAGTCCTTCGGCAAGCCAGGCTTTGGAACTAATCGATTACGCTGAGACGTCTTTCTCGTCAGTAGAAGATTAGAAACCAAGAAGCAAGAACTAGAGAAAATGCAGAAGACATGGTGATAAGTCAGCAAGAGTTTCCAAAAAATTCGCAACTTTAAACGTAAATGGAATAAAGCAAAAAAGTAGACAAGTAATGCTAAAAGGGTATCTACTAAAGAAAGATAGACTTAGCATTTATACAAGAGAACAACACAAGCGAATTAAAAGGTTTAGAACCTGAATATAAGTATTTTACGAATTGCAATGAGGATGGAGGAAGCGTGACGATAGTATATAAAAGAAAACCTCCATGTAAGGACGTTCGAACCGATACAGACGGGAGAATTATCAGGTGTGAGATAGGTGGGTGCAAATTTGTCAACATATATGCTCCATCTGGGTCGCAAAACAAAAAAAGCACGAGAAGTATTCTTCGAAGAAAAAATAGCCCCATATATACCGAAAGATATTGAAAGCACAGTTTTCCTTGGAGATTTTAACTGCATAACAGACAAGCAAGATGCTATAGCACAAAGTGACAATATTTGCTCGTCACTGAACCGATTCGTGCGTGATGCAGGCTTTCTAAGACGTTTGGAAAGAAAAAGTGAATACAAGGAGTTTCACTAGGATAAGTTGGACGGCGTACGGAGGAGGAGCTAGACTCGACCGCATATACACGTCAAGTGAGATCCTTCCACAAATAGACAAAATCGAGAACAAAATTGCACCGTTTTCCGACCATCAAGCTGTGATTGCCACATTAAAAACAACGAGAGAAAAAAAAAATCTTTTTTCAGGAATTTGTCATGGAAGATGAATACTGAAGTACTGAGAAACAAAGATTTCACAAACGCAACAGAAAAGATATTAGAGGTACTGAAAACTGTCGAGAAAAGTAGCCTTCCGAAACATTGGGAAAAGGTAGCTAAGCCAGCGATTACAAAAATGGCCCAACAAATCTCTCGGGATACAGCAAGGTTTGAAGAGAAACACGTCAGCCTTCTATATAAAGTAGTTTACCAGCTAAAAGAAGAGATAAATGCAGGGAAAAACTCAAACAAGGAATTTTGAGGCTCTAGCAGAGATAAGAGAGGTTGAGCATAAGCGGGCAGAAGCAATAAAAATAAGAACTAAAATAGATGAACATACTCAAAACGAACAGTTAACAACAACTCTCATATGCCGCGAGAAGAAAAAAAATAAGCCAACAACAAATGAGAAGAATAATAAATCAAGAAGGGGAAGTCCTTGAAAACGAAAATGATATATTAAACGAAGCAAGAGATTATTACCAAAATGTGTTCAAGAAAGAAAAAGAAGAAACCGAAGACGAGCAAAAGAAGGTACGAGAATGTATTGAGGAAATCACTATAACAAAAGTAACTGATGAACAGAATGAAATGCTAATGAGCGAAATAACTGCAGAAGAAATAAAAAAAGCATTAAACATTGGAACAATGAAGCTCCTACCAAAGTCAGGAAATCTTGAAGAACTGAAGAACTGGAGACCTGTAAATTTAACAAACTGCGACTATCGGATTCTCACCAAAGTTCTTGCAAACCGTCTAAGAAAGGTACTTGCTAAGTTGCTAAGTAAGCGACAAAAAGGAGGATTAGATGGACGGAAAACAGCTGATGTTCTAAGAGCCATACGAAACGTAATACACGTGATAGAAAAAAAGAAGAAAAAAGGGAAATACAGAATCACAAGCTTTGACATTCGAAAAGCATTTGACAAAATAAGAAGAACAATCCTACTTATTATACTAGTGGCATACGGTTTCTGTAAAGAGTTTATCGAATGGATAAAAAAGACCTTGGAGAAAATAGAACAGATCATTGTAATAGGTAATATGGAAAGCGATAGCTTTGAAGCAGAGACAGGAGTGAGACAGGGATGCCCATTAAGCTCTTTATTGTTCGAAATATATATTGACCCTTTGTTGCGATATTTGGAGCAAGAGATACAAGGAATAGAGATAGGAGGAACCCAACAAAAGCTATAAGGATTTGTCGACGACCTCACGACTTTCACGGAAACAGACATGGATTATTTACGAGCTCTGCATTGTATAACTAAGTACTGCGATTTGTTCAAACTAGAATTAAACAAAGAAAAATTCGAAGTCCTGTGTTTAAGTGAAGAAGAACCTCAGTTTATTTGCGGGATAGAAAGGAAATGGATAGAATGGGATAGAAATAAATAAAGGTTTTAGGTATTCAATGGAGAAAAACATGGAAAGAGACTGAAAAAGTAAACTGGGCTAAAACATTGCAGAAGTTTCAATCGGCACTTGCTTACGGCTATGGAAGAGCCTTCACAATATTTCAAAAAGCTCAATACGTTAATACTTACTGTTGTCCAGTGATATGGTATTTTGCTTCAGTATCAGACCCCACAAAAGGCATCCAGAAGAAAATAAAATCAATGATATATCAGTTCGTCTGGTACGGAAAATCCCCTCCAAAGCTTAAACTTACAGATATGTTTCTACTGAAAAGCCAAGGAGGCCTACAAATAATTAACACAGAAGCCAAGATAAAAGAACTTCACATGAAAACAATGATCGAAGAAATCAATTTTGAAGAAAACAAACCCTATGAAAAATTGGTATAACGCATGGGTAAGAAATGAAAGGAGTGACTGCCCAAATTCCGTAAAAAAACATTTCGGAACTGTTAAAGAATTACTGGAAAAAAGGATCGCAGACCCTGATAGCAAAAAAAATCAACAAAACGGATATGAAACAATGGTTCATTTCGCAGGAAAACCTACCTCCAGCGAAAATTCTAGAGACGAGTGATCTTGACGATGAAAAACTGAAAAAAAATTTCGACCTGATACACTCTAGTTTCTTACCGCCGAAGGTTAAAAGAGCATGCGTTTTTCCAAGTTCACAAAATACTGCCAACTGAAGAGAGAAAAACATAGGATAGACCCCACCAAGTCGACTGGAATATGCGGAAGGGTGGAAATCAAATTGAAACACTTGAACAATTGAAATCTTCAGTGCACAAGCGTAAAAAACAGAATTAGAAGAATTGAAACAACTGTTAAGTAGTGAAATACAAGAAAATGAGGAACTGGTCAGCGAAGAAAAGATTGTAGAATTAAAATTATGCATGGACACCAATCAAACGAAAAAACACGAAGATTGACATACATTTTCACACATTTCAGCTATTATGTTTGGAAAGCGAAAATGAAAGATACGAACCCAACAGAGGTAATGAAAAAGGTAAGAGTTCAGTGGGATAGGCTAGTTAATATAAGGAAAGGCAAACAGAAAGGAAAAAGTGAAGGTGTATAGAAGAGAGTAAAAAAAAAAGAGAAGGAAGGGAAAAAAAAAGAGAAAAGGAAAAGAAAGAGAAAAAAAAGTTTTTGTAAGAAATTTTAATTAGAAATTGAATTGTTGTTATTTAAAAAAGGAATAAAAGAATGATAATGAAATAAGTATTAAAAGTAGGATAAAGATAAAGTTTTAAGAGAATTGAGAAGTATTAAAAGTAGGATAAAGATAAAGTTTAAAGAGAATTGAGCAGCCAAAGGGGAAAGGTAAGATGAGTAATAAAGGTAAAGGAAATGAAGTGAAGGAATAATGAGACATTCTACCTATTAGTATTTTTTTTGTAAAGGTAGAGTTTTTTTCTTTTTTTTTTTTTTTTTTTTTTTTTTTTTTATATATATATATATATACATTGTTATTTTGGGGGATGGGGGGTAAAAGTAAATTATATATCGGGGGAAATAGAGGTTGATGAAAAAGGATTTGAAAAGTTTATTTTAAGGTCACGATGGAAGGGGTGCCCTAAGAAGGAAGGGCAGTCTGAGATATCGGATGAACCTAAAAGGTATATGAAAATTGAAATATAGTATACCTCTATTTTTATAACCTGATATATTTTGGAATGCTCAATTTTATATAAATTTAATATTTTGAAATTTTTGAAGAAGTTTTTTATTAAGAAAGAGTAGGTGACATTAAATAAATTATGAGATATTTTTAAAGAAAATTTGAAAGTCACCGAGAGGAGAGGAGGTGGAAAAAAAAAATAACAATACAATAATAAAACACTGGAATAAAACAAGGACTTCTAATGGATAGGAAAGTTCTGAAAATGATTTTGAAATAACAGAAGAGATACTTATAAATTGGGATAGAATTCTAATCAATAATTAAAAAAAAAAAAAGGAGGAAGAAGAATTACCGGACTTGAAAGACTTGCCGAGAAACTGCCTTTGCAGAGAGAAATAGAGGGACAGGAAACGGGATGGATTTCCATCATAGAATAGAGCTGCTGTTGATGATCGCTTAGGTAAAGTAAATCTTCGAGAAGAACTACGTAAAGAAGAAGAGTACCTACGTGAGTCTGTCCGTGAGAAAAAACTGCTGCAGAGCAGTGGAAGTGTGCCTAGAAAAGCAGAATGCGCTAAATAAAGGTAACTTTTACCCACAATACAATCTAGCGAAGCTATTCCAGTATCATTATAAAGATCAGAGGAAGGGTAAAGCCGAGGGAGAAGAAAATTAACCTTCACTGCGCTATTCTGGGCTCTTTGAAGTTAGCACAAGAGAGATTTCTTAGTACTACCCCAGATAGAGCAGCAATAAGAAAGGTAAGGAAAAATAAAAGCATAAAAAAAGAGAAAGCATCATAAAAATGAGGGAACGGGTGCGACCTATATGGGGTCTAAAAGACAGAAAACAGTCAAGATACCCACCAAGAAATTTCACCATAGTAGCTTGCGGTATAATACTGTTCCAATAAGTCAGGATGATTGGCTCCTGTGCGTATCTTATGTGATAAGGGGTCCTGAAATATACAATGGCACTCTTCCAGCTGTTAAGAGCCATACGATTTGACCAGCATCAATCCTTTATTTTATCAAGAAGACCTTGAACTACGGAAGAGGCAGATAACAGGTGCACTGCAGCAATGAAAAAGTTACTGTTGTCAGCAAAATGAACAGGGTGGACATGGGGATGAAGACCATCAACAAGATCGTTAATATGAATTAAAAACAAAAGTGGTCCAAGCACAGAGCCTTGTGGTGAACCTTTCAATATAAGCTGAGTAGAAGAAAAAGTACCATTAACCGAAACATACTGAGATCTGCCTGAGACGTAAGACCTTAATCATTCTTGTGGGACTCCATCTGAGGACATTATTACTCCAGCCAAAACCATCAACTGACCGGCTACTTGGAAGCTGAGAAATAATACTAGAAATTTCAATATCACTTAATGGGGAAAAGAAAAATGCTTTTTCTCTGCTTAGGGAAAACTACTTACTCTACTCTGGGGTGGAACGAGAACCAAAGGAAGCGTGGTGAAACACGAGTTGAAGGCATTTGCTGAAGAATTTTGTCCATAATAGATCCATCAGCTTTCCTGTAAAGACATGGGGAGGACTGTTTGAGTTTCTTGCGGGAAAGATCTTCATTAACTACAGTCCAAGCCTTGCGCAAACTCCCCTTACACTCATCAATTCGACGCGAAGAATAGAGCTTTTTGGCTGTACGTACTGAAGAAGTGAGCACATTTTTATAATGTTTATGCTTCAAAAGATCATCCTGTGTCTTACTTTTAGATGCAGCCTTGAACAGAGACGCCTTCATATGTGAAGCATTGATCAGACCTCTAGTCATCCAATGACATTTGGGTGTTGAATTCCTTTGCCACTTTCTAAGAGGAAAATGCTTATTTAATATTCCAATGAGTTCCAATACGACACAAAAATAAACTGGTTGCATATTCAACATCATTAGCTTCAAGAACACTAAGTTTTGTCATGTAGTGATGAGGGTTTGGTCATTTAGTGGTTCTGCAAGAAGCTTCTGCTTGTTTTTTAGGGTGTTCATATGTGAAGTGAGCATAGCAATCTATTTATTAATTGACTCAGCTCCACTGTACTGGATGGAGCAGTCTTGCCTCATCTCTCTGATACATGGAGGTTTAAAGCTCTTTTTTGAGGGGCAACCCATGATGTAGCCTAAAGTGATATTCAATTGGACTAATCAAGCTACAAGCCAACAAAGCAGCAAAAGTCAATGGATCTCCTGGCTGACACAAGCAATTATTAGAAAGGTTTTACTACAGCTAAGCAGAGATGTAGGCATCAAGCAAAGATAAAGAGGCTGTACTTGGGGGTCCCCAATTGCACTCCTGGGGTTGGGGCTGCTAAGCTTGCCTGCCTCTTGCTCTGGACTGGTTGGCAGGCCAAACTAGTTCTTCAGACTATGTCAAATTCAATGCCTAGATTAATGATGCCAGTTATTCCACTTAGATAAACATAAATTCCAGTGTGTTTCTTCAGTTTTGAATTTCCCACTGGAACCTCTTTTTTTTACATCATGTCTGACATTTCCCCACTTCTGTGATAACTGTTAAAACTATTTAATAAGCTGTTCTCAACGGGAGAATCAACGTGGAAGTGTATGTGCAACCAAACTTTATTTCCTTCTGATCTGCATTGTCCTTTCGAGAACAGCTTAAAATCCGTTTTTTGGCAATTTCCTAAAAGTAGTATGATGTAAGACAAGATCTTTAGGCGTGAAAGGATCGTTATCGTCTTTAATTGCAGATCATGGTGCAGTCTTTATGGTGCATGGTACAGAAGTGAAAGCAACATTATCACCTTTAATTGCAGATCATGGTGCAGTCTATTAGACCATTGACTATTAATTGGATTTATTTGAATTTTTTGTTTTTCAGAGGATCCAAATATAAAGTTGGGACAACGGTTGAAATATTGGGCTGGCATGAAACTAGAGCACTTGGCATAAAAGCAATAGGCAAAGCACGGCAACGTTTTGAAGTTCTTAAAACCTACTCAAGACGCGAAGGGTGAGCTTCTTTGACTAGTTTTCTTCCATGAAGGCTCTAAGTGAACCAAGTCCATTTTTGACCTTTTTTCAAAGCACTTATACCCCTAAGTTACAACTTACTGTTTTTCATGTTTCTTGGATAAAGTTCAAATTTGTTCATTGAAAGAGATATTCCAGCAGTTGCCAAATTTCTCAAATAACCTTACCTTTTTTTAGTATAAAGGCTGGGTACACGTAGCTGATTTCAGGAACTGATTTCCAAATCAGCGCCGATTTTAAAGGAAATCGGCGTTGATTTGAGGTTGAAAAATTTTCAACAGATTTACAAAATCAGCGCTGATTTTTCATCATGATCATCACCAAAAAATAGGGATACAAATAAATAGTCAGCCAGAGGTATCTGTGGTGAAAGACCCGACTACTGAGCTACTGAAACTGCTTCTAAGATTAATCAGAATTAAACTGAGAACTAAAAACAAAAGATTACATAAAAAAAATAATCTAAGATTAATCAAGTAACTATAATAGACTCCAGTTGACTATTTGTGTCCATGTTTTTTTGTTTGTTTTGAAAATTTTGCGCAATAAATTTTTCTTTCAACTAAATTTTTCTTACCTCTATCGTTTTTCCACTGATGCTGAAATCAGTTCCCGAAATCAGCTACGTGTGCCTAGCCCTTAAGAGTTAAAAAAAATCCACCTTACTGTTTTGCTTATCTTACTCATCTTTTACTTGAAAATTTTCTGTTATCGCAACAAATTGATCGTGTGGTAGTTTCTCGTAGGAGATGAATTTTACTTCAGTGGCACGACATCTGGTAATCACTAAAATTGGGTTTTCGGTATTTGGGCTGCCGCTCTCTTTTCTTGCGTAAAAGGGGCGCTAGGACTTTCAGTTTCAAGAAATGGATCCCTCTCGCGATATTCTATACGATTCAATACGGTGGCCCCTGAGTGAAAACAAGCAAATAAGTACGAACTTCTTTGAAGAAATATACAGTTTGTAGTTTTGTAAGTCGGGGCTAGAAACCTCTCGAACAAGGTTCTCTGACATGTTGTATTTAAAGGTTTTATTTTTAATAATATTATTAATATTATTATTATTAATAGTAATAATATTATTATTATATTAATAATAAAAGTATTAATAATATTATTAAAAATAAATATTTTTTTAGGCTGCCCCTAAATAAATATTAGGGGCTGACATCCATTGAGTCCCATCCTCTTTAAGCTAAATTTATGTTTCTAAGTATATGATTCACTTTTAAACTAATGAACTTGTCAAGTAAGTTTTTCAAATGTAAGTTTTGAAATATATGTACTAAGAAAAACACTGGCTAAGACGCGCACATTATGATTTTTTCATATCAATTTCAATTGATATATATTTGTAATTAAGTTGAAAATTGTTTTAATTGAATGTTAATGCTTGCTAAAAACGTTAATAAATAATTAAATTGTATTTTTTTGAAATGATAAGTCCTGTTGCTCCAATTCAAGATTAACCAATTCTATGTTGTTCCTCTAATGTTTAGATAAAACCCCTCTATTGCACATCCCTAGTCCAAAAGGCATGGCTTAAGAATGATTTAATCCCTTAAGCACTTACAGTATGAGATACTCAGGAGATGGAAAATACCAGCCCTAACTTGCAGACTAAAAAGGAGCAGATGGCGTTATTACTAATAAATGTAGTAAGACAAACGTTTTGAAAAATAGCTTTACTCTGTCGTAGTCTTTTAGTACAAGACGATGATGTTTTATCCGCTGCAGGTAGCAAAGCAACGTCTTCACTCAACAAGTCATCTCAATGTAGAACCGTTTGTCCAACACTGCATTCAGTTACAAAGACACTTAAAGGTTTCAAGAGTGCTATTGGTAGAAATCAACCAATTGCATGCTTCTGAATGAGCAGCAGCAAATTCAATGTCAAGAGTTCTACAATACAAACCCTCCGCCCAGGGCCATATGCAGGATTTTTTTTCGGGAGGAGTTTTACAAAAGGTTTTTTTTTGGGAGGGGGGGGGTACATAAAAAAAAACTTTAAAAAACATCAAAATTTGCTTTGTATTCATTTTTGTTAAGTTTTTTTATTATGAGGCCGATAAACGTTTTATGGGGGGGGGGGTGAAACACCCTACCCCCCCCCCCCTGGTTACGTCCTAGCCTCCACCTTATTTTGCCGAAGTGAGAGAAAAGTAACTAGAAATATATATATATATATATATATATATATATATATATATATATATATATATATATATATATATATATATATATATATATATATATATATATATATATATATAGAGCCACACCTAGAAAGTCCGGGGATTGGGAATGAAACCCGCCTTTCCAAAGCTCTCTCCCTCGTGGAGGGGCAACACTTGATGTAAATATAATCATGAACCGTCTTTGCCCTATATTGGCTTCAGTTAGCTCTGTGCCGTTATGAGCTGTTAGAAATATTATGAAAGTCTTTGGTCATTCAAGAATATCCAGCAGCATAGTTTTCTGCCAGAATATTTTGTTTTCTTGAATATGTAAGTCAGTTTTTCTGGAGCTGGTTAAAACCACCCTTACTTCATCTAAAAAGCCTGTCGTACCCCCACCCCTCTTCCCTTTGAATCCAGAATCATTGCAGTGTTTAAGTGGATAATATGGTGATCTTAGTTTGATAATTCTGTACCTGTTTTATATTAATAGCCTTTATTTTGTGTTTCTTCAAATTGAGAGCCCCTTAAATGAATTCTTGTTCACGTGCCTGATGTGAAACACTCACGTGTCTGGTATTTTGAAAATAACCGCTAGTTTTGGTTTGCTAACGTAATAAACATGTTTTAAAATATATAATTATTAGTTTAAAGCTTTGAGTCCTATTTAGGGTTCCAGTTAGCAGATATGACATTTATTGCTTTTTTAGGGACAATGTTTACCAGTTTGCAGAAGTAAAGATCCTACCTGAAGTGTCGTTATCAAGTGCGGCTAATGCCTACATAAGTGGACATAATTTGAGACTATCAAGTAAGCTTTTTTATGAAGAACAGACACGTACGTACTGAAGGAGGGTCTTTGCCCTCCCATTAGAAATCTCGCGATTTTTACGGTCGTTCTGTTACTACCATTGTCTATCCACATTATTTACCTATCTGCTAAGTTCTTTTTTCACGCTTGTGGTGAAAAAATTAGACGTGTGTGCCTGATGAAGATCTTCATTCAGCCTAGGGGAAGACCCACTAAAAGCAAGAATTAAGTTTGGGTGTCCGAATTACCTATGACATTAAACAAGGCTGTATCCAGTATTTTGTCTTTTTTGGGAAGGGTAGGAAATGATTTGGGGGGGGGGGGGTTACAAAAAAACTTAAAAAAAAAAAATAAAAATGGTTTATACTCATTTTTGTTACGTTTTTTACGAGTCGGACAAGTATTTCGGGGAGGAGGGGGGTCAAATCCTTAACCACCAACCCCCCCCCCCACCCACCTAGATACGGCCTTCACATAAGGCCTAAATGTAATGATTTTTTGAGAAGTCGATATGGATGAGATTACCCTGAAAACCTTGTAAAAGTAATATCTAATTGACATAGATATCAAGTTGATTTAAGTTATAAATGCATAAATGAAAACAGTCAGTGAGTTGAGGAAAACGAGTTAAAAAGACCAAGTTATGTAAAGCGCCATCTGTTTTGCGCCGCTCGCATTCACTTATCTTCATAGATTATTGAGAACAGAATATTTTTTACTTTTCAGTCCATTTTGAAAACGAGCTTTAAAAATTATATTTATTATGTTCAACTTTTGAGTCTTCTCTGAAACAAAAATGTGTCTTATCTAAGATTCTAGGGTACTGGTGCGTTAAGCGGGCACCGCTATATACTATATCTGGAATGTCAAACGGGAGAGACAGATTCCCGGTACTAAAACAGTTGTTAGAGTGGAATTGATCTAATATGAATGTTAAATTACAATTTGGGATTTGCCAAAGACAGAAAAAGAGGCGGTTGAATTTTTACAGGATAAGGGGTTATTGCCCAAGACAAAAGAGTGCGAAAATGGACACGCCGAAATGACATGGAAAAATGGACATGGACACAAAAATGGACATGGACACCTTATATGTGTATCAGAAGCATATTGGACAATATTGGAGGTGTTGTGCACGGCAATGTAAGCAAAAACGTCGGTTTGCCTAACCTAACATTCCACATACAATATATAGCGGTGCCCGCATAATGCACCAGTACCGATTCTAGTTTAGGTTAACACAGCACGGGCAAGTTATCTTACCGCTGCGCTGTCAGGTTTTGCATAATGTGTTTGTTTTATACCTGTTTCTGTGCTAGTCACCAGTTTATTGATTTATTTATACTGAGAGTATATGAAGTGGAGTGTATAGTATATGGAATGGAGTGTATGAAGTATAGAAGTGTATGGTATGAAGTGGTATGAGGTATGAAGTGGTATATAATAGTATAGTATGAAGTGGAGAGTATATGAGAAGTGGAGGGTATATAAGAGGGGGAAATTTTAATGTTCTGTTATTGCACTGTCGTCCTAATACATATACTTACAGATTTTGGAAGTAATTGAACATTCAGAAGTGGTCGAAAAATGGCTTACAAATTTATGTTACAAAACAAAAAGCAATAAAAAATCGGAAAGTTGAGGAAAACAAGTTAATAAAAACGATATATAATTGACCAAGAATGTAATTAAGCAGTGATGCAAGATTGGACGGGTTGCTATTTTGGCGAATTTTTGAGGTAGTTGTAAATGAAAATCTTGAAGTTAGCTCAGTTTTAAAGCTGGTTAATTTGAATTTTTTTTTGCCTTCGGCATATTTTTTCTCGAAAATTTTTTCGGTTGATTTCAGCTTTTAATGGCTATGCTATGTTGGACTTTTGGGTTTTTGGAATTCAAACTCTACCCTTTGGTAGTAAGTGATTATCAAACCTTCCGTGTCAAAGGACGAACTCTAAAATCATTTCCACTTTGAATTTGTATGCCATGTGTCATTTGTACACTTTGAATTTTCGATAATTTAAAGTTGGATGCCTCTCATTATCCGGAATGAGGTGACAAGGAAGACCTTGAATTTGAGAATCATTTAGAAGGATTTATTGAAAAAAAAAAAAAACATATAAACACAAAATTTTTGCTATTTCTCCTAAAAAGCAAAGCTTGTCCGTGGGGGACAATTTTAAAACAAAAAGAACATATGGCCACCGACTCCACTAATGCTACCACACTGAGCAATAAATACGAAAGAATATCATATATTATACTTTTTCCCCCGGGAACATCATATCAACAAAACATCACAGTAAATAAATCAATCAATCAAAACTCATTTTCAGAAAAAAGCAGTTCCTTACTGGTTTTTCTAAATATATTGGGGTCTCCAATAATCTAAAATATCACTAGTTAAACTATTCCATTTCCGTGTACCTATAAAAAACAGAAAAACATGAACGGAAGAAATACCTCTAGGTACATAGAATTCAACACTACCCCTTCTATCGTGGTATAATAGATGTTTCATTTCTAAGAGTTGAGGGATTCTGCCGCTTACCCTCCTGAGCCTTTCTAGGGAAAGAAGGAGCTCTAAAATCATTTGCAGACTGTATGAGGTACGCTAGGCCCCTCATTTCTAAATCTGTGGTTTGGTGCCTCTACATTTGTTGAACCTTCTGAGAAAAATCACGAACTGCAAAATGCTTTACAGACTGGATTGACACAATAGGTACCTCACTCAGGGTTGTCAACTTGCACACTATTCATGTGAATTGCACTCTATTTCACCTCAGAAGGGTCGCGGAAGAGTGAAAATCACTCTTTTTGAGTGTCAGTTTTCATTTGCTTTAAATGTCGGTAGTTGGCAACCTCGTCAGAAGCGCATTTTACCCAAGGAACAGGGTTGCCAACTTGCAAACATTTCTTGTGAAATGCACTCTTCTTCTCAGAGGGGATGTCCGTAATTTTTTTTACTTGCATTCTTTTTGAGCAAAAATCACTTTTTTTACATTAATTTGCACTCTTTTTAGACGTTGGCAGTTGGCAACTGTGACCTCACTTCTAAGATTTGATTTTTGAAAAATTGGCTTTTCAATTTTTTGTGCTTGATAAGCAGGGAAAGCATAAAATTGAAGTAATTTATTTTCATACCAAGTTTGAGTAGTGGACGCCTCATTTTTAGAACTTTAGGAGCGGTGTGCCTCTCTCTGTCGAAACTCCATTGTGAGAAACGAAAAAAGGTAGAAATTCCTTCGAACCCCTGATTGGTGCAGTAGGGGCTATACTTTCAAGTCTAGAGGATTTATTCCTCTCTGTCTTTTAAAATTTATCGCGGAGAAAGGGTTTTCTCAATTTGAAGGTCTATGGCTCTCAGGTTCATGAGCTTGCGTCGGAGTAATAGCAGAGGTGGTTTGGAGGAGGACAGAGGTGGCACTTGCTCCGGGCACAGGAGTTTTAGGGGCACAAAATTATAAATAAATATTCTGACGGTTATAATTATTTTAAAATTTTTGAAATTTTATTTTTATTAAAAAATAAAAAAAGGGCTCAGTTGGCAGTAAGTATAAGCAAAGTGAACCCGAAATTTTCATTTTTTCCATATCTTCATTATCATTCCTTGAAAAATAAAAGTAAGTAAACCGATTTTAATGTTTTTTTTTTGTGATGTTTCATGTTCAAGTTTTGGCAATAAATGAATATTTTGTCAATAAATGAAACTTTCGTTAAAATTTGCCCTAAAAAATTTTGGAAGACAGGGGGAGGGGGGGGGGGGGGGGGGGAAGGATGCTAATCAAAATTTTTTCCCAGGGTGGAAGAGAGGCTAGAACCGTTACTGACGTAAACGTTGTCTATGGTGAAAGAATACTCTCAAGAATTTCCTAGTCAGCTTGTCTAGCCACCCCAGCGGTTTTGTCTTCTTTGTGCCAAGTTTCCCTACGAGCCTCTTGAGACCTTTCATCGGCCTGCCTAGCCCTCTCGGGTTCTTCACCTTTTTACGCCTATGCTCCCTATGAGCCTCTTGTGATCTTTCATCGGTCTAGCTAGCCCTCTCGGGTTCTTCACCTTATTACGCCTATGCTCCCTACGAGCCTCTTGAGATTTTTCATCGGCCTGCCTAGCCCTCTCGGGTTCTTCACCTTATTACGCCTATGCTCCCTACGAGCCTCTTGAGCCCACACTTATTGGTCTCTAAAACTCCGTCAGCAAATTTCCTGCTAGTTTTTACACAAGCCTGGTAATTGGCATCTATATAAGCCAGGATAGCCTCAGTGTCCAGCATATAATTGCACTCAGCTGGCATAGTATACATGACAAAGAGAACTAAAATTAACCGAATCCATATAATAAAAAAAAACTATTCAAGAGTTTAATGCAGTACATTTAAACTGCTAATTGTTGAAAATCTTAAGTCCTAAATTCCACCAATATTCAATTAATATCTCACCTCAATGTAAGTTCCTTTTTTAAGTATAAATGCACAAAGGCTATAGGAGCGGGGGAGGTGCCTCAATATAAGTCCCTGTTTTTAGCATAAATGCACAAAGACTATAGGAACGGGGAGACGCCTCAATGTATGTCCCTTTTTTCAGTATAAATGCACAAAGGCTATAGGAGCGGGGGAGGTGCCTCAATGTATGTCCCTTTTTTCAGTATAAATGCACAAAGGTTATAGGAGCGGGGGAGGTGCCTCAATATAAGTTCCTTTTTTCAGTATAAATGCACAAACGTGCATTTATATATACGCCTATATATACGAATCTTAAAATACTGATAAAATTCAAATGTCTTAAGTTATCACTTATGATAAAAAATATCGATGTACGCGAATCCAAGCCTAGAGAGTGATGTCATTTGGCTGTACCCACTTAATATTGCCAACTTGCAAAAACAGGTTAATAATTGCCATCATTTATGAGACGATAAATGACAATAAGATTTGTAGGTGAAATATGATGACAAGTAGACAATAGGTGACATTAAAATAATTGTTGAAATCAAATTGCCATCATACATGAGACGATAGATGACAGCAACAGTAGGGAGTCAGTGATTTTCAATTTTTGGGACGAGTCTTTCCATTCCCAGATTCAACTTCAAATTGAAGTTGCAATTGTATTCTTAGAATAAGAATACAGGAACTACATTAGTGGTAGTTCTCACAAAGTGATTGATCTATCGTAAAATTATGACCTTGAAAATCCATATAATTCAGTTCTATTAACATGTGACTGAGATGGTTTTCGCCGAGATGTATTGTGAATGCATTAAAACATGAGCAATAAAATAATGCAATATCATGAAACATGAAGTGAACTAAATGCCGGCACTTGTTCTTGTACTGCTTAGAAAGTAGAATAATAAATCGAACCAGGATCGTATCCAAGATTTTTTTTTTTCGGGGGGTGGGGGGATACAAAAACTTCAAAAACGCATCATAAATATGTTTATATTCATTTTTTTTATGTTTTTATGAGTCAGGCAAACATTTTGGCGAGACCTGCACTTGTTCTAGTCCTGCTTAGAAACTAGAATCTTACATCTGTAGACGTATGAGTAGTCTCTTAGAAGTAAACTAAATAGTTGTACTTGTTCTGCTTAGAAACTAGAATTAAGCGCTTATAGACGTTAAATTAGTCTATTAGAAATGAAATAAAAACCAACACTTGTTCTGGTCCTGTTTAAAAACTAGAATCATGTGTATATAGACGTATTATTAGTCTTTTGGAATTGGACTAAATACCTGCACTCGTTCCACTCCGGCTTAGAAACTGGGTCACACGTCTATAGACGTATAAGTGGTCTATAAAAACTGAACTAAATACCTGTAATCGCTCTAGTTCTGGTTAGAAACTAGAATCTTACTTCTACAATGTTTTGTTTTATTATGGCAACTTCAAAACTGCCTAATATTTTCAGAACTCAACCAGATAAAGAATCTATCCTCAGTGCCTTCGTTCGTATTCGATTTATATGATCCAAATATATTAATGGAAAAAATCAAGCTTCGTGTGAAGACGCTCAATGGCACTGCTATACTAGCTGTAATGCCAAATTCTGAAATTTTGGATCTCTGCTATTGGCTAATCCTTCAGCTTCCATTTTCAGAGGAGTTTAAGATGGAGCTTCTCTCGATGAACTGCGTCGTGCAAAGGCTCAGAGCCATTTTGAGTGTTATTTGCAAGGTATCCATTTTACATCTTTATTCTCTCTTATTCATGCTGGATAATTAAAATTTTACTTTCTGCTTTATTTATGTTATTTAATCATATTCCATTTGCATTATTCATCTATTTCATGATTTAGTCGCTTATTTTATTGTTAATTTTATCTATTTGCCTTTGATCTTAAAAAAAAATATTACTAATTTTAGCAATAAGAAAATCGCCGACTGTTCAGCTGAATAATCCAATAGTTCTCAATTCCAGGCATTGGAGAATAATAAGGCATTAATTTAAAACCGTGATACATATTGAGTTATGAATTTGAATTCATAAATACATTCTAAAACCACACTGGGTATACATGACGTTTGAGAAAAAACCAGAAAATATAAATAAAAGTAACCAAGAAAACAAGGGTGATTTTCAGTCAGTTACAAAGTGAAGCGAAAAAGCTAAAAGCAGATATTTAGACAAGGACCTCCGCCATGCCGCCCTAAAAAAAAAAAAAAAACTAGGGAGAAACACCAAAAAGAAAGCTAAAAAAAGAAGCAAAAAAAAAAGCACCGAAAATAACCTGTTGTAGTGAACAAAACAGAAGAAATCTGCTTCCTTTTGCCTTTGACATCACGTTTAAGACATGAGTGTGATGCAATATTAACATTCTGCTTTGGAATTCTCCGAAAAAGGAGATGTCTAGATATTCGTTCACCCATCCAGACTTCACCCCTCCTTCACCCAGTCTTGCGGACTCGTGTCAGAGGACAAGTTAATTTTTCACCGAGCCTTTACTCATATCAATTCAGTAAATTTGATAATAATATCTAGTAGCTATGAGCCAAACAGTGAAAACTTTCGCTAGTATAATAATAATAAAAATAATAATTTATCTAACCGTGTATAACAAGAAGCATAAAATTCTGAAAAGGAGAGAGGAAAAAAAAGAAAACACGAAACACACAGACTGGAAAATGCAAAACTTGAAAAATACGAGAAATGAACAAAGAAAAATTAGAACAAAAAACGCAATCATAAAAAGAGTAATAAATACTAACAATTCAACAGACTATAAAATATTTTCATTAGGAGGGCATGATAATTGATGGACCTAGCTAATGAACGATATCCTTGGAAAGATAGAAATTTGACTATTCGTACGAAGGAAGCGGTTATGAACATCTTCCATTTTAAGAAGTATATAAATATACTAAATGCTAATGACATTCTGCTGTTCCTATACCACAGAGATAATCGTAAAAAAAGCTTTGCAAATTTAAAATACACTGAATTAATGGATAGTAAAAAAATATGTGGGCCAAAGAAAAACGTTATAAAGTTGGCCTAGAGTACGTCGGTCGAACTAACCTCTGACTCGGGTAAGTGTTCCGTATGTTTTTCTAATTGTTTTTTTTTTTTTTTTTTTTGAGGTTTTGGATTATGATGTGTATTGTGTCACGAAGAGTTTTGCCATAAGGAAGGCCAAGATATACCAAATATTTTTCTTGAGGGACTACAGTTCCATCTGTTTTAATAGAGAGAGTATCTCTAATCTGTCGTTAATACCAAAAGTATAGTGGCCTGATTTTGGACAGCCATCATAATCAGTATTACTATCACAACAATCCAAGCAAGTTTGATGAATTATTATCATGGATTTTTTCATTACTGGTTATTAAAATTATTAATTTTAAAATTAATTTATTTATTAATCATTAAATTTGCTGAATTATTAATTAGGTAGCCAAAAGATTGCGCGTAGAAGAGCTTTTGGCTAGCAAAAAGTCGACTTTTGTCGCTTCCAACTGCTCACTCGGGGTTTCGGCCCCACCTCACTTGTTACCATAACGCCACATCTCCTTCGCTATGGCTATGACCACAGTTTATAGACAGTAAGCTTATCGCAGATAATTTCTGGTCTTCGGTCTCGGTGCGAACAAAAAGCTCCTCCCACTTGTTTCTGCCTTAGCGGATTAGTCTGTTATCGTCAATCACTGAGAAATGGTTACCAAGTGCATTATTCGTAATTGCGAAAGCAGAAAAAAACTTGGTGAGCCCAGCCAAGTGGTTTGCAAGCGTCCCATCTCACAGGTATGAATTAATTTATATACAAATTATGACTTAATCTATTATTTACGTGGACTCGACTGATCGGCCTATGTAGGATTTTATAAAAAAGGGGGGCGGGGGGGTTGATGAAATTTGTGAAAATAAGGAATTTTTTTTTCTTCTAATAACTGGTGGGGTAGGTGTGATGGTTTCAGGGGCAGATCCAGGATTTTTTTTAGGGGGGGGGCAAAATAGGTTGATCTGACAAACTTACGTTAGGAGCAAGTTTAATTAATGCAAACTTGCGTTAATTAGGTAAATTACACTACTTTAGACTACTTTACGGGGGTAACCCTCGCCCCCCCCCCCCCTCTGGATCCGCAACTGGATAGTTTATCATTTTTTTTTTTTTCACGTCGTGATATTTATTTTCTCAGATTGTAGTTCCGATGATATTTGAAAAATCTAGTTACCTGTTTTGGCGGAGAGCCTAGATAAAACTAGTTTTGTTTTCAATCAATGTTTTAATATGAAATGGGCAGACCTTTCCTGAACTTTAAACAATAAACACCTCTGTTTGAAAATCTTTGTACTTTCTGAATTTAGATAGAGATAAGGGTTCCTGATTGAGAACAATTTTAGGAATTGAGTTCTAATTATTGGTTGTTGTGGTAAAAGTTGCCACAATAGCCCTATCCAAGAAAATACCAAACGTCTGTTAAGAATTGTTTTTCGTAAAATTTTAGGGAATTTTCAGAAAATTGAAGGACATCACACATTTTAGTGGCAGATCCAAAATTTTACGGGGGTTTACGCTAGAAAAGCTCCTATTATAGAATATTCTTCCAGTTTGTTTACCAGAAAATAAATAAAATGCATTTCTTACTGCTGAGTCTGTATAATCTTAGACCTTTTACGGCACAATTTCCAAAATATTTCTATAGCCAAGTTTCGCGTCCAAGAGAAATCTGACTTGTCTACCCGCGAAAAGATCTGATAACGCCTATGTTTCTATCTGCAAAAACGTTCTCCGGAGCACTCGCACCCCTGTCCGGGTTTTTATAATGGGAGAGATAGAGAATGATCATACTGCTATTATATAAAACTGTGGCTATGACTCTGGCATACTTGTCATTTTTTTATCATTTTCTTGGTTTTAACATTGTTGTTTCTAGCCTTTTATCAGCTTCAGAAAGTTGCAAACACCTCACTCGGTTAACGCCCTCTATCTCCCAAACAATTTAATTTAAAAAAATACGTTTTTGAATCATAAAAAATCATCAAATTCACAAACAAATACTTCTTTATTACTTTTGTTGTAGCTATAAATAAATCTCCGATATTTTAATCACTCATCACAATCTTAATATATCCTACTGTGTAATGAAGCTATCGAAAACTCCCTTGGCAGGATAGCTTCAGGTACCTGGGCATCTGATTTCCCAAAGTTGTACAGACAGCCAATTAAGTATAAAGGGTTAGATTTCATTATTTAATACTGAATTAAATTATTAACTCCTCTCAGTTTTTATTTTTAATAGACATTCTATTTTTATATATTTTGCTAATAGGGAACTGAATTTTGATTCCATTTCTTTGTAAAAAAAAAAAAAAAAAAAAAAAAAAACTACGATTCTCTATTTTATAGTTTGAGGAAGGGGTGTGCTGTAGGGAATGTAATGCGTCATTGGCTGTTACATCTGATTCTTTAGCTCTAAGTCTACATGGACCGCACGGCACCTTTGTTAATCCAGGTGGCTATATACATGACACTTTGACCTACAGCAGTGCTACTGGTATCGAAGCTATCACTTCTCCAACAATGGAATTCAGCTGGTTTCCAGGGTGAGCTTCTGAATATTAATTATTTATGAATTTTATTTATTATTGTATTTATTTTTTGTGGCTTTGTATCAGGCAACTCTGTATAATTGCTGCATTAATTATATCGGACATCTGCCAAATCGTAGGTTTGAGGTCAAAGTTAGTTCTGTGTCAGCTTAGATACACTTCTTGCTATTCTGACAAAGCTCAGATAGTAATGGTTTTGTGGATTTGGGTTGACAAAGCACTGTCACAAAGTGTCTTTTTTATTTGTCAAAATAGAAAACAATATGAAGCATATAGACCATATAGCATGATATTGTCAAAGTGAAATTTTTGAGAGCAGGGGCGTACGTAGAATGCTTATTTCGGGGGCCCGATACAAAAAAAAATTATATGATGATCTGAATAAGAATTGCTCATTAATTCAAGAAAGTTTAGTATTGGGGAGGGGGAGATCCTCTCTCTCTCTCTCTCTCTCTCTCTCTCTCTCTCTCTCTCTCTCTCTCTCTCTCTCTTTTTCTCTGTCCGTGCATCCCTGTTGAAAGAAGCTAAAATTGGGAGATATGGCGTGGGAGTGCTGCTTCTTTACCATCGTCTCCTTTTTGTTGTGGGAACACAAGCTATAAAAGTTGAATTTTACAAAAATATTGCGAAGTTGACTTTAGCGTAACGTTTTATTTTTTCTGTGTATAATAACAAACTTGTACCAAACATCAGTAGTAAGTAGTATAATCCTAATACATATATTTGACAAATATATATCCCTGATATATAGTTTGACAAATTATATAAATTTGATATATAGTTTTGAAATACTATATAAATTTGATATATAGTTCGACATTTGACAGATATACATCCCTGATATGATTATGCATCCCCGAAGTTTAGCTTAAAAAATTATATTAATATATATATATATATATATATATATATATATATATATATATATATATATATATATATATATATATATATATATATATATATATATATATATATATATATATATATATATATATATATATATATATATATATATATATATATATATATATATATATATATATATATATATATATTATATATATATATATATATATATATATATATATATATATATATATATATATATATCTATATATATATATATATATATATATATATATATATATATATATATATATATATATATATATATATATATATATATATATATATATATATATATATATATATATATAGTTTTCAACTGTATGTTAGATTTTCTTCGATACTGAATTGAAAAGTAACATTTGCTTGAAAGCGAGGGATTGACATATTTAATGCTGAATTCTAGAGCGTATTATTATTGTATGCAGAATTCCCCCTAATCTAAAGATATGGCTATAAATTGTAGCTGAGACTTCAGTCTTTACATAGAATCTTTTGGACAGCCAGGACTCTATTGGACATAATACAAGAAGCCAAAACGCTTCTTGCAAACCTTTGTAATTTAAGTAAACGTATATAAAAAAAAATTAAATAAAATTTGTTAATGCTAAGAAATGCAGGGGGGGGGGATGCTTGTTGCACAATATGAAAACGCAGCCTGTTTCTTCAATAGACTAAGGCCTAATAAATCGATTAAAACAACCTTCTATGTTCATTTGCATAGGTGTTCATTTATGGAGGAGGCTGCAAGACCCTCACTAACCACTCTTCGTGCAGCATATTCCAAAAGTTTGGAAGGTAATTGTGTAAAAAAAACTGTACTCCAAAAGGCTTTCAGTAAAGCAATGGTCTAACCTCCTTGTACAGAGAAGGGGTTGAGGTAGCGGTAGTTTCTTTACATAGAAGATAATTTCCGTTCGTTTTAAGTTCCAATATCTCCCTTTAAATTCATTTTAGATAGTATTAAGTGGTTGCGTTTTTAAGTAGTGTAATAGATATACAATGTATATAACCATTCTTATATAGATTAACTAAAAAAAAAACAAGTTTTTTAACTGAAAGTAAGGAGCAATATTAAAACTTAAAACGAACAGAAATTATTCCGTATATGAAGGGGGCTGTTCCCTCCTCAACGCCTCGCTCTTTACACTAAAGTTTTTTATTGTTTTAAAAAATAAAGTTGTGAGACAGAGTCAAAACTTTAGCGTAAAGAGCGAGGCGTTGAGGAGGGGGCAGCCCCATTCATATACGGAATAGTTTCTGCTTGTTTTAAAGTTTTAATGTCGCTCCTTACTTTCAGTTAAAAAAACTTGTTTTTTTTTAGGTAATTTCTGAACGTTTTTGAATTAATGCAGCCTTGAATTTGGCCCACAGTATATGAATAATTAAAACGAAATTCGCATATTAATTTTCCTTTTTTTGGCTAATTGGCTTTCTCGAAATTTTGTTCTGACGTAACTTACGAATTAACTTACGTAACGAATTTCTATATTCGTATGTTTTTATTCCGTGTATTAGGGAGTTCGCTCCCTAGTCAATACCTCGCTCTTTACGATAAAGTTCGAATTTTGTTCGAATCACAAACCCCTGAATCACAAAGGCCGGTTAATTAGAATAGATAGCTCTTTTGAAAGTACTAAAAAGCTTTAGCGTAAAGAGTGAGGTATTGACTAGGGGGTGAATCCCCTCATATACGTAATAATTTCTGTTCGTTTTAAGTTTTAATGTTGCTCCTTACTTTCAGTTGAAAAAAACTTTTTTTTTTTTAATTTCTGATCGTTTTTGATAAATAATGCTGGTAAATCTGGCATTTCCTTCATAGAAATGTCCCTTCCCCCAAGGAAATATCCTCAATGGAAATATCCTCCCCCGTAACCCCTATTCCGACCCCGACCCCCCCCCCCCCCCCCACTAGAAAAAATCCTCCTGAAAACGCCTGTATATTTCCCAATAATCAATACTGTATGTAAACAATGGGCAAAGTTTATAACTTGCAGCTCTTCCTCGGGGAACTTTGGGGGATTAAGTCATCCTCAAAGACATACTAATTAGATTTTCGACTATTCTGAAAAAAATGGTTATCTCAAAATTTTGATTGGCTGACTTCGGGGAAAAAAATAGCGTGGGAGGGGGCCAAGTTGCCCTCTAATTTTTTTAGTCACTTAAAAATGGCACTAGAGCTCTTAATTTCCGTTTGAATGAGCCCTCTCACGATATTTTAGGACTACTGGATCGATACGATCACCCCTGGAAAAAAAAAAAAACAAATAAACACGCATCCGTGATCTTTCTTCTGGCAAAAAATACAAAATTCCACATTTTTGCAGATAGGAGCTTGAAACCTCTACAGTAGGGTTCTCTGGTACGCTGAATCTGATGGTGTGATTTTCATTAATGACTTTTAGGGGTGTTTTCCCCCTTTTTTCGAAAATAAGGCAAATTTTCTCAGGCGCGTAACTTTTGATTGGTAAAATTAAACTTGATAAAACTTATATATTTAAAATCTGCATAAAAATCTGATTCTTCTGATGTATCTATTGGTATTAAAATTCCTTTTTTTAGAGTTTCGGTTACTATTGAGCCGGGTCGCTCCTTACTTACATTTCGTTACCACGAACTGTTTGATATATCTTTTCTTAGCATTTTTTCTTCTGAACATTTTTTTTTATTTTAATAATTTGATTATTGTATGTGGGAATATACTTCGTGTGTTAATTTTTAACCAGTGGTGGCTAGGGGCAGCAAGAAATGAAAAACAATGTCTTGATTTACAAGATTTTGTATATATTTGTAACCGAATGGAGACTGGACATGGACTGGAGAAAAAAAATTCAGGCTACGAAAATCTTGAAAAAGAACTCACTGAGAATCTAGTTTAAAACTTTTCCGTGGTTTCTGGTGGAATTCTGGTGGTTTCTGGTGGAATTTTGTATAACAGAGATACATATATGCAGGAAGCTCGGTACGTGACTTCTATGATTTTATTTCTGATGATTGCTCATTTGATGTAGTCAACGTCGCAGTAATTGTGAACTCGGAAATTTGTGACAATTGCTGCTGGGTGTGACATGTCTTAGTTTATAAATGGCTAGTTTGTGGGGTTTCTGGTGGAATTCTGGTGGTTTCTGGTGGAATTTTGTATAACAGAGATACATATATGCAGGAAGCTATGTATGTGACTTCTATGATTTTATTTCTGATGATTGCTCATTTGATGTAGTCAACGTCGCAGTAATTGTGAACTCGGAAATTTGTGACAATTGCTACTTGGTGTGACATGTCTTAGTTTATAAATGGCTAGTTTGTGTGGTTTCTGGTGGTTTCTGGTGGAATTTTGTATAACAGAGATACATATATGCAGGAAGCTATGTACGTGACTTCTATGATTTTATTTCTGATGATTGATGTAGTCTCATTGATTGTGAACTCGGAAAGTCAACGTCGCAGTAATTGTGAACTCGGAAATTTTAAGTGACAATTTGCTGCTGGGTTATTTTATGATTTATTGAGTGGTTTTACATGTCTTATATTGTTTATAAATGGCTAGTTTGTGTGGTTTAATTCATCACTACTATGTTTTATGCTTGTTTCCCGAAAGTTTTGTCTATTTTTTTTTTTATTTCCTGTTGATTTTCTTTGCTAAAGATTAAGTGATTTTTTCTTCGAAAACGAGTGATTTTTTCCTGAACGCAGTGATTTCTAATGAAATAGCGCCTAAATTAAAAATAATAAATGACCCAAGATATAATTAATTGAAGAAAAAATAGATCTCTTGTTGAAAACTTAACTGAAAGCCAAGCCTTGAAAGTGAAAGGGAAAGACTTGACAAAAACGGTAAATTGTGTTAATATTCACTAAAATTTGTGAATACCAAGAAATGCAGGAGGGGGGGGGGGGTACTAGTCGCACAATATAAAAACGCATTCTTTTTCTTCAATAAATACAATAGTCTTTTTCTTCTTTAGACCATAGCCTTTTAAATGGATAAAAACAACCTTCTATGCTTCAACTCTGTAAAAATTTTATGTACTATAAATCAATGTCTTACCATCCCAAATTGTATGTTTAGTCTAAGCTGGTCAAAAGTTTATGAGAAAATAAGCAAGAAAAAACGAGTTTCTTGCTTAATTTTTTGTAAATGGAAAAGCAGTGTGGTCTGAGAGATTGTTTAAGTTTATGAGAGGAGGGGTTTAGATTATAAAAATTCTTAGAGTGTCTAGACTCAAAGAACATAAAAGATGAAAAAACATGGGGAATTTAGTGTAAAAGTTACAATGTTATTTATTTCAAATATAGCTTTACATTTTTGGGTATAAAATTGTAGCGTTGAGTTTAAAGTAAATTCAATAATACGGTAGTGATCTTTATGTATAAATTGAATTTTTTTACTATTTGAAGTTCTCATATATTGGGTTAAAGTAATCTTAATAGAAAATTTATTTTCACATACTTCACTATCAGTTGATTTTCATGCAGTTATTTTAATAGTAAAATATTTTATTGGCATGCTAATAAATTGAGAGGAAGTAGTCAGTCTGGACTTGGTCAATCAGTTTCAAGGCTATCAGAGACGAAAAAAATTTGGGCCCATTTTTCTATGGACCCTTGACTTAGAGACTTCAGGGTATAAGTCTCAAGCTTTTCAGGAAAAAATTCCACTTTTCAGAAAATTGAACTGTGAATAATTTTCATAAGTTAGGGTCATTGCGCTACGGGATTTATTTTGACCCTGGAGGCATACTAATTCGACCTTTTGACTACTCTAACGAAATGGCTATCTCAAAGCTATGGTCTGATACTAGGGGGGCTATGGGAGTGCTCCGGCGTAAAAAAGAGCACGGGAGGGAAAGTTGATTGAGCTCTCCAGACCACTGGTTGACCTTCAATCACTTTTGATTATTACAAGGGTAAGAGGATTTTAATTTTCGGTTGAATTAGTCCTTTCTCAAGTTTCTAAGACAATGCCTTCTTGCGAATTGTGTAATAAATAATACAAAGAAAGTACATGGCTCTTTACTATCACAAAACTAGTGCGTATACCCTTATTATCGTTCCTAGAATTGATCTGGGGTAGTTTTAGAATCGGTCAGATCCAGTGGTTGATCCGATCCAGAATTGTAGGAAGAGGTGGGGGATGCCGCTGCGAAAATTTCTATTCTAAAGTAAGCTTAACGCACCATTCAAATATTAAACATGACATACCAATGCTTCTATCCATTATCTAGCTGTCAATAGTGTAAAGATATCTAGAAAACTATATTTATAAAAACACAATCAATATTGTGTAACGAATTCACGCCTCCTATTTCCACTATTGTGTAACGCACTCACGCCTCCTATTTTCACTATTAGCAAATATATCAATAACACTTTCTAGACATCTGACATTATCACAATGAACGTGAAGAGCGGTAAGTCTGGTGACCCTTTCTTCCTTCACTTTATTTTTTAGCAACGTTTTTAATCTTCTCGAAATAGAAAAGCTTCGTTCAACAGAAGGCACACTGATATGTAGCATCAATAAAATATTCAGTTTTTATCAGCATCGCAGTTCTGTTCCTGTAGAGTTCCTCCTAGTGTTAAAAGTCCGACATGATCGTATCCCTAAGGAATAAAAACTGACTTTCTATAATGCTCATCATCTGAGCTGAATAAAATATTAATCCAGTTGATTCACATTTTTGCTATCTTTGGGACAGTTATTTCTAAACCTAGCTCAGTTGCTACTTTAGTTCCCTCGTCAAATGTTTATTGAACTCGCTTTCACTCTCTCGATGCTTGACTTCCAGCTGGGTTAGAAGATGCTTAGCATGGCTTGCTGCAGACGCAAGGTCCAAGCTTTTCTTCTCAAATAGCCGACTGAGAGGTAAAATCAGTAGAGAAATGTTTTTAAGAGAGTAGCTGGCTGTTATCAGTTCGGAGAATGTGACAGCAGTTTCTAAGGATTTTGCTTTTGCTGCAGTTGTGGATGTTCAGCTGCTGATGATCCCAACAACTTCCACGAATTCGGGGAATTCTACCGCGAACTGCATTAGGGGATCGTGCCTTTCAATCCAGCTTCTTTCACACGTGCCAATTTGCTGTGCTTTCATCACTCTGATTAACACATAATTGTGCTTTGTAAAGCATAAAAGAGGTTATTTCTTTTATTACCCCGTTAGAGGTTCTAACACTCTGAACAGAAGAGGCTTTTGACATAGAAAGATTTAGAGCACGGCTGAAGCATGGGCAACGCAGGGTATTCTTTGCTACCTTTTGAACTTCTATTAATGCACCGAAGGCCGTACCCATGTTTTTTTTTCGGGGGGGGGGGGGGTTACTCAAAGATTTTTTCGGGGAGGAGGGGGTTTACACAAAAACTCAAAAAAACGCATGAAAAGATTGGTTTATATCCATTTTTATTACGTTTTGTACGAGTCAGGCAAAAATTTCGGGGGGAGGGGGGTCGAACCTCCCTTACCCTCTGCCCTCCCTCCCCTCGGTACGGCCTTGACCGCACCACAGTGTTCTGAAACCATTGATTCAGGAGTCCGCTGAGTGGTAAAAATTAGTCAGGTCGGGTACCCGACCGTCGGGTACCCATGTTTGGGTACCCGACGGACTGTCTCAAACAGTAAGCTGTATGAAAAATATAGTTCAGTCCCGCTTTCTAGGGCTATACTGTGAGAAAGGATGAGATGGTTAGGGCACGTTCTGCAAAATGAGGATGACAGGTTGCCAATGATTTGCCAATGTCGACCAACTGTCTATGGCCAAACGAAAATCGGGTCATCCCTAAATGGGGTGGGAGGATATCTTAAGGAAAGATTAAGAGGAAATGAAAACTTCTTAGGTGGCTGTAAAGACGGAGGCTTTGAATAGATTGGGATGGAGGAGGAACGTAGCTGTGTTGGCCTCAGGTGGCTTAGTGCGGCTGTGAGTTGTTAGTAGTTAGAAGATATGTTGCTATGAGAGTAAATACCATCAGATTAAAGGATATGACGGCAATCGCTAATTATTTTGTTTTATGGTGCAATTGTGTATTCTACCCAGCTGCTGATAGACTCAAGAGCTTCCACGATTTCAGGGAACTCTACCACGAACCTCATTGCAGAATCGTGTATTTTGATCCAGCTTGTTTCACACCTGACAGTTAGTTGTGTTTTCGTCAATCTTAGTTAAAACATAATTGCTCTTTGCACAAGTATAAAAAAGAGGTTGTTTCTTTTATTACCCCACTGAAATTTCTAACACTCAAGACTGAAGAATCTTTTCACACGGAAGGATTTTGAGTATGGGTGAAACATATGCTCAAATGGTTTTATTTAAAGTGAAATATATAACACAGTAAGATTCTTATAATGAAATGGTTGATCAATATTTGTTTGTACGGAAGATTTTTTTTTTTTATTAAAAAAACTTTCCGAAAAATAAGTTTTTCAAAGAAAAGTAAAGGCCATTTTAAACTTAAGCTCAGCAGATACAAAAAAACCTTTTAAAATTCAAACTCAAAACGACCAGAAATTACTATTAAAGAATAAATGAAACCCAAAACGAACAGAAATTAAATAAAACAATCATAGCAAAAACATACCACAAGTAACAATATAAATGAATAAATAGATCTTAAAGCGATTAATGCTTAGATTGAATATGAAAATCAAGCTTAAAACGAAAAAAAATATTTTCCTGTGAAACTTAAAACGAACAGAAATTAAATAAACAATCAATGCAAACAAACATACAATAGATATTAATGTAAAATAAATCATAAATAAATTGAATATGCAAATCAAGCGAAACAAAAAAATCACCACAAACAAGAGTTTGGGTATGACCTCCTTCTCTCACTGTAAAAGTCTAAAACCTACTGCGTCATTGGCGCTTTACTGAAAACCAATTTTATTGCAAATATTTTCTTTTGTACTTAATATTGAAAATAAACATTAAAATTACAGTAACATTTTGAACTGATGAGCTTTCAGCAATTAATATCATTATACATTAAATATTCAGTTTAATTTATTAGCTCTTTTTAAAGTTGTTAAAGACGAATATAGTTTTCCTACAAACAAGTGTTTGGATACTGCCTCCTTTCCTAACTGTAAATAAAAAAAAAGCCTACTGCGTCATTGGCGCTTAACTGAAAACAGATTATATTACAAATATTTTCTTTTCCAGTTCTTACAGCATTAAAAATAAAAGTACAATTACAGTGAAATAAATTCTTGAACTGATAGATCTTTCAACAATTAATATCTTTATACACCAAATATTCAATTTGATGTTGTTTATACTTTCCAAGACTGTTCAAAACGCATATAGTTTTCAGTAAAGTGCCAATGACGCAGTGGATTTTAGACTTTTACAGTGAGAGAAGGAGGTCATACCCAAACTCTTGTTTGTGGTGATTTTTGTTCGTTTCAAGCTTGATTTGCATATTCAATTTAAGTTTCACACGTTTTAAGATTGATTTATTAATTACATTAATATCTATTGTATGTTTGTTTGCATTGATTGTTTATTTAATTTTTGTTCGTTTTAAGTTTCATTTATACTTCAATAGGAAAATATTTTTTTTTTTTGAAGTTTGATTTTCATATTCAATCTAAGCATTAATCGCTTTAAGATCTATTTATTCATTTATATTATTACTTGTTGTATGTTTTTGCTATGATTTTTTATTTAATTTCTGTTCGTTTTGGGTTTCATTTATTCTTTAATAGTAATTTCTGGTCGTTTTGACTTTGAATTTTAAAAGGTATTTGTATCTGCTGAGCTCAAGTTTAAAATGGCCTTTACTTTTCTTTGAAAAACTTATTTTTCGGAAAGTTTTTTTAAATAATTTTTGTTCGTTTTTTATTGCAAAAAATTTCAAGTTTTTAAAAATTCCTTATTTCAAAATCAAACTTAAAAAAAAAAAATCAAATATTCCTCAAAGTATCAAAACTGATATCAAAGTAACAATATCAAAAACCAAATGGTTTTGTGTCAACCTCGGACTTTTCATTGTCTGATGTTGAACTATTTTTAACAAAATTGCTATCTCAAAAATTTTATCGGATGGGTTTGGGGAAAAAAGGGCCAGGGGGGACTAGATTAAGCTTCGGTCTCTTTTGACTCTTTAAAAGCAACTAGAACTTTCAATTTTCAATCAAATGAACCCTCTCTGAAGTTTATACGAGTATCCCTTCTATAAGAACCATATATATCCCTAGAGTATAACTTACAACGCCTGTCCCTGGGCCCTGGGGGGTTGTGTAGACCATGGAGTTTTAATATCTGATGGTTGAACTAATTTTAACAAAATGATCAATTGAAATTTTTATCGGATGGGTTTGTCCATCCGATACATCCAAAGGCGTGGAGGGCGGTAGGGGCTAGTTGCCCTCCGATCTTTTTTCACTCTGAGAAAATGAACTACAACTTTAATTTCCATTCAAATGAACCCTCTCTGAAGTTTGTACGAGTATACCTTCCATAAGAACCATATATGCCCCCAGAGAAATACTTACAACGCCTGTCCCTGGGCCCTGGGGGGTTGTGTCGACCCTGGAGTTTTAATATCTGATGGTTGAACTATTTTTAACAAAATGGTCACCTGAAATTTTTATCGGATGGGTTTGTCCATCCGATACACCCAAAGGCGTGGTGGGTGGGAGGGGCTAGTTGCCCTCCGATCTTTTTTCACTCTGAGAAAATGAACTACAACTTTCAATTTCCAATCAAATGAGTCCCCTCTGAAGTTTATACGAGTATCCCTTTCATAAGAACCATATACGCCCCCAGGACAACACTTCCAACGCCTATCCTCTGGGCTCTGGGGGACGTTTTTGTTATCTAATGTTTGAACAATTTCCAAAACACTGGCTATCTCAAAATTTGTTGCAGGACGGGCTTGGGGAAAAAAAGAGCGCGAGGGCGCTAGTTTAAAATCTCTTGACTCTTAAAAAGTGAACTAAAACTTTAAATTTCCAATCAAATGAGCCCTCTATGAAGTTTTATACGAGAATCCCTTTCATAAGAACCATACATGCCCTTAGGGCATAACTTAGAACGCCTTCCCCTGTGCCCTGGGGGGTTCTATTGACACTGGATTTTTTCTTATCCGACCTTTGAACTATTGTTAACAAAATGTCTCTCTCAAAATTTTCATCAGATGGGTTTTGAAAAAGAAAGCGTGGGGGGGGGGGCTAGCTGCCCTCGGATCTCTTTTGACTATTAAAAAGTGAGTTTGAACTTTCAATATCCAATCAAATGAGCCCTCTCTGAAGTTTTTACGAGCATCTCCTTTCATATGAACAATATATGCCCCAGGGCATAACTTACAACGCCTGCCCCCGGGCCCTGGGGGATTGTGACGACACCTGAATTTTTGTTATCTGACTTTTGCGCAATTTTTAACTTAATGGCTATCTCAAAATTTTTATTGGATGCATTTGGGGAAAAAGGGGCTTGGGGGGGGCTAGTTGCCCTCCAATCTGTTTTTGGCTCTAAAAACTGAACTACGACTTTTAGTTTCCAATCAAATGAGTCATCTCTGAATTTTTTACGAGCATCCCTTCAATAAGGACCTAGAGTCTAACCCTTTTGACTTTTCCATTTTCCAGAGCCATGATAAATTTTTTGGAAATGAGATAAATGATGGTGGGCTAATTAATTTTCCAAAATGTAGATATAAATTACCTTCCGAGGTTTCTGATCTTCCCAGTACCGGGGTTGTGAGAACAGGATTTTTAAATTGTAGAGGTTTTTTTAGTTCACAGGATGATCTTGTCGATGTAGTTCATAAGCTATCTTGTCATGTCGTTGGATTCTGTGAGACTTTTCTCATAGATACGGCTCCTCATATTGCTTTTCCTGGATATCAATTTACTTTCAAAAACCGACTGACAAGGCGCCAAGGTGGTTTGGCAGTATTAGTTAAAGATGGTATCTCTTTTCGACGCCTTGTAAATCTAGAAGGTTCTCATGAGGAAATGCTTTTTGAAGTAATGGTAACTGAAATTAGTCTTGGAAAAAAAAGATATAGTTTTTTGCGTAGTATATCGACCTCCTTCTTCTCCAGTCAAGTCTTTCCTCTCTAAACTCCATGATTTTTTGCATCAACCTCATTTTCGAACTAAAGATATCCTCTCCGGAGATTTCAACATTGACCTTCTAGAAGCTTCAAATGAAGCTTCTGTTGATTTATTGTCTTCTTGCTTTTCTGCATATCTGCTTCCTATTTGCCTGATACCTACAAGAATTTCACCTAGTTCTGCTTCTCTCATTGATAATATTTTTACATCTTTACCAATTAAAGCAAAATTTTGCTGTTTTAAGTGATATATCGGATCATTTCCTGCTGGTTTCAGATTTAGCTTTTACTTATAAAATACCGCAGGTAAGTAGGGAACGTCAAGTACGGTTAATAAATAAAATAACATTAAAGCACCTGAATGAAAGCCTTGGTCTATTGGATTGGCAGGATGTAATATCCACGGAGGATACAGATGTGGCAACTGATACTTTCCTAAGAAATTTTAATTGCTTGCCTTGATTCTAGTTGCCCATTTGTTACGAAGAAAATGTGCAGAGAAAAATTTCCTATAAGGCCGTGGATAACGTCTGGAATTTTGATATCAGTTAATAAAAAAAACCAGTTATTTAAAAAGCAGTTAAAGAATCCAACTGATTATAATATTAAAAATTTTAAAATCTTCAAAGATAAATTAACCGCACTGATACGATTGTCGAAACATAGGTATTATAAAGAGTCTTTCGAAGAAGCTCAAAATTTCTCCTCGCAAAAAACGTGGTCTTTAATTAATTCTATTATTAAAAAAACAAAGGAATTCTAAGTTGCCTGAAGTTATTAGTTTAGAAGATGGATCGACTACTAACAAATTGGAGAAAGTGGCTGATGTTTTGAATACTTATTTCGCTAGTATAGGAGAGAAAATTGTTTCATCAGTAATGAACCAGTTTGATTCACGTAGTAATAAAACATTTTTCTTCATACCTTCCATCTCCTCAAAGTAATTCAATTTTTCTTACGCCTATTTCTCGGTCTGAAATAACAAAAATAGTGTGTGATCTAAATCCAGGTAATTCAGCGGGAATTGACGGGTCTAGTTCTATAATTGTTAATGAAATATTGTCTGCAGTAATTTTGCCATTACAGCATATAATTAATCTTTCATTTAAAAATGGAGTTTTCCCGTCTGCTTTTAAAGAAGCGAGGATAATTCCGCTTCATAAAGGTGACTCTCCTGAAAACCCATCAAATTACCGCCCTATTTCTATTTTGTCAGCATTTTCTAAAATATTTGAGAAGGCAATTTATAAGAGGATCTATGACTTTCTTAAATCGTTTAATTTTTTCACAAATTCCCAGTTTGGTTTTAGGTCTGGACACAATACTGAGCACGCTATCATTGCTCTCATCCAATATATTCATGAATGCTTAGATAGAGGTGAAATTCAGCAACAATATACTTGGATTTTAAAAAAGCATTCGATACAATATCCCATTGTATTCTTTTTCGTAAATTGGATAATTGTGGTGTGCGCGCGGACCGGCGTTGGATCTAGTTAAATCTTATCTTGATAAGAGAAAACAACGAATAGATGGAGGTAATTTTCTCTCTTCGCCTGTTCCTCAGTCCTCCATGGTTGGGGTGCCTCAGGGCTCTGTCCTAGGTCCTCTGCTTTTTTCTAGTTTATATAAATGATTTTCACCGCGCTTTGGCAATCCCATGTCTCAGCACGCATTTTGCTGATGATACGGCAGTTTCAATTTCTGAGAGGAATGACGAGGAGTTGGAGGCAAAACTTGATACTGCATTTTCTAATGCTCTTGAATGGTGTTTTACAAATTTTATTGCTTTGAATTTATCAAAAAAACTAATTTCATAATTTACGGCAGGAAGTCAAATATATGCCCTCGTATTACCCGAGTTACTTCTTCAAAGTATCTATTATCAATATCTCGGGTGAATGTGATAAAGTACCTTGGACTTATGATTGATGAAAGCTTATCTTTTAAAACACACATTCAAAATATACGCTTAAAGATTTCAAGGTATGTTGGTTTAATGCGGAGGTTGAAGCATTATTTGCCCTACTCTGCTTTACGAAGCATTTATTTTGCTCTGATTCAGTCCAATATTAATTATTGTTCTCTAGTATATTTATCTACATTTAAAAGCCATATTAAACCAATACAGATTTTACAAAATAAAGCAGTAAGAATCCTCAAACTTTTTATTTCATCGCCTATTTCACTTCCAAATAAGTCTTCTACAGCATCTTTATATACTTATTTAGATATACTTCCAGTTTCTCAACAATTTACTTTTGGAGCAATTATTTTCAAATTTAATTATGACATTAATAAATTACCGCCATATTACCTCAATCAAAGTTTGTTCTCCGGTCACAAGATTTACATCGTTATAACACGCGACAAAAAAAGAGTATCTACATTGACAAGTATAGTACTGAGAGATCTAAATTCGCCCCGTTTGTCAATAGCCCGGTGCTGGGATGCTCACAAGGATTTTATTGATAAATTTTTTTCTATCCATTTACTAAAAAGGAATCTTAAATTTCATTTAGTTCAGGATTATTTTTAATTAAGTGTCTTCTTAATATGATTAAGTTATTTGTTTGGATTGTTGTTCTAAGTGAATGTGGGCCTCTCGGCTATCTTTTAGTATGAATTTATATTTAATAATATTGATCTCTCTTTTTTTTTTATATATTTATATTTATATTTGGATCCTGGACTAGCTGCTACTTTCATATTATTGTTGTATTATGTATCTTTGCCGTCGTAATTATCTTTGTATTGTAGCGTAAAAATTTTTATTGTATCTTTGTCTAGGCCTAGTTTTTCGAGCTTGTCTCCCCATGGGCCTATATCAATTATATACATGTATATGTTAATAATAAAATGATTGAACTTGAACTTGAAGGACCATATATTCCCACAAAACATAACTTACAACACCTGCCCTCGGGCCCTGGGGGGGGGGGCTTTGTTGACCCCTGAATTTTTGTTATATGGTCTTTGAACTATTTAAAAAAAAAAACTATCTCAAAGTTCTTAGTCGGATGGGTTTGAGGAAAAAAGGGCGTGGAGGGGGGGGGGGGCTAGGTGCCCTCCAATCTCTTTTGACTCTTAAAAAAGTGAACTAGAACTTTTAATTTCCATTCAAATGATCCCTCTTTGAAGTTAGTACGAGCATCCTTTCCATAAAACCCATATATGACCCCAGGGCATAACTTACAACGCCTACCCCCGGGCCCTGGTGGGTTGTGTTGACACCGGAATTTTTGTTTTATGATATTTGAACTATTTTTAACAAAATAGCTTAAAATTTTTATTGGATGCATTTGGGGAAAAGGTTTTTTTTTTGGGGGGGGGGGGGAAGCTGGTTACCCTCCAGTATCTTTTGACGCTTAAAAACTGAACTAGAACTTTCAATTTCCAATCAAATGAGCCCTCTCTGAAGTTTGTACGAACATTCCTTCCATAAGAACTATATATGGCCCCAGGGAATAACTTATAACCCTTCCCCCTGAAGACTGTGGGGGGAGTGCCCTGGTCGAACATATAATTTCCAGAACTTTCAACTACATTGAACAAAATGGCTATATCAAAATTTTGATTGGATGTGTTTGGGGAAATGGGTGGGCGTGGAAAGAGTGTCAGTTGCCTTAGAATCACTTTTGACTATTAAAAAAAGGGAACTAGCCATTTAAATTTCAAATCGAATGAAGCCTTTCTGAAGTTTCTACGACAACGTTGTCTATACAAAACCTTATATGCCCTTATGGCATAGCTTACAATTCTTGCCCTGAGGGCTGTGTGGGGAGTTTTCATCCTCAAAGACCTAATTTCCGGAACTTAAAACTGCGTTTAATAAAATTGCTATCTCAAAATTTTGATTGGATGTGTTTGGGAAAAGGTGGGCGTGAGAGGGGGGTTAGTTGCCCTCCAATCACTTTCGACTATTAAAAGGGCACTAGCCCTTTGAATTTCCAATCGAATGAGCCTTTTTTAAAGTTTCTACGACAACGTCTTTTATAAAAACCTTATATGCCTCCAGGGCATGACTTAAAACCCTTGCCCTGAGGGATGTGGAGGAATGTCCTCCTCAAAATATATTTTCTATCTGGACATCAACTACGTTGAACAAAATGGCTATCTCAAAATTTTGATTGGATGTGTTTGAGGAAAATGTGGGCGTGAGAGGGGGGTTAGTTGCCCTCCAATCGAATGAGTCTGTTTTGAAGTTTCTGCGACAGCGCCTTCTATAAAAACCTTATATGCCCCCAGGGCATAACTTAAAACCCTTGCCCTGGGGGTTGTGGGGGAGTGTCCTCCTCAAAAACATATTTTTATTCTATCTGAAATCAACTACGCTGAACAAAATGGCTATCTCAAAATTTTGATTGGATGCGTTGGGAGAGTGATGGGCGTGGGGAGGGGGGCTAGTTGCCCTCCAATCACTTTTGACTATTAAAAGGGCACTAGAACTCTCTATTTCCAATCGAATGAGCCCCCTTTGAAGTTCTTACGACGACCCCTTCCATATGAAGTGCCTCTGGGAAAAAAAAATAATAAATAATAAGACATTAGAGCCATATGGCCTTTACTATAGGCAACGCTGCGTTGCCTCTGACTGAATGTTGCAATATGATAGAGGTCAGCCCTACAGAGTCCCAAAAATTATCTAGATCTTCAATCCATTTATTTGACAAAGTTCTTTGTACCCAGTCGAAAGTTATATAGTACTACTATTATTAAGGAAAAATTTTGCCCAAAATATAATAGCAAGCCAAAATCTTGATTCTTAGGGAGGAAACCGGAGAAAAAGATTTACAATATTGATTTTATTGACCGATAAAAAAAATGTCGTCAATTGAAAACGAACAGAAATTAATTTAAAAAAAAAAATTTCCGTAAAAGAAGTTTGTAAAGAAAATAAAGGGCTACATTAAACCAACAACAAGCAGAAGTAAATTCAAATAACCATTCAAACGGAAAATGAAAGTTAACCAATTAGTGAAATTCTCGGTCACTCGTTCATTACATGCTTGAAATTTATAACTATAATTTAACCTAGACTTCCGAGTTCTATCACCACTCGATGCTGCCTTTTATTTTTTTTTCAACTATAAATTTGCAAGCAGCACACTGAAAGGATCAATAGTTTTGGATTTAACCTTTAACCATCTCTCTACTATAGTGTAGTTGCCTGCTAAATCTAGTGGTGTAAATTGGGGGGGGGGGGCAAGGTTGACTGCACCTCCTAGCTTTTTGCCCCCACTTAGGTTTTGAAAAATATCTTTTTTAGTATTTTCAATGGAAATGCCCCATTTTAGTATTTCCATTGAAAAAGATGGAAAAAACAGATTTATCCCTTTAGATATTAACAATACATTTCACCCCTTTCCCTCATCCCTGAACTCTTATGAATTTACACCACTAGTCTAGAACTTGCTGCATAGCCACTAAAACTAGCCTAATTCTATTAGTTACTAGACAATTTGTGAAAAATATTTACGGGGCTGGGAGGGGGGGTATAGAAAAGGGGGATTGTGAACTTCAGGCTTAGACTTTTCGACCCTGGAGATTATGATAATGCCCATTTTATTTTCCAGCCTCATAACTTGACTCCCCAGGACTTGATAATGACTCCCCAGGATGTTGCAGTGCCACAGTGCCGACGAGGAAAAAACGAGAGACACCTCGGTTTTTTCCCATGCAAAAAGTGATTTCCTTGTTGATCTAGATAATTTCGGAGACCACACTGCCTTTCCATGACGATAAAATAAAAATTCAAAATAGGGATAAAATCCTTTTTAATAGACAGTGTACAGAAACTTCACAAAAAATACCAGATATTTCGGTTACATATACAGTGACCGTCATCAGTAGTAAAACTCTACTACTGATGACGGTCACTGCATATGTGACCGAAATATCTGGTATTTTTTGAATTTTCTATACACTGTCTATTAAAAAGGATTTTATCCCTATTTTGAACTTTTATTTTATCGCCTTGCTGATCAAGGTGGAGGGGGGGGGGCTGTAATTCTCCTGTACAGGATTTTTTTACCATTACAATCCCAATGGTGCACTTGTTATATCGATCCTATGGCATCTTTGAGGGGTTTCAGACTCGTTCGAAATTTTTTTAAATCTGTTTTCGTAATATCATTCTACTATCAATATATATATCGAAATAATAATTAATACAGGAAGATAAAAAATTTAGGAAGACTAAACCTCTTTCTGTGTTTTTGGGGTGGGGTGGGGGTCAGGGATCCCCCTCTTTGTCTTGGTATGTATGTTGATGCAAGTATTTTTAATTATTTTTATGAAATATGTTTTTGGCTACGTATTTTTCTACTTTCGCTCTATATTCACACGGTATACTCTTGCATAAAAGACACCGGGTAGAGCTTCATTGGCAGCATGAACAAATGAAATGTTTGGTATTTTATTTGGCTATTTTTCAATGGAAGATATTAAATGGATTGTATATTTAAGAAATGTATGGAGGAATTTCATTTAATGGATTTTTTTTAATTTAGATACAACTGGCAGATAATGATTTGTCAAGGCTGTGGAGAGCATCTCGGATGGAAATTTACTAACAAGGATTTGAATCCTGACAAATTTTTTTGCTTCACCAAATCTTCCGTCTCTGCATATAACTCGGAAAGGAAATTTACCCGAGAAATTATGGGTGATGTGAATTAATAAGCTCTAACAAGATATCCAGCTAGTTTTTTTCATTATTGCCTTATGAAGAAATAAAGAATGACTCTAAGCTAAACATAAGATTTGCAATGCCCCTAGTTCAATGCAGCAGTACACGGAATAAAAGAGGGCATTGTCTATGTGTTATTAAAAAAAGGGAACTCACCCAAGAAGCTTTGGGTATGTGAATTAACAAGTGTTGCAAAGAGATCAAACCAGTTATATAGCATCCAGTATCTTTATAAATGCCCATTCAGGAAGACTTTCATACAATTATAAGATCTGCAAAGCCCCTGTACTTCACTCCAGCAGGGCTAAAGAATTGAGAAATATTGTCTGCGTATTATTCAAAAAAGGGGGTACTCGCCCAAGAAACTACGGATAATGTGGATTGATAAGTGCTAAGAATGGACCTAACCAGTTATTGCAGTATCTCTTTATAAAGACCATAGGAGAAGACTTTCACCAAAGTATAAGAGTTACAAAGTCCCTGCACTTTACTGCAACAGGACTGGGAATTAAGAAGTATTGTCTACGTATTATTCAAAAAGAGGACTCGCACAAGAAAACTTCTGGTAATGTGGATTAACAAGTGCTAAGAAAAGATCAAACTAGCTATTGCAGTATATCCTTGTAAAAAAGAAGGTCTTCCAGTGAAGCACAAGGTTTGCAAAGCCCTTATACTTCAGTGCAGCAAGACCAAGGAAATGAGATGAAGACTAATTCTTAAAAAATATGCTTTGAGAATATTTTGAGACAGAGAATATCATCAGGTGTTTTTAGTATGGATTTCATCACATGCTATGCTATGCTAAACAAAAATGCTATGCTTTCACGTATTTTAGTGAAAATTTATGCGACTGAGTACAATTAAAAAGTCAACTGGGTAATTTAACGCCAAAACGTGACAAAATATGTATAAGGTGGACTTGGTCAGATTGGCTTCTGAACGGTCCATGTATGTTTTTTATTTTTTTTTGTTTTGAATACCCTTAAATTAGGATTAAATAGTTCCATCGAGACAAGTGTTGGTTCGATAAACACCTCATTTTTGGGTTCCTGGTTCTTTTTAAGAAAATAAAATTGTAGGATTTTTGTTTTTTGACATAAGATATCTTTGACTGTAATAAAATATTCCCGCCTTTTTTTGTCGTGTAAGATAAAACATAGAGACGAAAAATTTTCATCAAAGAAATCTGGAAGATGTTGAAGCTCGATGACAACAGAATCGCTCAGATTCTGTTATCTTCGAGTTCAGCTCGAGGCTGAACTCGATAACATCGAGAATAGCTCGAATAGCATATGCTTATTGAACACCCTATTGAAAGTAGAATCAGAAAATTCCACCAGGGCACTCTTACCACTTGTGGACTTTTGGAATCATTTATATTTTTGTTTTCACTGTTAAATCAGATTTCAGTATTTCTTTTTATCTTATTTTTATCTATCTAAATGGCGTCGTTTTAAAATCGCTGTAGTTAGTGCAGTAATACTTGTTGACTTATATATACTACAAACTACAATATACAAATTTGTATAATTAGACATAATTTGCGCAATATATTTATATAACTGAAGTTGTTTACGCATATAAAGTCTTTGGTTGATTCGGCTCTTATTTCCAAGATTAATTATGTGTAAAACGTTTGTATATTGGTTGTGTCCAGCATCAGCATGTGGATTAATTCATATAATATCGACTTCCTCGCCATCACTACTGATTGCATTTTTTCTATATTATCTATATTATCTTGTATCTAGTCAGATAATCAATTTGTGGCAAAAACAATAGTTTCACGCCCTTATTGGAGAATCACGAGAAACTTTACGCCTCATAAGCCCTGAAAAAACCGAATTTGAAATTCGAAGTTGTTGGTTTAGGCCACCAAAGAGCCATTTAAAAAAACAAACAGTAGCTGTAAATGCTTTAAAGAAAATGTTCCGCTTAACTCAAGTTGGCCCAATGCAAAAAAATATGTTCCAAACAATTAAATATCGGATGCTATATGATTAAATTTGTATTATGTTTGTATTAAAAACTGTATAAAATGATTATAAGCCTTTTTAATTAAAATTTAAGATGAAGAACAGACTTTGAAATTACTTCATTTAATGTTTAAAAAACAACATAAAAAGGGGATTTATTATTACAACGTTTTTTAAACTAAAGGTAAAAGAAAAACGATGTTTTTTAATTGAGTTGTGAGAAAAGACATCTATAACTGTACAAAATTAACCACTATGATATTATATCAGTAAAAAAAAAGGGAATAAAAGATTTCTCTATACCGCAAGTAGTACAAAGAATGGGAGATAATGTGCTGGATAGGCTGGGGACACAGTATTGAATCATAGACAACTTTAACGCCTATAAGTAACAACAAGAAAAAACAGGACGATTTTTTAGTTGTTGGATTTAGCCACCAAGAGCCAAGTTTAATTACGTGGTATGTGCTAGTAGCTGTAATATGCTTTAAAGAATGATGATGCTTAAACTGAAAACGCCATGTCAATTTCAAACTCATGTTCCAGAACAATTAGGGTTAATTATTGATAGAGTAAATTTGATATTATCTTTGTTCTAAAATAACGTTTTCATTCAAAACGATTATAAGCCTTTTTATATGGTACTTTAAGATCAGAACAGACTGAAATTAGCTTCTTTATGCTCTATGCATAAATGTTTTTATCACCCGTTCTAAACTAAAGGTATTAATAAAACATTAATTATAATTGAGTTGTGGAACCATCTATAACTTGTTTAATTCAATCTCATGATCTGAGATAAACTTGATGCACGTCAATTTAAAAATCCTCTTTTTTTAAGGGAAAGTAAACATTTTGTTTATTATGTGCTGTAGTGTAGAATTTTATAGACATTTATTGATGATAGTGAGAAAAATCCGAGGAAACCTTCAAACTTATCCTCAATTTAAGTGGCGCTGATCTCGTATAGGATCAATTACATTTGAAAGATGTCGTATATTATATACTCCGTTTCGTAGCATATTGTATTGCTTGAAAACGAATACAATTTAACTCGTTATGGACGTTGTTAACTATTTATAGCTAGAAATTTGTTAATCCTATAGATTGGATAAATACCGTATTTCAGTTCAATATACGTATAGGGTTAATTCCTATTATATCTATTTTGCTCACTGCCATCCTTGGTTACGTGATGTCATCTGTGATTTGTATATATATATAAATTCATATTGTCATAATTATATATTAATTATTTATTAATTTTATATTCCAATATAACTGATAAACGCAATTTTATCATATATTTAGAATTAGATTTATCCTTATTTACAGAATTGAACACCTATTTCAAAATATAAGATTTTTAAAGCTTGAATTTAAGAAAACAGTTTTAAGAAAATTTAAGAAAACTGTAGAAAAATTTGTTAAAAATCTGGAAATTTATAGAGGCGATTAGCCCCAAGACCTAAATCTATTATATATATATATATATATATCATATATATATATATATATATATATATATATATATATATATATATAAATATCTATATATATATATATATATATCTATATATATATATCTATATATATATATATATATATATATATATATATATATTATATATATATATATATATATATATATATATATATATATATATATATATATATATATATATATATATATATATATATATATATATATATATATATATATATATATATATATATATATATATATATATATATATATATATATATATATATATATATATATATATAAATAAATATAAATATATATATATATATATATATATATATATATATATATATATATATATATATATATATATATATATATATATATATAAAGAATCTATTTTGCTTCTTGCAAGGGTCTTGTGTTTTTTAATTGCTTCTTGCTATTCTGAACTTACATAATGTGATTTAGGTTATCATCATCTTTTCTAAGAATAAGCATAAGATCGTTGACCCTGTCTTACCTCTAAAATTTAAACCCTATTCAATTAAACTTGTCTATTTTATTTTCTATTCAAATTAACCCGTAGAGCTGAAAAGTGATTGGTACTTTCCCGAAAATGTTTTTTTTTTTTTATTTATTTATGTTTCAGTTAATTGAGACCAGTCTACTGAAACATAAAAAAGCGGAGCAAAAATCAAAGAAAAACTAAAAGAAGACAAAAAATCAACGTTATGTTAAATGTTTACTAGCGTAAACGTTGTTTACGCTAGCAAAACAAAGACAATAGTTGTAGATCATAACCAAACATGAGCCAAAATGAGCTGACAAATCAAATAAGAACTCTAAACCAAGGGTGACCTGTAATTTTCTTTTGATTTTTTACATACAGTTTCGAAACTGCAGCTTTTAGGGTCGGTTATTATGCTTGTTAATGAATCTTGAGTTGTGTGTCCATGGTAATATGTAGAGAAGATATTTGGTGAAGTGAAACTTGCAAAGCCTATCCTCGTAAACTAGCAAGATGTATCCATCAATCCAATCAATATTCTCGTATCATATTTAATTTTCAAGGAACTTTGGGGTTTACAAGTATTACTCACAAATCGTTTTTTACTTGCTTGCTGCAAGGGTTTTCCGCGTTTTCCCCAAAGGAACTTCGGGGTTTACAAGTATTACTCACAAATCGTTTTTTACTTGCTTGCTGCAGGGTTTTCAGCGTTTTCCCCAAAGGAACTTCGGGGCTTACAAGTATTACTCAAAAATCGTTTGTTGCTTGCTTGCTGCAGGGCCAGACGTTTTTCCCCAAAGGAACTTTGGGCTTAAAAGTATTACTCACAAATCGTTTTTTACTTGCTTGCTGCAGGTTTTCTGCGTTTTGTCCCCAAAGGAAATTCGGGTCTTACAAGTTTTACGTGACAAATGGTTTGTTGCTTGCTTGCTGCAGGGCCCAGACGTTTTCCCCAAAGGAACTTTGGGGCTTACAAGTATTACTCACAAATCGTTTGTTTGTTGCTTTGCTTGCTGCAGGGCCAGAACGTTTTTTTTCCCCAAAGGAACTTCGGGGCTTACAAGTATTACTCACAAATCGTTTTTTACTTGCTTGCTGCAGGGTTTTCCCCGCGTTTTCCCCAAGGAAATTCGGGGCTTACAAGTATTTACTGACAAATCGTTTGTTGCTTGCTTGCTGCAGGGCCAGACGTTTTCCCCAAAGGAACTTCTCGGGGCTAAAAAAGTATTACTCACAAATCGTTTTTTTACTTGCTTGCTGCAGGGTTTTTCGCGTTTTCCCCAAAGGAAATTCGGGGCTTACAAGTATTACTCAAAAATCGTTTGTTGCTTGCTTGCTGCAGGGCCAGACGTTTTTCCCAAAGGAAACTTCGGGGCTTACAAGTATTACTTACAAATCGTTTGTTGCTCGTCTTGCTGCAGGGCCAGACGTTTTTCGCGTTTTCCCCCCAAAGGAATTTTGGGGCTTATCAGTCTGTTTTTGTTTTATAGTTATCGGAGGAAAAAAAAAGAAGTTGTGAGGTTTTTTTTGCTCTTCTGAAAATTTGTAGTCATGGAGATGCGACCTTTTGATACCCGACTGACGATGTGCTGTTCACTTTGCAACCCTAATTTTCAGTTAAACATCTAATCAAGTATCCAGCATCTAACCGAACAGATAATTTATGATGAACTAACATTTCTTAGCCTAATCACATCGAGACCTGGTGAGAAAAATTTATGAAAATCACTAGCATTGCGTTGAACTGGTCACAATCCTCCAAATTTGAAAGACAGATCCACGTAGTTAGCTGTCAATAACCCTTGATTAATGGCAAACGGAATGTCCTGCTGTCAGTGGCGTAATTTCGTCAAAATACTGGGGTGGGGGGCAAATCGGGAGCCAATTTTCCCAAATCAAGTGAAAATGGCAATAAAAACTGAAAAATGAGCCATTTGGTACCATAAAGGTACTATATAGTACTATAAAGATACTTTATACTAATGTAAAGGTAAATATATACTAAAGATAACTGATCCGTTTCCGTTGATGCTTGAATTATGCAGACTTATCTTAGTTTTGACAAGATTTTGAAGAAAACTATATTTCAGCTGGGGGGGGGCAAACCGAGGTCTGGGAGGAGTAGTTGCCCACTGTTCTATAGCAAATTACGCCCCTGCTTACTGTACGTAAAGGACTGCTGCACCTAACAGTTCAAATCCTTTCTCAAACTTCGTCCTTGAGCTGTTTTATCTCTTTTTTTTGGCTGGCAAACTACAAGCAATTTGTCTCTCTCAAGTGCTTTCAAGCACGATGAGGTGTGATGACTGCGAGAGTGAAGCAGCAACACGGATCTTACACCAAATTTTCTTGGCGACAGACCAATAATAAAACTTTAAAAAATATTTAGGGGAAAATTTGGATTGTGTTTGAGTACCTCTGACCCCAAATTATTCATGTTGACGGGTTAATGAAGAGAAATTTTAAGGTGTTTCTTCTTTTTTTTTTTTTAGCCTCATTTTATTGTGGAAAATGCTTAATCAGAATGACAAGCCGAACTTTGACGAAGAAAGAGTTGTATACGGCTCACCAGCGACAGGTTTGGGACTCAGACGAAGTGAAACGGTGATATTTTAACTTACACCGTTTGATCCTCCGCAATTTTCCCAGATAAGTAAGCTAACTGAGTTCAGTACGAACTGCCTACCAAGATGTACCTCCATTAGAGGGATTTGACTTATCCCCAAGATCATTGTTTAGTCAAGAGTGTATACTGCAAATCTTGTATTTTACAGAAAACAATTATCCTCTTCATTTAGCTAAAGTCCTTTATTTTTCTGGTATTTCTTCATCAAGATGTTGGATTTCTTCCAGCTCATCAGATTTATTTCATAGTTTTTCGTCACAGATGAAAAAATGTACTAATTTACGAAAAACCAAGCAATTTTTGTTGATATCAGGAGCTTTTTAGTTTTTATAATTTATACTGAAAAAAATTATCAACGAAATTTCTGAGTTAGTATTAATATTTTACTGAAAGCTCAAAGGCAAAACCAGTCACAAATGTTTCATATTTTGCAAAAGAAAAACTACAGACTTCAGACCAATTTAACAACAAAAAACTTTGATTTCTTCAGAAAAATCGCGATAAGTTGCGGTTTCCGCCATTTTCAAATTTACTCCAATTATAACTCGGTAAAGCCAACATCAATAAAAGTTATGACTAGTCGTATATTCTCTGTATTTCCGTAACTTACCTCCTATGAAGTAAGAAAAAAAGTTGCTTCTATAACTGTGATCAGTAAGATCCACAAAAGGAATCTATCTCATTTAAAAAGGCATGTCACACTTTGGGATGAAGGGGGAGCGTGCGTAGCTGTGTTGGCCTCAGGTAGTGGTAGTAGTATCACGCTGGCCCTTTTTTGGGGCACAAATAAACATTAGGCAATAAGAGAAATATTTCTGTATAATACGTTCGGCTTTGGATAACCGAGCTAATTGATGGTTAAGTTACTTCATTTTCACCTCCATTACGGATTTTATAGTTTCAGATGGCGTTGTATATAATCGGCAGTAAAATCTAATGGAGACCGCTCTTTTAGAGCTATGCTTTGTTCAGAAGTAGAGAAATTTAGATTTAAAAAAAAATAAGAAGCAGAACAGAGAAACTGTCAAAATAGCCAAAAATGTAGCCTATTATATTATTGTCCAAATTTTGCAGGATTATCTCCTCCATCTCTTACGAAATGATTTCCCTTTGCAAAATATAACCAATGAAGATTCAGTAGAAGAAACCATTTAATTTTCAAAAAGACGTATCAGCAGTGGTGTCAACTGGGAGGGGGTAAGAGTAAATACCTCAGAAAATGTAAATGGTAAAGACTCCCTTAAAGAATCCACCTCATCTTCAATAAGACGTATCGGCAGTAGCGTCAATTAAGGGGTGGGATCATTTGCCCCCCCCCCCCAAAAAAAAATCCTACCTTACCTAGACTTTGAAAAATAACTTTTTAAGTTATTCTCATTGAGAAATGGCTATTTTGGTGTTTTCATTGAGAAAACAACAAAAAATTACCCCCCCCCCCCCTATCTTAAGCTTTGAAAAATACATTTTGTCCCTTTGTCAGTTGACACCAATGCGTATCAGATGCGTCTTTTTGTTTTATAGCAAGAAGATACATCACATAATAGAAACTCAGTCTGCAAACCGTTTTTTGACTTGACCACTCAAGCTAATCACAATTCATTCAATTTTCCTCCTCAAGAAGTGAGTTTAGTTTGAAAAGTAAATAGATGGCTGTATATATTTGTCGATGAAAAACTTTGAGTTTCTGCTCTTTAGCAGTTATGCTTTGCTGAGACGTAAAAAAGAGGAACTCGAGAGAAAAAAAAAAAAAGAAAGAAAGAGAAACTGTGAATGTAGAAAACTTTGATCACATTATTATTGCGCAAATTTCGTTACACAGACATCGCACAATTGGATTATTTTGTCATCATTTTGCAAAAAAAAAAATATTACAATAGAGCTTAATGCTATTTGGCCAGAGAATTGGGAAATGAGATAGAAGGCCAATTAAGTAGGGTTTCCTGTGGCTTCCTTTCGTCTTTTCTATACATCATTGACGCCAATTACCCTAAAACTTGGGGGGTAGGATTTTCTCCTGATTTTTCATAATTAAGATACAAGAAAAGGTACTTTTCGAAATCTATGGAGAGGTGGGGGCAGTTTTTTCAAAACAAAATTAATGTTGGGGGAGGGAAAAAATCTAATTGCCCTCTTCACTCTACACCCTATTTGGTACTTATTTACCTGATTAATTACTATAAAAATCTAGACATCTGCATTTCTAATAAAATATACAATAAAACTCTGCTTAAAAAAACGCATCTTATAATTGAAAATACGCTATCACAAAAATTCGTCAAAACAATTTTAGTTACAGAATGGAAAATTTTTCGATGGCAAAGAAAATGAACATAGCCCATAGTGCACATAAAAAAATAGCAACCCCCAAATAAACCGTACTACCAGAAACACAACAAGAACCTTTTCCACCAAATACGATTTCAGCAGCGTTCACGCAATAGACCAGGCTCCTAACTCTTTGAATCTGATTGGTCAAAAGTTCAACAGCGTCCAAATTCTCAACTCACAATTCCCCCCTCATTGTAAAAAAACCCTTTTTTATCTTTTTTATTGAGAAAAACAACAAATTGCCCCTCTCTCCCCCCCCCCCCCCCCCCCCCCCGTAAATCTTCGTGAATTGGCTCTCCGGGTATTTGACTGCAATATAGCCCGAAAAAAAAACATTCTGAAGTGCGACAAAGTTCCAGAACTTTCGGCTGCACTAATTCAAATGACGGCGTGCTACGCAATATAAATTTTACTGAAGAGTCAGAAAATAAGTTTTTTTTAATTTTGTCAAAAAGGACTTGTTCATAAAAGGAAGATTTTTAGGAATCTCAGATATGAAAAAAAAAATCATATCAAAAGCTTCAATTTCTACTCTCTATGTAGGCGAGAGAAGAGGAGAGTTAGGTAAAAAGAGGAGCTTCTAAATACCTTAGAAGCCAAGTTAAAAAAAGAAAGGAAGAAGGATTAAACCAATTGATTTAACTTGCTTTATTCGAGGGGAGGGGATGAAATACCTTAGAAGCCAAGTTAAAAAGAAAGGAAGAAGGATTAAACCAATTGATTTAACTTGCTTTATTTGAGTGGAGGGGATGGAAATCAACTGTCCAAAAATGTAGCCAAAAGAGTATGTTTTTGTTATTAAGTAATCAATAGAGCTAGAAAAATAATCCGGATTGTAAAATTCGGCTCCCTTATCAGCAAGTGGAAACACTGCCCTCAGCATTTGCACAGTAATAAAAAACATAAGAAAAAAGTTTTACAAGTAAAATAAATAGCCTAGGATACTTCTTTTAGGAGCAGAAATATATATATCATAAATGAATTAACTGATGTGAATGAATATTAACAAATCCTATCACGTCATTCAGATCATTGACAAAAAGAACAGAAGATTTTGAGAATCAGTAAAGGTCACCTAGAAACGCTGTCCCAGTATCAGAAAAAGGATGCTTCTTTTAGGTTTAGAGGAGCAATTTTCATAAATCAACAGAACCATTTCAGTCCAAATCAGAAAAGACTTTCCATTCACACAAAAAAAAAGCAAAAAAAAGGCCTATTTAAAAAGCATTAAAATAAACTATGAAATAAAAAAGGCTTAGAATTAATTCAAACCAGTACATTGAGATGGGGCTTGAATGTGGATAATATAAAGATATATTATCGGGTCAGTATCCCAGGTCAATTGCAAAAGTGGTAACCTCGTTAAATGTTCATGTGTTCAGTGAACATAAGTTAAGGCCAAACCTTTTTGGTAGCCTCAACTTCGGCCAGCCGTCTAGGGGCAAAAGAAAAGCAGGTCGTACCCGAATAGGATGGGAGGATGTCGCAAGGAAAGACTTAAGGGAGATGGAACTTCTTGGGAGGGTGTAGAGGAAGGTTTTGATTAGACTGGAAAGGAGGAGCAGCGTGCGTAGCTGTGTTGGCCTCAGGCGGCTTGGCGCTACAGTAACTTGCTAGTAATAGCAGTAATTTCAGATCACAGAAAACTTGTATATCAATTCAAGCTAAATACTAAAAAACCTATTACTTTTATAAACGAGGTTATTAGCAAACATATTTGGCTATGGTAATTTAAAGGGTGTTAAGTGACATTTTTTGAAAAAAAAAATAATAAACGATACTATATTAACATTACCACCGATGTTATAATATAAAATATTATTCTCGCATAACTCTTAGTAAAGAATCTAGAGTAAAACATATTTGCCTGCGCTAACTAAAAGGGTGATATGTGACTTTTTTTTTTGCAGAAATGACACTTGATTACGTTAAAATGGTATTTTATTATTTTACTAACATTTTTATCATGCATATTATAATATTATAAGAATTTTTTTTGGCTGTAAAGTGATCTATCAAACAGTATTATAATTCATATTATCATCTATAGTACAATATATTCATATTATGATACTATTACCGTATTGCTCTTAACAATTGGTATAGAACAAAACATTTGGTTGCAGTTACTCAAAGGATGTTACGTGACATTTTCGATTATTTATATTATATTATTTTTAGTAATTAAGCTAAAATCAAAACTAATTGGCTGCAATGCTTGAAAGAGGTTATGTGACATTCATTTCTGGAATCTGATATTTTGTTCAATCAATAACATTACTGATATCATTAATTGTACATATTAATAATATTTCAAGGAGACCCCAATAAAATCAGCACGTTCAATCGACTGACTCAGTCTGTTTTCAGTAAATTGTTTGATTTTCAATATTTTAAGAAGTTCCTGCTTTTATCACTTTTCTAGAAATTATTTTTGTTTCAAAATTATTTGAGCATAACATAAGTTTGTCCTAGCCAAAATACCTTGATCAAAACAACTGGTCGCTAATGATGGTATAAAGAAGGATAAAATTTAATTTTTTATTTTCTTAAGTTTTCCTTTACAATTTGTATCGTAAGAAATCAAAACCGTTTAAATTACCATAGCCTATTTATGCACAGGGCCAAGCATACTGACTTACTAATTTTCAGGGCTGTGGTTTAGCACAAATTTTCCCAAAATAAAATTGGGTTATTCAAAATTTCCCCAGCAATTTAGGTTAAAAAATATTAACGATTTATATCTTACCTCAACGTTCATGCATTTAGAAATATTAATTTCTGGGATATTTTGAAGAACCGACATCTTTTTGCTTGGGGGGGGGGGGGGGGGGGGTGGGCTAACAACTAGTGGATATTGGAAGAACTATTTAGGAGTCTTCGAAACGATACAAATCTATTGCTAACTTTAGATTCACATAGTTTTTTTTCCACGAATAAATGGTTGGTTTTGTGCTTTACATAAAATGTCCTCTGTATTCTACTGCAAATTCTTGCGTCATCAAAACGAGGATTAAGTAAAAAATGACGGTTTAACGGCTATATTGAAGTATTCCAACTGATACATCTTGTTCCAGCGAAAAAAAAAATAGAAAAAGTTTTGCATTTAAATGTGTGTGATACACTGATTTTGGCGTAATACGTTTACTTTTTTACTGAGTACAGTAAGAAAACAGTAAAAAACGTCTAAAAAACACAGCTACGTGAATCTCGGGTTAGGGAGCGAATTGTTCAAAATTGGATGTTTAGGTTTGAAATCTAGAGTATAAGTTAGAGTACAGGAGCAAAAAAAAAACAAAAAAAACCTTTATTCTTCTAATAAATTAGTTTGATAAAATTTGACCCTTCTGAGGCTTTCACTCTCTCCCAAAGGTTAAACCAAACAGGGGGATCAGCTCTTAAAGTTTATTCAGAGTTGGGTTACGCCTCCGAGACTTCGGGATGAAAGTCAAATTCTATCTTCTAGACTCCTAAATTCTAGGACACCGTGTTTTTGATTGGTGGACTCCACAGCCCTGCTAATTCTTCACAATTTGATAAATTAAAGAGAACAAATTGACTATAAACTAACGAAATTTAAATTGCACCTAATTAAATAGTAACATAAGGCCATATCAACAAATCACCGTTCAATGTTTCAACGCTATAGGTTTCATCCCATTTATGGAAGTTTTTCGAAGAGTCCATATTACCATTTACAGATTCAACATTCTCACTTGAACACTGATCTAAAAAACGATCATCAACTGGGGGTCTTTTCTCCTTTGCTGCTTCTTCTTCTACAATATTATCATCAGCTGGAGGTTGATGATAGTTGTCCAAAGTTTTCAACATTTCTTCTCTTAAGGAATAGTCAATTGGTGGTAGTTTTGCAAGAATGTCTTCAACCGTTTCTTGTCGTCTAGGGAGGGGCTTTTCTTCTTCAACTGAAACAGTTTCCGCATCTGGGATTACTATTTCCGGTTCTTCATCGACTATTATTACAGGACTAGGGTTTTTAGGGAAAACAAGGCCAGGAGATCCAGTTCTTAAGGCCATTTCCTCTATTAATTGTTGAGTGGTTTTCACTTTAGGTAGTTTTGGTTTTCGTTCTACTTCAGGCTTGATCTCAACCTCTTTTGTATCGCCATTAACACGTGGTGAAATAACACTAGCACTTGGCAAACGAGGCGATACCACTCTAATACGTTTGCTAAGAGGCGCTTCATAGTCTTCCTCTTTTCGAGAACGTTTTGATGTGATGGCCACAGTTTTTACCGTAACTGTCTGAGGTGCATAGCTTGATACGTTCACAGAGTTTAAATTAGCGTCTAACCTGGTAACTGAGCTAGGTCGGCCGGGTCCAGGACTTAATGATTTGGAAGCCACAACCGAGGTCACAAGGCCAGGGGTTCCAGATCGAGAGCTTTGACCTAAAAAACCAATAGCTTTTGTATTTTGGTTCATCATACGATCCTTAGTTTATAGCACAAATTTCAAACTTAAACCGTTAGACTTGTAACCTAACACCCATATATATTGATGGTATGACGTCATTATATACTGGCATGATTATAAATGACGTTATAATATAGTTTTTTTACATTTAGCATCATTTATGATTGTAACCTACGATAATGACGTCATTCGTCATCTTGCATACGAAGATGCAGATTTTGTGTAAAAAATTGGAATTTATTTTAGTATGTGTTTTGTTAATTACAAAAGCGAGTAACTATAGCAATTTTCTTTAATATGAGCCCTTAGAGAGCTGTTTAATAACAGCTCTCTATGCTGTTTCCAGTGTCCCGTTAGCAGCAGGGAAGGAAAAAAAAATGAGGAAACATCAGTGCTACCTATGCAAAAAAATTATTTTCCTTGTTGTTCACGTGGACTCCGATTCCACAGCCCTGGAAAAATGGACACTTCGAAAGCTTAAGGAAGATATTTTTTTTGGAGGAAATGTCGAAGGATAGTTTTATTTACTCGTTTGAATATATCAAACAATAAGCTATACGATAAAGGTGGTTCGATTCCACTTTCTAAGGCAACAATTGAAGAAAGAGTCTTGTGGCTAAGCCGCATATTTAAAATGAGGGATGATAAATTGCCAAAAAGATTTGGGCTCTTAGCCCTTTCACATGGGGCTAAACGATAAGCAGATCATCCCGGAACAGGTTGAGAAGGAGTCATAAACAATTTTATCCAGCGCGATGTGTGTTTTTTTTTTTTTTTTTTTTTTGTTGTTGGCAAAATAGGCATCATTATGACTAGAATATTAGAAGTGACGACATTTTTTAATGATATAAAATTTTAATGACATTAAAAATGGCTGTCAAACATGGATGCTTCATTAAATTGAAAAATTAATTCTTCATTAACTTCTTCATAAAGGGTTAAGTACCTTAGATACTTGATTAACTGACCAGATGTCAAACAACAAGGTGTATGAGAAATATTGCTTAATTCTACTGTCTAAGGCTATAATGGAAGAAAGGTTAATATAGGTCACACTTTAAAGATTATAGCCTGCCAAAACCGTGTTTTTTTTGGCAAATTATATTTTTTGTGCATCATGGTTTGGCAATCGTGCATTTTGAGGCCAAACTAAAAGCAGGACGTGGTCAAACAGAATAAAAACAGGTTTTCATAAGAAAAGACCTAAGGGAAGTAATTTCATAGGAGGAAGTGGGGTGAAGTACTGACAAGTGGGGTATCGGAGGATCGTTGGTAGTTGTGTTTGTTGTAGGTGGCTTGGTGTTGAGATGAGTCATCAGTAGATATATTTTAACATTCGTAGGGATATTCCAAAAACGTAAGGATGAATGCCAAAATATGTTTACAGTTGAATGTTAACTTATTTTCTTAATTTAAATTATTTGACAAAGCAAATACTGAAATGAGTTACTACAAGAACATAATAAAATGTAAGAAAGTTCCAAGGATGAAGTTTTCGAAAAGCACTGGAGAAACACACATTTTGTATTAATCGCACCACAGAAACAGAGTTTTCCATGTATCCGTGAAATAAACAAGCAGGGTTGCCACCTCTCGTGAATTATCACTACTTCAGTAATTTTTTTTATCAGGGGCGTAATTTGCCATGGGACAGGGGGAGGGGACAACTACCCCCTTAAGACCCAGGTTTGCCCCCCCCCCACCGATAAATTAGTTTTTTTGCAAAATATCTTGTAAAAGTTAAGATAAGCCTTCATAATTTAAGTATCGACAGAAACAGGTCAGTTTTCTTTAGTATATCTTTGCCTTTGTGGTTACACATGACTTATTTTTCGATTTTCACTGATATTTTCACTGGATTTGGGAAAATTGGCTCCTTCTTTGCCACCCCCCCCCCCCCAGGATTTTGACGAAATTACGCCACTGTTTTTTATATTGCCTAAACCAAAAAATCACTAAATCATCACATAAATAACTAGATTATTAAAAAAAAAAAAAAAAATATTTCTAACAAAAAATCACTAAAATCTAATAGTTTTTTTCCTCGCTGGATGGCAAACCGGCACTCAAGTCCCTAATAATCTAGTAAAACAAGGTCCTAATAAATTTGTTCCTACTTTGCACGTTAAGTAGAAAAGGATAACGCTATAACAAGCATTTTCCATGTGTTTTTCCCTTACGGGTAACACGTACCCGCGTGTATGATAACCCTAATCCTCAAAAGTTGTTCAAATTCTAAAATTAAGAGAGTGAAGGGCGTTATTGACAAGCTGGCTAGCCAAGCCTGTTTACCTTTAGATATGATATTCGTGACTAGCGGAAACAGTGGCGGTTTTGGCCTCTCTTGCGCCCAGGCCAAAATCTTGATTGGCACCCCCTCGCCCTTTTTCCAACAAAATTTTCAGGCCAAAGTTTGAAAAAAATTCTTTTATGACAAAATATTTTCGATTTATTAATTAATTAATAGTTGTTGTTAAGTTGCTTTTTAAATTAATTATTTAATTATAATTCATTATTTTTAATTGAGTTATTATTATTTCATCAATTTATTTATCAATTGATTAATAATTTATTAATTATTTTTACTTCTAACTCTATCCTCTTCTTTATTTAATAAAAATGGAATTTCAAAAATTACAAAATGATATAACCATTACATTGTTTACTTGAAATTTTTCACCCCTATAATTTCTGAGTTCGGGGCAAGTGCCCCTGACTAAAAACACCTCTACTAAAAACGCTGCCGAGTGGAAAGCTACCAGAACAATATTTGCAAAAATACAAGAATTGACCAGACTAGGATAGCACATCCACTTCGCTAGTGAAAGTGCTACTGGCTAGAGGATTTTAGCATCAAATTCAAATTTCATAGACATGCCTTTAAACAACCTAAAAACTTCCCTTATGTCTTTGTATTGCGAGGCAATAAATCCATGAAATGAACAGTGTTTTTAGAAAAAAAAAAATCAAAATCATGACTCAGACCAAATTATTATGGCGGTGTATTGAGGTAAGTTAATTTTGCTGGCAGAAGCATGGCCAATTTTCAAATAGCTTACTTTTCCAGTCAAGGAGTCTGTCTCAATCTTTAACCTTGGGAAGCTTAGTTACTGTGGTAAGTGACATTAACTTTTGGTCAACTGATTTTGATTCAATTCACCAGACTAGAAGCAAAAACAAATGTGAAATGCTTCACATTATCCTATTTAATATATTTAATTTAATTATAATTATTTTCAAATTAAAAGCTAGCATTTAGTTTCATTTCAACTTTTGAGTCTACACCGGTAGTAGCAACCACTTACCATCTGCCAGCTGCATTTCTAAGCAGTATTTGACTATGGTAAGTGGATAGAGACGAAAAAAGTAAAAAAAGGCGAAGCTATATTATAAATTTCAACCACTCCGGATTTTTCAATGTAGTTTTGCCGACATTTGTAGTCTAATAATACAAGGTCTTCAATTGTGCCCCAGAATAACTTACTTTTTAGTGCAGGGTTATCAATTACATACCTGAAATCGTAAGACCGGGACTAAGACTCGCACTGGACCCTAGGGAATCACTTGGAGGACTGACAACAAATTTGTTGTTCAAAGCAGGACTAGAAGCAGGTCGACGAAGAGCTGGACTAAGGACCACCGACACGACCGTATCTGGAGGAGGTCGCTGGAGCATTGGCGATGATGGAATTGTTTTTTATGCCATTTTCGTGTGGCGATTTTGCGAACATGTCTCGCCATTTGCGAATAAGGTCTTTGGCCCGTTTAGCCAAATTTTCATTCGTCGTTTTCTTTCGTAATTCATTAATATGCTTTCCCAATCTGGTGGCCTGAAAATAGAAAATCATTAATGATTCTAATTAACTAAATATCATTTAATCAACTTTAAACAAAGAGCAAGGGAAAGTTAATGATAATAGTAGGGGGAATTCTACTTTTAAGAAGGCCTCAATCATAAAGATAAGGAATAAAAATTGAAATTTTGTCCCCCCCCCCCGTTCCCTCCTTAAAAAGGTATGCACCTTTGCAAAAAGTCACGTTATCATATTTATTGCTAATACCAACAGTTTCCTTTTAAGCAGGACTAAAGGATATTAGTAAGGGACGAAGAGGTGAAATTTCAAATTTGTCCCCCTCTCTCAATCAACTATAAGCGAGGGGTAAAGGGAAGTTAACGACAATTTTAGCGGATAGCTACCTCTTAAGTAGGCCTCCATGTTACGAATGAGGAGTTAAAAATCGAAAGCCTCCACTTCCCCCGTACCTCCTCAAAAAGGCATGCATGCTCCTAACCAATTACAATATTATCTTTAGGCCTACTCCACCGACGAATACTAACTACTACTAATACTACTGACCAAGTCAGTAGTATTAGTAGTCAATACTACTACCAAGCTACCTGGGCCGCCTCAACCCAACTACCTATGCTCCTCCTCCATCCTAATCTATTTAAAGCTTCCCTTTTTACACACACTTCCAAAAAGTTTGCAATTTCCATTAAATCCTTCCTTATGACCTCATCCTAGCCAATACTAGGACGAACTGTTTTTCCTTTGGTAATTATAGACTTCTAATTTAGGTTGAAATAGATCCCGCCTTAATCAGGACAGAGGATATGGGTAAGGATTAAATGAAATTTCGGTGCTTCCCTTCACCAGCACCTACTACTACTACTACTACTACTAACAACTCATCGCAGCACCAAGCCACCCGAAGCAAATAGCCACACACGCTCCTCCTCCGTTCCAATCTATTCAAAACCTCCCTTTTTACACCCTCCTACGAAGTTCCCATTTCCTTTAAATCTTTCTTTATGACGTCCTCCCACCCCAGACGAGGACGACCTGCTTTCAGTTTAGCCCTAGACGGTTGCCGAAAAGAACAATCTTCGGCAATCTGTCATCCTTCATCCGCACAACGTGCCCTAGCCACCTCAACCTTTCTTTCATTATAGCCCTAGAGAGCGGTATTGAACCAAATTTTTCGTACAGCCAACTGTTTGAAATACGGTCAGTCAGCCGGGTACCCAGAATAATCCTTAAGTAATTTCTCTGGAAAACATCTAGCAAATCTTCATCTGCTTTTCGAAGCGCCCATGCTTCAGAGCCATATTTGACTCAAGGTAAATTTTGGGGGAAAGAAGATAGGTCTTCCAATTAAATCAAAAATATTAATTTTTCTCCAAGTCAAAATTCCATTCAATTAGCTGTAAACAAAGGATAAGGAAAGTTAACGACAATAATAGCAGATAGCTTCCTTTCAAACAAGGATGGGAGTACGACCGAAACTTCAGAGCCCTCCCCCATCACCAGTGCTTCATTAAAAATACATTTTTCTAATGACAACCCAAATAATTATCTTTACTTCAAAGACCTATCTACATTAATGATGAAATTTACTGGTCCGATTCATTTTTTTCTACCTATAGTAATTGCACTTACTTAAGAAAGGCTTTTGACAACACTATGTTTAAGCTTTCCTGGATCTAGCAGTGTGTAGTTGAAGTGGTAGTACAATCTATAAGTACAGTATAGTGTAGTGTATTAGCCTATTGCAAGTGTAAGTGAGTAGCATAAGATGTAGTTTCTTTTTAGCAGTACATGCCATTTATGAAATGTTTTTCTTTTAAACATATTTTGAGCTAATACCCAGTTTGATCTGTCCGAAACTGGTTTATCTAATTAAACGTCAATGTTCCCCCAATCTCGCAAAATAAGTTGATTCTCGTTGCTTTTGACGAAATACTTATCCTACTTTACCAGCTAAGAAAACGGCCTCTAGGAATTTTATAGTATTTTGGTACAGTTTTCAAAGCTCTAATTTCGTGTAAATCATTCAGGGTCGTATCCAGTATTTTTTTTTTCGGGAAGAGGGGAGGGGGTATAAAAGGATTTTTTGGGGGCAGGGGCTACAAAAAAACTTTAAAAACGCATCAAAAATTTGTTTATATTCATTTATGTTATGTTTTTTTTACGAGTCAGATAAACATTACAGGGGAGGGGGGGGTCAACCCCCTACCCCCTGGATATGGCCTTGAATTTATTCCACGGAGACAAACATTTTAACACTGTCTGAGCTGAGGTTCATTAATAATAGTCCTGTAATTTACGACTGATTGCAAATGTAGGTTAAAAGGTGTTGAGCCCGTTCTCCGCCTGTCTCTTTTTTTCCTATATTTTTCTGCATTTGTTTCCGAAAGTGTGTCCCCTAAAAACCTTGGGTCCCTTCGAAGAAATTCCTGCTTAAATGACTGGAATACAGGCTTTTAATAGCTAATGGCTCGTATTTTTTTTTTCTGAAACAGAGCCCAGTCAAACACACAGTCACGCGTAGTAGCGAATATCCCTGCATAGCTTCCCATATAATTGATTATCTAAATTGTATATCAATAAACCACTATAATTACTTCCTAGTGCAAGTATTTTCTCAGTACTATCCATGGACATACGCAGGAGAGGGGGCTTAGACTAAAGACATACCCCTTTGTAATTTCATGACTTTTTACGATTTTACCACAATGCTCATATAATTTCTATTTCGCGGCTTCTACAAATCTGCCCCTTCTCTGTCTCAGGATCTCATTCATTCTTACTTACCTGCCTACTTTTTTTTGCATAAAAATGAGCATAAATCGTACTTATTTGGCATTTTAGCTCCTTTTTTCCAAATTTAATTCCTATTTAAACTGTTTTTTGACACACTTTTTCTGAACTGTGAAAAAATTTCATTTTGACACGATTTTTCTTCAACATAAAAGCGAACATAAATCGTATTTACTTTTCCATTTTTTGGAAAACGTTTTGAAATTTATATGACCTACAGACTTTTTTTCAACCATTTTTCTAAATAATAAAAAAATTAACATCATTTTCTTCAGCGTAAAAGTGAACATAAATCGTATTTATTTGCCGTTTCTAGCTACTTTTTCAAAACTAAATTCCTTTTCCAGTATCAGGAAAATTCAGTAGCAACACAACCATCCCAAATATACCCCTTTCATTTGAGCTTTAAACACTCCTCGAAAGAGGGTATTTCAACAATATTCGTTAGCAGTATTGTCAATTTACACAGGAAACTTCGCCTTTTTTGAAAATAGAACTGACCCAGGCATATCCTGTAGTCCTCGTTATTTTTTTAACATTTTGAATAATTTATATTTGAATTGTTTTTTTTCTAACTTGACAACTGAAAATAGTTCCAAGAGCGCGTCACAAATAATTTGAAAATAGTTCCCTTCACCGTTCTCGAAACGTTTTATATATAATTTTAGAGCTATGAATATTGGTGTATATTCAGTGGAAAAAATGGTCAGGGCAACACTCCTATTGTTCCAAAATGGGTAGCCCCCTTCTCTTGCGCAGTAGTTTTCATTAGTAAACCTTCATTAGCATTGTGATATTTTTTTGTGTTGCTATTGATGTTATGACGAAGAGAAAAACACACCGTTCAAAATACAAATCGTATTCAGTAAAGCACAAATGACGCTCCGGCCTCTCGAGGGTCTAAGGGGCAGTAGCACCATTCTTATTTGTGGTAATTACTGTTCGTTTTTCAAAATTTAATTAGATTATTCACTCTCCTTTCTGCTTGTTTTATGATTCATCTATCCCTCCAATAGAGTATCCATAATCTTTATATTTGACTATTTTTCATTTTAATACCTGTTCGTTTTTAATTTTATTTACTTATTCTTTTATTGTAATATATACTCCTTTTAAACTTAGTTACAATATAACTTGGTTTGTTTGTTTTAGGTTTTAATGTGGCTCTTTACTTTTCTTTGAGAAACTGTTTTGGAAAACATTGTTTAAATTAATTTGACCTAAAGACATTTTAAACTTTTTTTGTACACTTTTTCTAAATTGTGAAAAGATTTCTTTTGACATCGAAATTAGGGTTACACTCAAAGTTTAATTGCAAAATACAGATTGTACGGGGAACCTTCATTTCCCAAGATGCTTTCTAACATGAATTGCTATTAATGCAAATCCCTTATCATACTTATATAGCCTAAATAAATTTCTAAGCAACATTTTATACGCAATTGAAAATGGAGGCTCATTTCAAGAAAGTCCACAATGTTTACCAATAGCAGAAGACATACGAGATGCTAAATTTTAAACCAGTAAAATTTTAATTTTTGTTTAAAGCATTTCTCTTTTTTTTGCCAAATTTTAAGGCATTTTTGGTGACGCTTCCAACGGAATTTCGATTTTCCAATTTATGATTTTATCTTCAATGTCAACCACTCAGAAAGAAAAGAGAACTCAAAATTTCAGATTCGTTTTCTTCAAGTTATTAAGATACAAAAACAAACGTATAAAAGAAACTATATAAATATATATATATATATATATATATATATATATATATATATATATATATATATATATATATATATATATATATATATATATATATATATATATATATATAATATATATATATATATATATATATATATATATATATATATATATATATATATATATAATATATATATATAAAATATATATATATTTACTATGGTAAGTGGATAGAGACGAAAAAAGTAAAAAAAGGCGAAGCTATATTATAATTTCAACCACTCCGGATTTTTCAATGTAGTTTTGCCGACATTTGTAGTCTAATAATACAAGGTCTTCAATTGTGCCCCAGAATAACTTACTTTTTTAGTGCAGGGTTATCAATTACATACCTGAAATCGTAAGACCGGGACTAAGACTCGCACTGGACCCTAGGGAATCACTTGGAGGACTGACAACAAATTTGTTGTTCAAAGCAGGACTAGAAGCAGGTCGACGAAGAGCTGGACTAAGGACCACCGACACGACCGTATCTGGAGGAGGTCGCTGGAGCATTGGCGATGATGGAATTGTTTTTATGCCATTTTCGTGTGGCGATTTTCCGAACATGTCTCGCCATTTGCGAATAAGGTCTTTGGCCCGTTTAGCCAAATTTTCATTCGTCGTTTTCTTTCGTAATTCATTAATATGCTTTCCCAATCTGGTGGCCTGAAAATAGAAAATCCTTAATGATTCTAATTAATTAAATATCATTTAATCAACTTTAAACAAAGAGCAAGGGAAAGTTAATGATAATAGTAGCGGGTATTCTACTTTTAAGAAGGCCTCAATCATAAAGATAAGGAATAAAAATTGAATTTTTGCCCCTCCCCCCCCCCTTAAATCTTCGTGAATTGGCTCTCCGGGTATTTGACTGCAATATAGCCCGAAAAAAACATTCTGAAGTGTGACAAAGTTCCAGAACTTTCGGCTGCACTAATTCAAATGACGGCGTGCTACACACATATAAATTTTCCTGAAGAGTCAGAAAATAAGTTATTTTTTTATTTTGTCAAAAAGGACTTGTTCATAAAAGGAAGATTTTTTAGGAATCTCAGATATGAAAAAAAAATCATATCAAAAGCTTCAATTTCTACTCTCTATGTAGGCGAGAGAAGAGGAGAGTTAGGTAAAAAGAAGAGCTTCTAAATACCTTAGAAGCCAAGTTAAAAAAGAAAGGAAGAAGGATTAAACCAATTGATTTAACTTGCTTTATTCGAGGGAGGGGATGAAATACCTTAGAAGCCAAGTTAAAAAAAGAAAGGAAGAAGGATTAAACCAATTGATTTAACTTGCTTTATTTGAGTGGAGGGGATGGAAATCAACTGTCCAAAAATGCAACATAGCCAGGGACGCCACTCACAATATACGATGGGGGATGAATCCCAACTCACGAGGGATGAATAAAAATTTCGTTTAATGAAGAATAAAAAAGAATGTGTTTTTCAAATCTAGAGGAGGAGAAGTTTTATATAATAAAACATACAACCATTTATTTTAAGAATTACTTGTTGAAAATGTTTCGTTTCAAAGCTTGTCTCTAAATGAAATAAATTTTTCTCTTAAGTAATCATCATTTGGAAACTGTACTGCCCCAAGAACGTTCTTTAAAGTATATAGTTTCATTGAAGAACAATTTGAAATAGGAGAGAGGAGAAAAGAAGACATTTATCAGTTTTGACGCGTATATGTTAAAGCAAGTGAAAATACAAATAACACCTAAATCTACTGTTATCCAACATTAGTTGGGTGTGCTTATTCGAGTTATGAGTAATACAATTTCTAGTTTACTCAATTTATACCTAGCATGAATTTGAAATTTCCTAGAAGCGAGGGTTTTCAAAAAACATCTCTTTCAAAGGAGAGAGAGCGGTTTGCCTCTTAACCTTAGCGTAGCTGATGCTGGTGGAACCCCTCTATAATGAGGATATACATTTTCTGATTATTTAATCTTATCTATAAATTTCCTTTACGAAAAATAAAGAAAATGACCAATCAGTGGGAAGCCATTATCAGCGGCTACCCAAAACATACTTATATCTTGAATTATTCAATCTAACTATCAAAGACAAATATTAAAGACGAAGTGTCATTTTCTACCTTAAAAAATACGAAAAATTAATTCAAGCTTTCATTTTGGCCAGGCACGTATGGAGGGGGAGGGTTCTGACCCGTGCCCACCTTTTGTTAGTGTTATTTTCTGTTTGATTTGTGAATCCCTTTTTCTTTTATTTTGTATACCGCTTTTTTTTTCTTTTTTCTGTATGAGCGGGCAACAATAAATTATTATTATTATTATATTTCACCAATTTATTCAGAGTTACTCCCACAAAAAAAAAAAAAAAAAAAAAAAAAAAAAAAAAAAAAAAAAAAAAAAAAAAAAAAAAACAACCTAAGAATATGACTACTTTTGAACTTGGAATACAGCAAATCTTCCACAATTGCTTCATATACATTTAATTTATTTTTTTGCTAGTAAGTCTTTCTCAATCTAGGTGCAGCTTTCCTGTTTTTACAAAAGATCAGCAGCGTCAATTGGGGATATAGGGGGGCACATGCCCACCAATTCCCTTCCCTAGATTTTGAAAAGACATTTTATGAGGATAATTTTTCTTCTTTTGTTATTTTTTATTGAATAATTGAGCAAAACAACAAATTTACCTCCCCCAAAATTTTCGACGCCACTGCGACAAACGGATTTACCTCTCATTCACCGTCCACGCGTTAGAAATATTAATGGTCCTAGGGGTCACAAATATTTATAGTCCTAGGTTCGAAATTATTTTCAGGTATTTCTAGGAATTAGAATTTTTGGATTACTTCTGGTTCTTTACTATGTCTTTATATTTTTTGAACAAAGAAAGCTAAGAAATAATTGTTTGGATGCGATGTCAGTTTTTGGGACTTTAGATATACTTCTTCTACATCTTTAAAATCTCTTATTGTTTTGTATTTTTGGCTCATCAGAATTAGGAAAAGGGATTTTGAGACTGAATATGTTAATTGAGGAATTCAGGGATTTTAAAACTCAAAAGTTGAAATATTGTCTCAGCATTTCATACAAGAAACAAAACTGGGATATTTCTTTTAGCCAAAAAAGTATGTTTTTGTTAATTAAGTAATCAATAGAGCTAGAAAAATAATCCGGATTGTAAAATTCGGCTCCCTTATCAGCAAGTGGAAACACTGCCCTCAGCATTTGCACAGTAATAAAAAACATAAGAAAAAAGTTTTACAAGTAAAATAAATAGCCTAGGATACTTCTTTTAGGAGCAGAAATATATATTCATAAATTAATTAACTGATGTGAATGAATATTAACAAATCCTATCACGTCATTCAGATCATTGACAAAAAGAACAGAAGATTTTGAGAATCAAAAAGGTCACCTAGAAACGCTGTCCCAGTATCAGAAAAAGGATGCTTCTTTTAGGTTTAGAGGAGCAATTTTCATAAATCAACAGAACCATTTCAGTCCAAATCAGAAAAGACTTTCCATTTCACGAAAAAAAAAGCAAAAAAAAAAAAAAGGCCTATTTAAAAAGCATTAAAACAAACTATGAAATAAAAAAGGCTTAGAATTAATTCAAACCAGTATATTGAGATGGGGCTTGAATGTGGATAATATAAAGATATATTATCGGGTCAGTATCCCAGGTCAATTGCAAAAGTGGTAACCTCGTTAAATGTTCGTGTTCAGTGAACATAAGTTAAGGCCAAACCTTTTTGGTAGCCTTAACTTCGGCCAGCCGTCTAGGGACAAAAGAAGAGCAGGTCGTACCCGAATAGGATGGGAGGATGTCGTAAGGAAAGACTTAAGGGAGATGGAACTTCTTGGGAGGGTGTAGAGGGAGGTTTTGATTAGACTGGGAAGGAGGAGCAGCGTGCGTAGCTGTGTTGGCCTCAGGCGGCTTGGCGCTACAGTAACTTGCTAGTAATAGCAGTAATTTCAGATCACAGAAAACTTGTATGTCAATTCAAGCTAAATACTAAAAAACCTATTACTTTTATAAACGAGGTTATTAGCAAACATATTTGGCTATGGTAATTTAAAGGGTGTTAAGTGACATTTTTTGAAAAAAAAAATAATAAACGATACTATATTAACATTACCACCGATGTTATAATATAAAATATTATTCTCGCATAACTCTTAGTAAAGAATCTAGAGTAAAACATATTTGCCTACGGTAACTAAAAGGGTGATATGTGACTTTTTTTTGCAGAAATGACACTTGATTACGTTAAAAATGGTATTTTATTATTATTTACTAACATTTTTATCATGCATATTATAATATTATAAGAATTTTTTTTTTGGCTGTAAAGTGATCTATCAAAACAGTATTATATTCATATTATCATCTATAGAACAATATATTCATATTATGATACTATTACCGTATTGCTCTTAACAATTGGTATAGAACAAACATTTGTTGCAGTTACTCAAAGGATGTTACGTGACATTTTCGATTATTTATATTATTATTATTTTAGTAATTAAGCTAAAATCAAAACTAATTGGCTGCAATGCTTGAAAGGGGTTATGTGACATTCATTTCTGGAATCTGATATTCTGTTCAATCAATAACATTACTGATATCATTAATTGTACATATTAATGATATTTCAAGGAGACCCCAATAAAATCAGCACGTTCAATCGACTGACTCAGTCTGTTTTCAGTAAATTGTTTGATTTTCAATATTTTTAGAAGTTCCTGCTTTTATCACTTTTCTAGAAATTATTTTGTTTCAAAATTATTTGAGCATAACATAAGTTTGTCCTAGCCAAAATACCTTGATCAAAACAACTGGTCGCTAATGATGGTATAAAGAAGGATAAAATTTAATTTTTTATTTTCTTAAGTTTTCCTTTATAAATTTGTATCGTAAGAAATCAAAACGTTTAAATTACCATAGCCTATTTATGCACAGGGCCAAGCATACTGACTTACTAAATTTCAGGGCTGTGGTTTAGCACAAATTTTCCGAAAATAAAATTGGGTTCTTCAAAATTTCCCCACCAATTTAGGTTAAAAAGTATTAACGATTTATAACTTACCTCAACGTTCATGCATTTAGAAATATTAATTTCTGGATATTTTGAAGAACCGACATCTTTTTTTTGGGGGGGGGGGGGGGGGCTAACAACTAGTGGATATTGGAAGAACTATTTAGGAGTCTTCGAAACGATACAAATATATTGCTAACTCTAGATTCACATAGTTTTGTTTCCACGAATAAATGGTTGGTTTTGTGCTTTACATAAAATGTCCTCTGTATTCTACTGCAAATTCTTGCGTCATCAAAACGAAGATTAAGTAAAAAATGACGGTTTAACGGCTATATTGAAGTATTCCAACTGATACATCTTGTTCCAGCGAAAAAAAAAAATAGAAAAAGTTTTGCATTTAAATGTGTGTGATACACTGATTTTGGCGTAATACAATTGCTTTTTTACTGAATACAGTAAGAAAACAGTAAAAACGTCTAAAAAACACAGCTACGTGAATCTTGGGTTAGGGAGCGAATTGTTCAAAATTGGATGTTTAGGTTTGAAATCTAGAGTATAAGTTAGAGTACAGGAGCAAAAAAAATTAAAAAAAAAACTTTATTCTTCTAATAAATTAGTTTTGATAAAATTTGACCCTTCTGAGGCTTTCACTCTCTCCCAAAGGTTAAACCAAACAGGGGGATCAGCTCTTAAAGTTTATTCAGAGTTGGGGTTACGCCTCCGAGACTTCGGAATGAAAGTCAAATTCTAGCTTCTAGACTCCTAAATTCTAGGACACCGTGTTTTTGATTGGTGGACTCCACAGCCCTGCTAATTCTTCACAATTTGATAAATTAAAGTGAACAAATTGACTATAAACTAACGAAATTTTAAATTGCACCTAATTAAATAGTAACATAAGGCCATATCAACAAATCACCGTTCAATGTTTCAACGCTATAGGTTTCATCCCATTTATGGAAGTTTTTCGAAGAGTCCATATTACCATTTACAGATTCAACATTCTCACTTGAACACTGATCTAAAAAACGATCATCAACTGGGGGTCTTTTCTCCTTTGCTGCTTCTTCTTCTACAATATTATCATCAGCTGGAGGTTGATGATAGTTGTCCAAAGTTTTCAACATTTCTTCTCTTAAGGAATAGTCAATTGGTGGTAGTTTTGCAAGAATGTCTTCAAACCGTTTCTTGTCGTCTAGGGAGGGGCTTTTCTTCTTCAACTGAAACAGTTTCCGCATCTGGGATTACTATTTCCGGTTCTTCATCGACTATTATTACAGGACTAGGTCTTTAGGGAAAACAAGGCCAGGAGATCCAGTTCTTAAAGCCATTTCCTCTATTAATTGTTGAGTGGTTTTCACTTTAGGCAGTTTTGGTTTTCGTTCTACTTCAGGCTTGATCTCAACCTCTTTTGTATCGCCATTAACACGTGGTGAAATAACACTAGCACTTGGCAAACGAGGCGATACCACTCTAATACGTTTGCTAAGAGGCGCTTCATAGTCTTCCTCTTTTCGAGAACGTTTTGATGTGATGGCCACAGTTTTTACCGTAACTGTCTGAGGTGCATAGCTTGATATGTTCACAGAGTTTAAATTAGCGTCTAACCTGGTAACTGAGCTAGGTCGGCCGGGTCCAGGACTTAATGATTTGGAAGCCACAACCGAGGTCACAAGGCCAGGGGTTCCAGATCGAGAGCTTTGACCTGAAAAACCAATAGCTTTTTGTATTTTGGTTCATCATACGATCCTTAGTTTATAGCACGAATTTCAAACTTAAACCGTTAGAATTGTAACCTAACACCCATATATATTGATGGTGTGACGTCATTATATACTGGCATGATTATAAATGACGTTACAATATAGTTTTTTACATTTAGCATCATTTATGATTGTAACCTACGATAATGACGTCATTCGTCATCTTGCATACAAAGATGCAGATTTTTGTAAAAAATTGGAATTTATTTTAGTATGTGTTTTGTTAATTATAAAAGCAAGTAACTATAGCAATTTTCTTTAATATGAGCCCTTAGAGAGCTGTTTAAATAACAGCTCTCTATGCTGTTCCAGTGTCCCGTTAGCAGCAGGGAAGGAAACAAAATGAGGACACATCAGTGCTACCTATGCAAAAAAATTATTTTCCTTGTTGTTCACGTGGACTCCGATTCCACAGCCCTGGAAAAATGGACACTTCGAAAGCTTAAGGAGGAGATATTTTTTTGGAGGAAATGTCGAAGGATAGTTTTATTTACTCGTTTCAATATATCAAACAATAAGCTATACGATAAAGGTGGTTCGATTCCACTTTCTAAGGCAACAATTGAAGAAAGGGTCTTGTGGCTAAGCCGCATATTAAAAATGAGGGATGATAAATTGCCAAAAAGATTTGGGCTCTTAGCCCTTTCACATGGGGCTAAACGATAAGCAGATCATCCCGGAACAGGTTGAGAAGGAGTCATAAACAATTTTATCCAGCGCGATGTGTGTTTTTTTTTTTGTTGTTGTTGTTGGCAAAATAGGTATCATTATGACTAGAATATTAGAAGTAACGACATTTTTTAATGACATAAAATTTTAATGACATTAAAAATGGCTGTCAAACATGGATGCTTCATTAAATTGAAAAAATTAATTCTTCATTAACTTCTCCATTAGAAGTTCATTAACTTCTTCATAAAGGGTTAAGTACCTTAGATACTTGATTAACTGACCAGATGTCAAAACAACAAGGTGTATGAGAAATATTGCTTAATTCTACTGTCTAAGGCTATAATGGAAGAAAGGTTAATATAGGTCACACTTTAAAGATTATAGCCTACCAAAACCGTGTTTTTTTTTGGCAAATCATATTTTTTGTGCATCATGGTTTGGCAATCGTGCATTTTGAGGCCAAACTAAAAGCAGGACGTGGTCAAACAGAATAAAACAGGTTTTCATAAGAAAAGACCTAAGGGAAGTAATTTCATAGGAGGAAGTGGGGTGAAGTACTGACGAGTGGGTATCGGAGGATCGTTGGTAGTTGTGTTTGTTGTAGGTGGCTTGGTGTTGAGATGAGTCATCAGTAGATATATTTTAACATTCGTAGGGATATTCCAAAAACGTAAGGATGAATGCCAAAAATATGTTTACAGTTGAATGTTAACTTATTTTCTTAATTTAAATTATTTGACAAAGCAAATACTGAAATGAGTTACTACAAGAACATAATAAAATGTAAGAAAGTTCCAATGATGAAGTTTTCGAAAAGCACTGGAGAAATACACATTTTGTATTAATCGCACCACAGAAACAGAGTTTTCCATGTATCCGTGAAATAAACAAGCAGGGTTGCCACCTCTCGTGATTTATCACTACTTTAGTAAATTTTTTTTATCAAGGGCCTAATTTGCCATGGGACAGGGGGAGGGGACAACTGCCCCCTTAAGACCCAGGTTTGCCCCCCCCCCCGATAAAATTAGTTTTTTGCAAAATATCTTGTAAAAATTAAGATAAGCCTGCATAATTTAAGTATCGACAGAAACAGGTCAGTTTTCTTTAGTATATCTTTGCCTTTGTGGTTACACATGACTTATTTTTTTCGATTTTCACTGATATTTTCACTGGATTTGGGAAAATTGGCTCCTTCTTTGCCCCCCCCCCAGGATTTTGACGAAATTACGCCACTGTTTTTTATATTGCCTAAACCAAAAAATCACTAAATCATCACATAAATAACTAGATTATTAAAAAAAAATAACTAAATCTAACAAAAAATCACTAAAATCTAATAATTTTTTCCTCGCTGGATGGCAAACCGGCACTCAAGTCCCTAATAATCTAGTAAAACAAGGTCCTAATAAATTTGTTCCTACTTTGCACGTTAAGTAGAAAAGGATAACGCTATAACAAGCATTTTCCATGTGTTTTTCCCTTATGGGTAACACGTACCGCGTGTATGATAACCCTGATCCTCAAAAGTTGTTCAAATTCTAAAATTAAAAGAGTGAAGGGCGTTATTGACAAACTGGCTAGCCAAGCCTGTTTATCTTTAGATATGATATTCGTGACTAGCGGAAACAGTGGCGGTTCCTCTTGCGCCCAGGGAAAAATCTTGATTAGCACCCCCTCCCCTTTTTCCAACAAAATTTTCAGGCCAAAGTTTGAAACAAATTCTTTTTATGACAAAATATTTTCGATTTATTAATTAATTAATAGTTTTTGTTAAGTTGCTTTTTAAATTAATTATTTAATTATAATTCATTATTTTAATTGAGTTATTATTATTTCATCAATTTATTTTATCAATTAATTAATAATTTATCAATTATTTTTACTTCTAACTCTATCCTCTTCTTTATTTTAATAAAAATAGAATTTCAAAAATTACAAAATGATATAACCATTAGATTATTTACTTGAAATTTTTCGCCCCTATAATTTCTGAGTTCGGGGCAAGTGCCCCAGATTAAAAACACCTCTATTAAAAACGCTGCCGAGTGGAAAGCTACCAGAACAATATTTGCAAAAATACAAGAATTGACCAGACTAGGATAGCAAATCCACTTCGCTAGTGAAAGTGCTACTGGCTAGAGGATTTTAGCATCAAATTCAAATTTCATAAACATGCCTTTAAACAACCTAAAAAACTTCCCTTATGTCTTTGTATTGCAAGGCAATAAATCCATGAAATGAAACAGTGCTTTTAGAAAAAAAAAATCAAAATCATGACTTAGGCCCAAATTATTATGGCGGTGTATTGAGGTAAGTTAATTTTGATGGCAGAAGCATGGCCAATTTTCAAATAGCTTACTTTTCCAGTCAAGGAGTCTGTCTCAATCTTTAACCTTGGGAAGCTTAGTTACTGTGGTAAGTGACATTAACTTTTGGTCAACTGATTTTGATTCAATTCACCAGACTAGAAGCAAAAACAAATGTGAATGCTTCACATTATCCTATTTAATATATTTAATTTAATTATAATTATTTTCAAATTAAAAGCTAGCCTTTAGTTTCATTTCAACTTTTGAGTCTACACCGGTAGTTGCAACCACTTACCATCTGCCAGCTGCATTTCTAAGCAGTATTTGACTATGGTAAGTGGATAGAGACGAAAAAAGTAAAAAAAGGGCGAAGCTATATTATAAATTTCAACCACTCCGGATTTTTCAATGTAGTTTTGCCGACATTTGTAGTCTAATAATACAAGGTCTTCAATTGTGCCCCAGAATAACTTACTTTTTAGTGCAGGTTATCAATTACATACCTGAAATCGTAAGACCGGGACTAAGACTCGCACTGGACCCTAGGGAATCACTTGGAGGACTGACAACAAATTTGTTGTTCAAAGCAGGACTAGAAGCAGGTCGACGAAGAGCTGGACTAAGGACCACCGACACGACCGTATCTGGAGGAGGTCGCTGGAGCATTGGCGATGATGGAAATTGTTTTTATGCCATTTTCGTGTGGCGATTTTGCGAACATGTCTCGCCATTTGCGAATAAGGTCTTTGGCCCGTTTAGCCAAATTTTCATTCGTCGTTTTCTTTCGTAATTCATTAATATGCTTTCCCAATCTGGTGGCCTGAAAATAGAAAATCCTTAATGATTCTAATTAATTAAATATCATTTAATCAACTTTAAACAAAGAGCAAGGGAAAGTTAATGATAATAGTAGCGGGTATTCTACTTTTAAGAAGGCCTCAATCATAAAGATAAGGAATAAAAATTGAATTTTTGCCCCCCCCCTCCCTCCTTAAAAAGTATGTACCTTTGCAAAAAGTCACGTTATCATACTTATTGCTAAGACCAACAGTTTCCTTTTAAGCAGGACTAAAGGATATTAGTAAGGGACAAAGAGGTGAAATTTCAAATTTGTCCCCCTCTCTCAATCAACTATAAGTGAGGGGTAAAGGGAAGTTAACGACAATTGTAGTGGATAGCTACCTCTTACGTAGGCCTCCATGTTACGAATGAGGAGTTAAAAATCGAAAGCCTCCACTTCCCCCGTACCTCCTCAAAAAGGCATGCATGCTCCTAACCAATTACAATATTATCTTTAGGCCTACTCCACCGACGAATACTAACTACTACTAATACTACTGACCAAGTCAGTAGTATTAGTAGTCAATACTACTACCAAGCTACCTGGGCCGCCTCAACCCAACTACCCATGCTCCTCCTCCATCCTAATCTATTTAAAGCTTCCCTTTTTACACACTTCCAAAAGTTGCAATTTCCATTAAATCCTTCCTTATGACCTCATCCTAGCCAATACTAGGACGAACTGTTTTTCTTTTGGTAATTATAGACTTCTAATTTAGGTTGAAATAGATCCCGCCTTAATCAGGACAGAGGATATGGGTAAGGAATAAATGAAATTTCGGTGCTTCCCTTCGACAGCGCCTACTACTACTACTACCACTAACAACTCATCGCAGCACCAAGCCACCCGAAGCAAATAGCCACACACGCTCCTCCTCCGTTCCAATTTATTCAAAACCTCCCTTTTTACACCCTCCTACGAAGTTCCCATTTCCTTTAAATCTTTCTTTATGACGTCCTCCCACCCCAGACGAGGACGACCTGCTTTCAGTTTAGCCCTAGACGGTTGCCGAAAAGAACAATCTTAGGCAATCTTGTCATCCTTCATCCGCACAACGTGCCCTAGCCACCTCAACCTTTCTTTCATTATAGCCCTAGAGAGCGGTATTGAACCAAATTTTTCGTACAGCCAACTGTTTGAAAATACGGTCAGTCAGCCGGGTACCCAGAATAATCCTTAAGTAATTTCTCTGGAAAACATCTAGCAAATCTTCATCTGCTTTTCGAAGCGCCCATGCTTCAGAGCCATATTTGACTCAAGGTAAATTTTGGGTGAAAGAAGATAGGTCTTCCAATTAAATCAAAAATATTAATTTTTCTCCAAGTCAAAAATTCCATTCAATTAGCTGTAAACAAAGGATATAGGAAAGTTAACGACAATAGTAGCAGATAGCTTTCTTTCAAACAAGGATGGGAGTACGACCGAAACTTCAGAGCCCTCCCCCATCACCAGTGCTTCATTAAAATTACATTTTTCTAATGACAACCCAAATAATTATCTTTACTTCAAAGACCTATCTACATTAATGATGAAATTTACTGGTCCGATTCATTTTTTTTCTACCTATAGTAATTTCACTTACTTAAGAAAGGCTTTTGCCAACACTATGTTTAAGCTTTCCTGGATCTAGCAGTGTGTAGTTGAAGTGGTAGTACAATCTATAAGTACAGTATAGTGTAGTGTATTAGCCTATTGCAAGTGTAAGTGAGTAGCATAAGATGTAGTTTCTTTTTAGCAGTACATGCCATTTATGAAATGTTTTCTTTTAAACATATTTTGAGCTAATACCCAGTTTGATCTGTCCGAAACCGGTTTATCTAATTAAACGTCAATGTTCCCCCAATCTCGCAAAATAAGTTGATTCTCGTTGCTTTTGACGAAATACTTATCCTACTTTACCAGCTAAGAAAACCGGCCTCTAGGAATTTTATAGTATTTTGGTACAGTTTTCAAAGCTCTAATTTCGTGTAAATGATTCAGGGTCGTATCCAGTATTTTTTTTTTCGGAAGAGGGGAGGGGGTATAAAAGGATTTTTTGGGGGCAGGGGCTACAAAAAAAACTTTAAAAAACACATCAAAAATTTGTTTATATTCATTTATGTTATGTTTTTACGAGTCAGATAAACATTACAGGGGAGGGGGGGGTCAAACCCCCTACCCCCTGGATATGGCCTTGGATTTATTCCACGGAGACAAACATTTTAACACTGTCTGAGCTGAGGTTCATTAATAATAGTCCTGTAATTTAGGACTGATTGCAAATGTAGGTTAAAAGGTGTTCTCTCCGCCTGTCTCTTTTTTTCCTATATTTTTCTGCATTTGTTTCCGAAAGTGTGTCCCCTAAAAACCTTGGGCCCCTTCGAAGAAATTCCTGCTTAAATGACTGGAATACAGGCTTTTAATAGCTAATGGCTCGTATTTTTTTTTCTGAAACAGAGCCCAGTCAAACACACAGTCACGCGTAGTAACGAATATCCCTGCATAGCTTCCCATATAATTGATTATCTAAATTGTATATCAATAACCACTATAATTACTTCCTAGGGCAAGTATTTTCTCAGTACTATCCATGGACATACGCAGGAGAGGGGGCTTAGACTAAAGACATACCCTTTGTAATTTCATGACTTTTTACGATTTTACCACAATGCTCATATAATTTATATTTCGCGGCTTCTACAAATCTGCCCCTTCTCTGTCTCAGGATCTCATTCATTCTTACTTACCTACCTACTTTTTTTGGCATAAAAAATGAGCATAAATCGTACTTATTTGGCATTTTAGCTCCTCTTTTCCAAATTTAATTCCTATTTAAACTGTTTTTTGACACTTTTTCTGAACTGTGAAAAAAATTTTCATTTTGACACGATTTTCTTCAACATAAAAGCGAACATAAATCGTATTTACTTTCCATTTTTTGGAAAACATTTTGAAATTTATATGACCTACAGACTTTTTTTTCAACCATTTTTCTAAATAATGAAAAAAAAAATTAACATCATTTTCTTCAGCGTAAAAGTGAACATAAATCGTATTTATTTTGCCGTTTCTAGATACTTTTTCAAACTAAATTCCTTTTCCAGTATCAGGAAAATTCAGTAGCAACACAACCATCCCAAATATACCCTTTCATTTGAGCTTTAAACACACTCCTCGAAAGAGGGTATTTCAACAATATTCGTTAGCAGTATTGTCAATTTACACAGGAAACTTCGCCTTTTTTGAAAATAGAACTGACCCAGGCATATCCTGTAGTCCTCGTTATTTTTTAACATTTTGAATAATTCATATTTGAATTGTTTTTTTTTTCTAACTTGACAACTGAAAATAGTTCCAAGAGCGCGTCACAAATAATTTGAAAATAGTTCCCTTCACCGTTCTCGAAACGTTTTTATATATAATTTTAGAGCTATGAATATTGGTGTATATTCAGTGAAAAAATGGTCAGGGCAACACTCCTATTGTTCCAACATGGGTAGCCCCCTTCTCTTGCGCAGTAGTTTTCATTAGTAAACCTTCATTAGCATTGTGATATTTTTTTGTGTTGCTATTGATGTTATGACGAAGAAAAACACACCGTTCAAAATACAAATCGTATTCAGTAAAGCACAAATGACGCTCCGGCCTCTCGAGGGTCTAAGGGGCAGTAGCACCATTCTTATTTGTGGTAATTACTGTTCGTTTTCAAAATTTAATTAGATTATTCACTCTCCTTTCAGCTTGTTTTATGATTCATCTATCCCTCCAATACAGTATCCATAATCTTTATATTTGACTATTTTTTCATTTTAATACCTGTTCGTTTTTAATTTTATTTACTTATTCTTTTATTGTAATATATACTCCTTTTAAACTTAGTTACAATATAACTTGGTTTTGTTTGTTTTAGGTTTTAATGTGGCTCTTTACTTTTCTTTGAGAAACTGTTTTGGAAAACATTGTTTAAATTAATTTGACCTAAAGACATTTTAAACTTTTTTTGTACACTTTTTCTAAATTGTGAAAAGATTTCTTTTGACATCGAAATTAGGGGTTTACCACTCAAAGTTTAATTGCAAAATACAGATGGTACGGGAAACCTTCATTTCCCAAGATGCTTTCTAACAAGAATTGCTATTAATGCAAATCCCTTATCATACTTATATAGCCTAAATAAATTTCTAAGCAACATTTTATACGCAATTGAAAATGGAGGCTTATTTCAAGAAAGTCCACAATGTTTACCAATAGCAGAAGACATACGAGATGCTAAATTTTAAACCAGTAAAATTTTAATTTTTGTTTAAAAGCATTTCTCTTTTTTTGCCAAATTTAAGGCATTTTTGGTGACGCTTCCAACGGAATTTCGATTTTCCAATTTATGATTTTTATCTTCAATGTCAACCACTCAGAAAGAAAAGAGAACTCAAAATTTCAGATTCGTTTTCTTCAAGTTATTAAGATACAAAAACAAACGTATAAAGACACTATATATATATATATATATATATATATATATATATATATATATATATATATATATATATATATATATATATATATAGATATATATATATATATATATAATATATATATATAATATATATATATATATATATATATATATAATATATATATCATATATATATATATATAATATATAATATAATATATATATATATATATATATATATATAATATATATATATATATATATATATATATATATATATATATATATATATATATATATATATATATATATATATATATATATATATATATATATATATATATATATATCATATATATATATATATATATATAATATATATATATATATATCTATATATATATATATATATATATATATATATATATATATATATGTATTACAAAGAAAGGCATCATGTAAGGGGAATGGTGTCCTCTTAGGAAGCTTGGGGTAAGCACAAATGTATATATTGTTAAAGCGAATAAATGCTCACCTCAAGGGCCTCACGCGTGATAGGAGTGACTTCCAGCAGCGATATGACTTCCAAAGCGAGCTGCATGTCGACAACCTAAACCAAATAGAAATGATTATACAGTCAGAATTAAATTATCTAACCAAAGAAAATGGGAAACTTGTGAGGGTCGGATCCCGGCGATTTAAGATGAGAAGACAGAGATTACAAACTACTAGCGCCACTGACAGCGTAGCGTCTTGCGACCCTCATCAAAAAAGTAGAAAATTTTTAAGAAAATTGGATTAGCTTAATATGCAATTCAATGGGATCAAAGCTAAGTTTCTCTGTGAGTAATAAGACAAGTAATAGACAATAAGACAAAGTAATAAGACAAAATAAGACAGAAAAAATGATAAGAAAAAAACAGACACAACGAAAATTAGAGAACTGAAGAATATTATCGTTTTCCAGCCAACCTAAAGCAACATATATTCATGGGTTTTTTGTCCATACTGTTTCACCATTTTTATGATTCATTTACATTTTTCGGCAATTATGCATTGGGAACAGAGGTCTGCTTTCTTAACCCTCCCTTACATTTTAAAGTTCCTGAAGGCAAACACGCAGCAGTTTTGGGTCAAACAAAGTCGCCAAACGCTAGTTGGTGGTGGCGACTTTTCTTTTCAACATTAGGGCCAGTTTCCACTTTAAGAGGTAAGGCAAATGAAAATTCGATTTAAAGAGGTACAGAATCGCTAAATTTACTCCATACAGCTACTACAAAGTTAAGAATAACTCTATTAATGTCAAGACTTGACTTTCAAATGTCAATAATAAATTTAGTTTACTAGGAAATCAAACACCTGCACATTAACAGAATCTGATACAAAATATGTCAAAGTTCACACGTTGCATCCTACTGGGGATTCAACTAACAGAGGTCCGTTGGAGAAAACTTCGAGATACAGAGGTAAACTTTGGCTTGTGGAGGTAAAGTGAAAACTAAACGACGACTTATCCACTGAATTCGAGAGTCGACAGTAGAAAGATAGAAAAATTAATCTTCATATTTTTGTTCCAATTGAGATAAAAGCATTCACGAAATTTCTTTTTTTTATCTTCTTTCGTACTTAGTAAATCTTCCAATCAGTGACAGACGGTAAATACATTGGGGCTTAGATCCCAGAGTATTTTTTTTTTCTCCCTATGTTCATGGGGCTCATAATAGGGATTTAGTCCAATTGACTAATTTCAATTATAAAAAAAATTAAAATTATTTTTTGACAAGCAAAGATATTTTAAGAAACGTCCAACCTTTTCAAATATCAATTTGTTTAAGAATTTTGCGAAGATTGGTAGCAATAAAAAATTTTTTATTTCTCTTTCAGTTTTGTTGTGTTAATCCAAAATTTGATGAAGATTTATTTCCAAACTTTAATATTCGGTTGGAATCTTCAGCTATTTTTTTTGTTTCATGGCTTTTTTTTATTAATCCTTATTTTTAGAGAAGATACTTGTCAATGTTTGGTGTGATCTTCTGATTTCTAATCGAACGAACCCCCTCCAAAGTTTATTCAACCACCCTTTCCATAGGAGGTGTCTCTGAAAAAGAAAAATTGAAGACTCATGGCCTTTACTATAAGCAACGCTATAGCGTTGCCTCTGATCAAGTGATTTTACACTCCAGGTTCAATCTTATTCAGAGTGAAATTCATTCCTTCGGCATGTTACAGCATGCAAACTTGTTTCAAGGCAGGGGCGGATCCAGGATTTTCAGCGGGGGAGGGGGTGTGTGTGGTGTGCAAAATAGGTTGATCCGATAAACTTGCGTTAGGAGTAAGTTTAATTAACTCAAACTTACGTTAATTAAGTAAATTACACTACTTTAGACTACGTTAGGGGGTGGGGTTGCCCCCCTCGCCCTCCCCCTAGATCCGCCACTGTTTCAAGGGGCCCGACAATTTGGAAGGAGGTAAAAATTTGTCAAAGAGCTAAAATGCTATGCAAACCATACATGTTATTACAAAACTCACAATGTTTTGGAAGAAAAAAAGCCAAAAAGGTAATTATCAACTCAAACTGAGAGTCTTTCAATAGTGACTGGGATAAGCAATAACAGAACCAAGAGCGCCACCAGAAAATTTTCCACGGAGGGGGGGGGGGGTGGGAATTCTACCAGGATTGAAATGGAAATGCTTTTCTTTTTTGTTTTATTACATTTTTATAATTATTATTTCTGTTTCCCAGGGGATTCATCGTCACTCGTCCATCCCTGTGGTGCCTTCAAAACTGAATATCATAGGCAGCGCGCTAGCGCTGCCTAATTAAAGAACGACGTGGGCACAATGTGTTTTTTTTTCTCCATACCCGGGCACTTCGTATCGAAGGAGTTGTCGTAGAAAGTTCAAAAAGGGCTCATTCGATTGCAAATTGGAGTGGCTAGTGCCCTTTTTAATAGTCGAAAGTGATTGGAGGGCAACTAGCCCCCCACGCCTATCATTCCCCCAAACACATCCAATCAAAATTTTGAGATAGCCATTTTGTTCAGCGTAGTTGATTTCCCGATAGAAAATATCTTTTTGAGGAGGACACTCCTCCACAACCCTCGGGGCAAGGGTTTTAAGTTATGCCCCGGGGGCATACAAGGTTTTTATAGAAGGCGTTGTCGTAGTAGAACTTCAAAAAAGGCTCATTCGATTGGAAATTCAAATGGCTAGTGCCAATTTTAATAGTCGAAATTGATTGGAGGGCAACTAGCCCCCCCCCCCTCCCATCATTCCCCCAAAACACATTCAATCAAAATTTTTAGATAGCTATTTTGTTCAGCGTAGTTGATTTCCAGATAGAAAATATGTTTTTGAGGAGGACACTCCCCGACAACCCTCGGGGCAAGGGTTTTAAGTTATGCCCTGGGGGCATATAAGGTTTTTTATAGAAGGCGTTGTCGTAGAAACTTCAAGAAAGCTCATTCGATTGGAAATTCAAAGGGCTAGTGCCCTTTTTTAATAGTTGAAAGTGATTGGACGGTAACTAGCCCCCTTTCACGCCCACCTTTTCATAGGCAGCGCGCTAGCGCTACCTAAGTAAAGAATGATGTAGGTACAATGTGTTGTTTTTTGTTTTGATTTTTTCCTCCATACCAGGGCACTTCGTATCGAAGGAGTCATCGTAGAAACTTCAAAAAGGGCTCATTCGATCGGAAATTGGAGTGGCTAGTGCCCTTTTTAATAGTCGGAAGTGATTGGAGGGCAACTAGCTCCCCCCCACACCCATGATTCCCCCAAACACATCCAATCAAAATTTTGCGATAGCCATTTTTTTCAGTGTAATTGATTTCCCGATAGAAAATATGTTTTTGAGGAGGACACTCCCCCACAACCCTCAAGGACATGGTTTTAAGTTATGCCCTGGGTGCATATAAGGTTTTTTTATAGAAGGCGTTGTCGTAGAAACTTCAAAACAGGCTCATTCGATTGGAAATTCAAAGGGCTAGTACCCTTCTTAATAGTCGAAAGTGATTGGAGGGCAACTAGCGCCCCCCCATGCCCATCATTCCCCAAATACATCCAATCAAAATTTTGAGATAGCCATTTTGTTCAGCGTAGTTGATTTCCAGATAGAAAATATGTTTTTGAGGAGGAAACTCCCCCACAACCCTCAGGGCAAGGGTTTTAAGTTTATGCCCTGGGGGCATATAAGGCTTTTATAGAAGGCGTTTGTCGTAGAAACTTCAAAACAGGCTCATTCGATTGGAAATTCAAAGGGCTAGTACCCTTTTTAATAGTCGAAAGTGATTGAAGGGCAACTAGCCCCCGCTGCCAAGCCCATCATTCCCACAAACACATCCAATCAAAATTTTGAGATAGCCATTTTGTTCAGCGTAGTTGATTTCTAGATACAAAATATGTTTTGAAGAGGACACTCCCCCACAACCCTCAGGGCAAGGGTTTTTAAGTTATGCCCTGGGGGCATATAAGGTTTTTATAGAAGGCGTTGTCGTAAAAACTTCAACAGGCTCATACGATTGGAAGCTCATAGGGATAGTACACTTTTTAATAGTCGAAAGTGATTAGAGGGCTAACAAGCCCCCCCCCCACGCCCATCATTCCCCAAACACATCCAATTAAAATTTTGAGATAGCCATGTTGTTCTATGGCTAGCCATGTTGCCATGTTGTTGGAGCCACGTTGTTGACGTACTGACAAATCGTTTGTTGCTTGGTTGCTGCAGGGCCATACGTTTTCCCCAAAGGAACTTTGGGGCTTACAAGTATTACTTACAAATCGTTTGTTGCTCGCTTGCTGCAGGGCCAGACGTTTTCCGCGTTTTCCCAAGGAACTTTGGGGATTATCAGTCTGTTTTTGTTTTACGGTTATCGGAGGAAAAAAAAAGAAGTTGTGAGGTTTTTTTGGCTCTTCTGAAAATTTGTAGTCACGGAGATGCGACCTTTTGATACCCGACTGACGATGTTGCTGTTCACTTTGCAACCCTAATTTTCAGTTAAACATCTAATCAAGTATCCAGCATCTAACCGAACAGATAATTTATGATGAACAAACTTTTCTCAGCCTAATCAGATCGAGACCTGGTGAGAAAAATTTATGAAAATCACTAGCATTGCGTTGAACTGGTCACAATCCTCGAAATTTGAAAGACAGATCCACGTAGTTAGCTGTCAATAACCCTTGATTAATGGCAAACGGAATGTCCTGCTGTCAGTGGCGTAATTTCGTCAAAATACTAGGGGGGGGGGGGGGGCAAAGTCTGGAGCCAATTTTCCCAAATCAAGTGAAAATGGCAATAAAAACTGAAAATGAGCCATTTGGTACCATAAAGGTACTATATAGTACTATAAAGATACTTTATACTAACGTAAAGGTAAATATATACTAAAGATAAACTGATCCCTTTCCGTTGAATGCTTGAATTATGCAGGCTTATCTTAGTTTTGACAAGATTTTGAAGAAACTATATTTCAGCTGGGGGGGGGGGGCAAACCGAGGTCTGGGAGAAGTAGTTGCCCACTGTTCCATAGCAAATTACGCCCCTGCTTACTGTACGTAAAGGACTGCTGCACCTAACAGTCCAAATCCTTTCTTAAACTTCGTCCTTGAGCTGTTTTATCTCTTTTTTTGGCTGGCAAACTACAAGCAAGTTGTCTCTCTCAAGTGCTTTCAAGCACGATGAGGTGTGATGACTGCGAGAGTGAAGCAGCAACACGGATCTTACACCAAATTTTCTTGGCGACAGACCAATAATAAAACTTAAAAAAATATTTAAGGGAAAAATAAATAAAACTTTGGATTGTGTTGAGTACCTCTGACCCCAAATTATTCATGTTGACGGGTTAATGAAGAGAAATTTTAAGGTGTTTCTTCTTTTTTTTTTGAGCCTCATTTTATTGTGGAAAATGCTTGATCAGAATGACAAGCCGAACTTTGACGAAGAAAGAGTTGTATACGGCTCACAGCGACAGGTTTGGGACTCGACGAAGTGAAACGGTGATATTTTAACTTACACCGTTTGATCCTCCGCAATTTTCCCAGATAAGTAAGCTAACTGAGTTCAGTACGAACTGCCTACCAAGATGTACCTCCATTAGAGGGATGTGACTTATCCCCAAGATCATTGTTTAGTCAAGAGTGTATACTGCAAATCTTGTATTTTACAGAAAACAATTATCCTCTTCATTTAGCTACAGTCCTTTATTTTTTGGTATCTCTTCATCAAGAGGTTGGATTTCTTTCCAGCTCATCAGATTTATTTCATAGTTTTTCGTCACAGATGAAAAAATGTACTAATTTACGAAAAAACCAAGCAATTTTTGTTGATATCAGGAGCTTTTTAGTTTTTATAATTTTTACTGAAAAAAATTATCAACGAAATTTCTGAGTTTAGTATTAATATTTTGCTGAAAGCTCAAAGGTAAAACCAGTCACAAATGTTTTCATATTTTGCAAAAGAAAAACTACAGACTTCAGTCCAATTTAACAACAAAAACTTTGATTTCTTCAGAAAAATCGCGATAAGTTGCGGTTTCCGCCATTTTCAAATTTACTCCAATTATAACTCGGTAAAGCCAACATCAATAAAAGTTATGACTAGTCGTATATTCTCTGTATTTCCGTAACTTACCTCCTATGAAGTAAGAAAAAAAAGTTGCTTCTATAACTGTGATCAGTAAGATCCACAAAAGGAATCTATCTCATTTAAAAGGCATATCACACTTTGGGATGAAGGGGGAGCGTGCGTAGCTGTGTTGGCCTCAGGTAGTGGTAGTAGTAGTAGTATCACACTGGCCCTTTTTTGGGGCACAAATAAACATTAGGCAATAACAGAAATATTTCTGTATAATACGTTCGGCTTTGGATAACCGAGCTAATTGATGGCGAAGTTACTTTATTTTCCTCCATTACGGATTTTAGTTTCAGATGGCGTTGTATAATCGACAGTAAAATCTAATGGAGACCGCTCTTTTAGAGCTATGCTTTGTTCAGAAGTAGAGAAATCTAGATTTAAAAAAAAAAAATAAGAAGCAGAACAGAGAAACTGTCAAAATAGCCAAAAATGTAGCCTATTATATTATTGTCAGATTTTGCAGCCTTATCTCCTCTATCTCTTACGAAATGATCTCCCTTTGCAAGTGTAACCAATAAAGATTCAGTAGAAGAAAAAACATTTAATTTTCAAAAAGACGTATCAGCAGTGGTGTCAACTGGGAGGGGGTAAGAGTAAATACCTCAGAGAAAATGTAAATGGTAAAGATTCCCTTGAAGAATCCACCTCATTTTCAATAAGACGTATCGGCAGTAGCGTCAATTAAGGGGTGGGATCATTTGCCCCCCCCCCCCCAAAAAAAAAAATCCTACCTTACCTAGATTTTGAAAAATAACTTTTTAAGTTATTTCTCATTGAGAAATGGCTATTTTGGTGTTTTCATTGAGAAAACAAACAAAATTACCCCCCCCCCCCCCCCCTATCTTAAGCTTTGAAAAAATACATTTTGTCCCTTTGTCAGTTGACACCAATGCGTATCAGATGCGTCTTTTTGTTTTATAGCAAGAAGATACATCACATAATAGAAACTCAGTTTGCAAACCGTTTTTTTGACTTGACCACTCAAGCTAATTACAATTCATTCAATTTTCCTCCTCAAGAAGTGAGTTTTAGTTTGAAAAGTAAATAGATGGCTGTATATATTTGTCGATGAAAAACTTTGAGTTTCTGCTCTTTAGCAGTTATGCTTTGCTGAGACGTAAAAAAGAGGAACTCGAGAGAAAAAAAGAAAAAGAAAGAAAGAGAAACTGTGAATGTAGAAAACTTTGATCACATTATTATTGCGCAAAATTTCGTTACACAGACATCGCACAATTGGATTATTTTGTCATCATTTTGCAAATATTACAATAGAGCTTAATGCTATTTGGCCAGAGAATTGGGAAATGAGATAGAAGGCCAATTAAGTAGGGTTTCCTGTGGCTTCCTTTCGTCTTTTCTATACATCATTGACGCCAATTACCCTAAACTTGGGGGGGTAGGATTTTCTCCTGATTTTTCATAATTAAGATACAAGAAAAGGTACTTTTCGAAATCTATGGAGGGGTGGGGGGCAGTTTTTCAAAACAAAATTAATGTTGGGGGAGGGAAAAAATCTAATTGCCCTCTTCACTCTACACCCTATTTGGTACTTATCTCTACCTGATTAATTACTATAAAAATCTAGACATCTGCATTTCTAATAAAATATACAATAAAAAACTCTGCTTAAAAAAACGCATCTTATAATTGAAAATACGCTATCACAAAAATTCGTCAAAACAATTTTAGTTTACAGAATGGAAAATTTTTTCGATGGCAAAGAAATGAACATAGCCCATAGTGCACATAAAAAAAATAGCAACCCCCAATAAACCGTACTACCAGAAAACACAACAAGAACCTTTCCCACCAAATACGATTTCAGCAGCGTTCACGCAATAGACCAGGCTCCTAACTCTTTGAATCTGATTGGTCAAAAGTCAACAACAGCGTCCAATTCTCAACTCGCAATTCCCCTCATTTGTAAAAAAAAAACCCTTTTTTTTTTTTTTATCTTTTTTATTGAGAAAAACAACAAATTGCCCCTCCCCCCCCCCGTAAATCTTCGTGAATTGGCTCTCCGGGTATTTGACTGCAATATAGCCCGAAAAAAAAACATTCTGAAGTGCGACAAAGTTCCAGAACTTTCGGCCTGCACTAATTCAAATGACGGCGTGTGGCTACACAATATAAATTTTACTGAAGAGTCAGAAAATAAGTTATTTTTTTAATTTTGTCCAAAAGGAACTTGTTCATAAAAGGAAGTTTTTTAGGAATCTCAGATATGAAAAAAAATCATATCAAAAGCTTCATTTCTACTCTCTATGTAGGCGAGGAGGAGAAGAGGAGAGTTAGGTAAAAAAAGAGGAAGCTTCTAAATACCTTAGAAGCCAAGGTGTGCCAATTAAAAAAGAAAGGAAGAAGGATTAAACCAATTGATTTTTAACTTGCTTTATTCGAGGCGTGGGAGGGGGAGGGGATGAAATACCTTAGAAGCCAAGTTAAAAAAAAGAAAGGAAGAAGGATTAAACCAATTGATTTAACTTGCTTTATTTGAGTGCTGAGGGGGGGATGGAAATTCAACTGTCCAAAAATGCAACATATTGGCCAGGGGCGCCAACTCACAATATACGATGGGGGATGATCATTTGGAAACTGTACTGCCATCTGACAACTGGAAACTGACAATTTGAAAAAAACATAATCATCATTTGGAAACTGTAAAATGTCTGCCCCAATAGAATAATTTTTCTCTTAAGGAACGTTCTTTGAAAGTATATAGTTTTAAAGTATTGAAGAAATAGTTTGAAATAGGAGAGAGGAGGGAAAGAAAAGAAGACATTTATCAGTTTTGACGCGTATATGATGTTAAAGCAAGGAAAATATACAAATAACACCTAACCCCTAAATCTACTGTTATCCAACATTAGTTGGATATATGCTTTATTCGAGTTAATGAGTAATACAATTTCTAGTTTACTCAAATTTATACCTAGCATGAATTTGAAATTTCCTAGAAGCGAGGGTTTCAAAAAACATCTCTTTCAAAGGAGAAGAGCGGTTTTGCCTCTTAACCTTAGCGTAGCTGATGCTGGTGGAAAGTGAACCCCTCTAAAATGAGGATATACATTTTCTGATTATTTAATCTTATCTATAAATTTCCTTTACGAAAAAATAAAGAAAATGACCAATCAGTGGGAAGCCATTATCAGCGGCTACCCAAAAACGTACTTATATCTTGAATTATTCAATCTAACTATCAAAGACAAATATTAAAGACGAAGTGTCATTTTCTACCTTAAAAAATACGAAAAATTAATTCAAGCTTTTATTTTGGCCAGGCAAGTATGTGAGGGGTATGGAGGGGGAGGGGTCAGACCCGTTGCCCACCTTTTTATGTTTCAGTGTTATTTTCTGTTTGATTTGTGAATCCCTTTTTTCTTTTATTTTGTATTACCGCTTTTTTTCTTTTTTCTGTATGAGCGGGGCAACAATAAATTATTATTATTATAGTTTCACCAATTTATTCAGAGTTGCTCCCCCCACAAAAAAAAAAAAAAAAAAAAAAAAAAAAAAAAAAAAAAAAAAAAAAAAAAAAAAAAAAAAAAAAAAAAAAAAAAAAAAAAAAAAAAATCCTAAGAGAATATGACTACTTTTGAACTTGGAATACAGCAAATCTATACCACAATTGCTTCATATACATTTAATTTATTTTTTTGCTAGTAAGTCTTTTCTCAATCTAGGTGCAGCTTTCCTGTTTTTACAAAAGGTCAGCAGCGTCAATGGGGGATATAGGGGGCACATGCCCACCAATTCCCTTCCCTAGATTTTGAAAAAGACATTTTTATGAGGATAATTTTTCTCTTTTGTTATTTTTTTGTATTGAATTAATTGAGCAAAACAACAAATTTATCTCCCCCAAAATTTTCGGGACGCCACTGCGACAGACGGATTTTACCTCTCATTCCACCGTCCACGCGTTAGAAATATTAATGGTCCTAGGGTTCGAAAATTATTTTCAGGTATTTCTAGAAATTAGAAGTTTTGGATTTTTTGGACTTACTTCTGGTTCTTTTACTATGTCTTTATATTTTTTGAAACAAAAGAAAGGTTAAAAAAAATAATTGTTTGGATGCAATTGTCAGTTTTGGGACTTTAGATATACTTCTTCTACAATCTTTAAAAATCTCTATTGTTTTGTATTTTTGGCTCATCAGAATTAGGAAAAGGGATTTTTGAGACTGAATATGTTAATTGAGGAATTCAGGGATTTTAAAAACTCAGAAGTTGAAATATTGTCTCAGCATTTCATACAAGAAACAAAAAACTGGGATATTTCTTTTAGCCAAAAAAAGTATGTTTTGTTAATTAAGTAATCCAATAGAGCTAGAAAAATAATCCGGATTGTAAAATTCGCTCCCTTATCAGCAAGTGGAAACACTGCCCTCAGCAGTGCACAGTAATAAAAAACATAAGAAAAAAATGTTTTTACAAGTAAAATAAATAGCTCTAGGCTACTTCTTTTAGGAGCAGAAAATCTAATATTCATAAATGAATTAACTGATGTGAATGAAATATTAACAAATCCTTCTACGTATCACGTCATTCAGATCAATGACAAAAAAGAACAGAAGATTTTGAGAATCAGAAAGGTCACCTAGAAACGCTGTCCCCAAGTATCAGAAAAAGGATGCTTCTTTTAGGTTTAGAGGAGCAAATTTTCATAAATCAACAGAACCATTTTTCAGTCCCAAATCAGAAGACTTTCCATTTTCACACAAAAAAAAAAAGCAAAAAAAAAAAAAGGCCTATTTAAAAGCATTAAAAACAAACTATGAAATAAAAAAAAGGGATTAGAATTAATTCAAACCAGTACATTGAGATGGGGCTTGAATGGGATAATATAAAAGATATATTATCGGGTCAGTATCCCAGGTCAATTGCAAAAAAAAAGTGGTAACCTCGTTAAAATGTTCATGTGTTCAGTGAAACATAAGTTAAGGCCAAACCTTTTTAGGTAGCCTCAACTTCGGCCAGCCCGTCTAGGGGCAAAAGAAAAGCAGAGGTCGGTCGTACCCGAATAAGTAGGATGGGGAGGATGTCGTAAGGAAAGACTTTTAAGGGAGATGGAACTTCTGGGAGGGTTGTGTAAAGGGAGGTCGTTGATTAGGAACTGGGAGGAGAGAGCAGCCGTGCGTAGCTGTGTTGGCCTCAGGCCGGCTTGGCGAGCGCTACAGTAACTTGCTAGTAATAGCAGTAATTTCAGATCACAGGAAAAAACTTGTATATCAATTCAAGCTAAATACTAAAAAACCTATTACTTTTATAAACGAGGTTATTAGCAAACATATTTGGCTATGGTAATTTACAGAGTGTTAAGTGACATTTTTTGAAAAAAAAAAAATAATAAAACGATACTATATTAACATATTACCACCGATGGTTATAATATAAAATATTATTCTCGCATGCATAACTCTTAGTAAAGAATCTAGAGTAAAACATATTTGCCTACGGTAAACTAAAAGGGTGATGTGACTTTTTTGCAGAAATGACACTTGATTACGTTAAAAATGGTATTTTATTATTTTACTAACATTTTTTTATCATGCATATTATAATATTATAAGAATTTTTTTTGGCTGTTTTAAAGTGGATCTATCAAAAACCCCAAAAAAACAATTAAAAAATTAATATTCAAAAAAAAACAAAAAAAAAAAAGTTCTATTTTTTTTTTTTTTTTTAAAAAAAAAAAAAAAAAAAAAAAAAAAAAAAAAAAAACAAAAAAAAAAAATAAAAAAAAACACAAAAAAAACAAAAAAAAAAAAATAAAAAAAAAAAAAAAAAAAAGTGGATTATTCAAACAGTATTATATTCAATATTATCATCTTATAGTACAATATATTCATATTATGATACTATACCGTATTGCTCTTAACAATTGGTATAGAACAAAAAACATTTGGTTGCACGTTACTCAAAAGGATGTTACGTGGGACATTTTTCGATTATTTATATTATATTATTTTTAGTAATTAAAAGCTAAAAATCAAAACTAATTGGCTGCAATGCTTGAAAGGGGTTATGTGACATTCATTTCTGGAATCTGATATTCTGTTCAATCAATAACATTACTGATATCATTAATTGTACATATTAATGATATTTCAAGGAGACCCCAATAAAATCAGCACGTTCAATCGGACTGACTCAGTCTGTTTTCAGTAAATTGTTTTTGATTTTCAATATTTTTTAGAAGTTCCCGCTTTTATCACTTTTCTAGAAATTATTTTTGTTTCAAAATTATTTGAGCATAACATAAGTTTGTCCTAGCCAAAATACCTTGATCAAAACAACTGGTCGCTAATGATGGTATAAAGAAGGATAAAATTTAATTTTTTATTTTCTTAAGTTTTCCTTTACAATTTGTTATCGTAAGAAATCAAAACCGTTTAAATTACCATAGCCCTATTTATGCACAGGGCCAAGCATACTGACTTACTAATTTTCAGGGCTGTGGTTTAGCACAAATTTTCCCAAAATAAAATTGGGTTCTTCAAAATTTCCCCACCAATTTAGGTTAAAAAGTATTAACGATTTGATAACTTACCTCAACGTTCATGCATTTAGAAATATTAATTCTCTGGGATATTTTGAAGCACCGACATCTTTTTCTTGGGGGGGTGGTGGGCTAATAACTAGTGGATATTGGAAGAAACTATTTAGAGTTTTAGGAGTCTTCGAAACGATACAAATATATTGCTAACTCTAGATTCACATAGTTTTGTTTCCACGAATACTACTACTACTACTACTAACAACTCATCGCAGCACCAAGCCGCCTGAGGCCAACACAGTACGCACGCCCTCCGTCCTCCACCCCAATCTATTCAAAGCCTCCCTTTTTACACCCCCGCCCACGAAGTTCCCATTTCCTTTAAATCTTTCTTTATGACGTCCTCCCAACCCAGACGGGGACGACCTGCTTTCCGTTTAGCCCTAGATGGTTGGCCGAAAAGAACAATCTTCGGCAATCTGTCATCCTTCATACGAACAACATGCCCTAACCACCTCAACCTTTCTTTCATTATAGACCCTAGAAAGTGGTATTGAACCACATTTTTTTCGTATAGCCTATTGTTTGAAATACGGTCAGTCAGCCGGGTACCCAGAACAATCCTAAAGCAATTTCTCTGGAAAACATCTAGCAAATCTTCAATCCGCCTTCTTTTCGGAGCGTCCATGCTTCAGAGCCATATTTGACCACTGTCATCACTGTAGCTTCTAAGATTCTAATCTTGGTTTGCAGACTTATCTTCCTATTCTTCCAGACTTTTTTTAAACTGTGAAAAAAACACCCTGAGCCTTGGCTATTCTATTTTTAACATCTTCACTGCTCCCACCATCTTTTACTAATAATACTACCAAGAGGTAAGTGAAACTGCCACTCCACCTGATCATCTTTTCATTACCCAAACGTCACCTTTTCATCTTCACTTATTCCTAGCCTTAGTGACTTGGTCTTCCTAACATTAATTTTCAAAACCAATACTAGCCACCCTGAACGAATAAATGGTTGGTTTTGTGCTTTACATAAAATGTCCTCTGTATTCTACTGCAAAAGATTCTTGCGTCATCAAAACGAAGATTAAGTAAAAAATGACGGTTTTTTTTTAACGGCTATATTGAAGTATTCCAACTGATACATCTTGTTCCAGCGAAAAAAAAAATAGAAAAAGTTTGCATTTAAATGTGTGTGATACACTGATTTTGGCGTAATACGTTTGCTTTTCTACTGAATACAGTAAGAAAACAGTTAAAAAATGTCAAAAAAAACACAGCTACGTGAATCTCGGGTTAGGGGAGCGAATTGTTCAAAATTGGATGTTTAGGTTTGAAATCTAGAGTTTATAAGTTAGAGTACAGGAGCAAAAAAAAATAAAAAAAAAACCTTTATTCTTCTAATAAATTAGTTTGATAAAATTTGACCCTTCTGAGGCTTTTCACTCTCTCCCAAAGGTTAAACCAAACAGGGGGATCAGCTCTTAAAGTTTATTCAGAGTTGGGGTTACGCCTCCGAGACTTCGGGATGAAAGTCAAATTCTAGCTTCTAGACTCCTAAATTCTAGGACAGACCGTGTTTTTGATTGGTGGAAGCTCCACAGCCCTGCTAATTCTTCACAACTTGATAAATTAAAGTGAACAAATTGACTATAAACTAACGAAATTTTAAATTGCACCTAATTAAATAGTAACATAAGGCCATATCAACAAATTCACCGTTCAATGTTTCAACGCTATAGATTTCATCCCATTTATGGAAGTTTTTCGAAGAGTCCATATTACCATTTACAGATTCAACATTCTCACTTGAACACTGATCTAAAAAAAACGATCATCAACTGTGGGTCTTTTTCTCCTTTGCTGCTTCTTCTTCTACAATATTATCATCAGCTGGAGGTTGATGATAGTTGTCCAAAGTTTTCAACATTTCTTCTCTTAAGGAATAGTCAATTGGTGGTAGTTTTGCAAGAATGTCTTCAACCGTTTCTTGTCGTCTAGGGAGGGCTTTTCTTCTTCAACTGAAACAGTTTCCTCCCGCATCTGGGATTACTATTTCCGGGTTCTTCATCGACTATTATTACAGGACCTAGGGTCTTTAGGGTAAAACAAAAGGCCAGGAGATCCAGTTCTTAAGGCCATTTCCTCTATTAATTGTTGAGTGGTTTTCACTTTAGGCAGTTTTGTTTTCGTTCTACTTCAGGCTGATCTCAACCTCTTTTGTATCGCCATTAACCACGTGGTGAAATAACACTAGCACTTGGCAAACGAGGCGATACCACTCTAATACGTTTGCTAAGAGGCGCTTCATAGTCTTCCTCTTTTCGAGAACGTTTTGATGTGATGGCCACAGTTTTTTATATACCGTAACTGTCTGAGTGCATAGCTTGATATGTTCACAGAGAGTTTAAATTAGCGTCTAACATGGTAACTGAGCTAGGGTCGGCCGGGTGTCCAGGACTTAATGATTTGGAAGCCACAACCGAGGTCACAAGGCCAGGGGTTCCAGATCGAGAGCTTTGACCTGAAAAAAATCCAATAGCTTTTGTATTTTGGTTCATCATACGATCCTTAGTTTATAGCACGAATTTCAAACTTAAACCGTTAGAATTGTAACCTAACACCCATATATATTGATGGTATGACGTCATTATATACTGGCAATGATTCTAAATGGTGCACGTTTATAATATAGTTTTTTACATTTAGCATCATTTATGATTGGCTAACCTACGATAATGACGTCTTCGTCATCTTGCATACGAAGATGCAGAGATTTTTTGTAAAAATTGGAATTTATTTTAGTAATGTGTTTTGTTAATTACAAAAGCAAGTAACTATAGCATTTTCTTTAATATGAGCCCTTAGAGAGCTGTTTAATAACAGTACTCTCTATGCTGTTTCCAGTGTCCCGTTAGCAGCAGGAAGGAAACAAAATGAGGACACATCAGTGCTACCTATGCAAAAAAATTATTTTTCCTTGTTGTTCACGTGGACTCCGATTCCACAGCCCTGGAAAAATGGGACACTTCGAAAGCTTAAGGAAGATTTTTTTTGGAGGAAATGTCGAAGGATAGTTTTTATGTTTTTTGTTTACCTCGTTTGAATATATCAAAGAATAAGCTATACGATAAAGGGTGGTTCGATTCCACTTTCTTAAGGCAACAATTGAAGGCAAAATTAAGAAAGGGGTCTTGTGGCTAGAAGGGCCGCATGGTTAAAAAATGAGGGAATGATAAATTTGCCAAAAAGATTTGGGCTCTTAGCCCTTTCACATAAATGGGCGGACTAAACGATAAGCAGATCATCCGGAAACAGGTTGAGAAGGAGTATACGTCATAAACAAATTTTATCCAGCGCGAAGTGGATGGTGTTTTTTTTTTTTTTTTTTTTTTGTTGGCAAAATAGGTATCATTATGACTAGAATATTAGAAAGTGACGACATTTTTTAATGACATAAAAATTTTTAATGACATTTAAAAATGGCTGTCAAACATGGATGCTTCATTAAATTGAAAAAATTAATTCTTCATTAACGTCTCCATTAGAAGTTCATTAACTTCTTCATAAAGGGTTAAGTACCTTAGATACTTGATTAACTGACCAGATGTCAAACAACAAGGTGTATGAGAAATATTGCTTAATTCTACTGTCTAAGGCTATAATGGAAGTATGGAAAGAAAGGTTAATATAGGTCACACTTTAAAGATTATAGCCTGCCAAAACCGTGTGTTTTTTGTTTTTGGCAAATCATATTTTTTTGTGCATCATGGTTTGGCAATCGTGCATTTTGAGGCCAAACTAAAAGCAGGACGTGGTCAAACAGAAATAAAACAGGTTTTCATAAGAAAAGACCTAAGGGAAAGTAATTTCATAGGAGGAAGTGGGGTGAAGTACTGACGAGTGGGGGGGGTATCGGAGGATCGTTGGTAGTTGTGTTTGTTGTAAGGTGGCTTGGTGTTGAGATGAGTCATCAGTAGATATATTTTAACATTCGTAGGGATATTCCAAAAAAGCGTAAAGGATGAATGCCAAAAATATGGTTTACAGTTGAATGTTAACTTTTATTTTTCTTAATTTAAATTATTTGACAAAAGCAAATACTGAAATAGTTACTACAAGAACATAATAAAATGCTAAGAAAGTTTCCAATGATTAAGAGTTTTCGAAAAAAGCACTGGAGAAATACACATTTTGTATTAATCGCCACCTACAGAAACAGAGTTTTTCCCATATATCCGTGAAATAAACAAGCAGGGGGGTTGCCACCTCTAGATTGAATTATCACTACTTTAGTAATTTTTTTTTATCAGGGGCGTAATTTGCCATAGGACAGGGGGAGAGGACAACTGCCCCCTTAATACCCAGGTTTGCCCCCCCCCCCCCCCAACCGATAAATTAGTTTTTTTTCTTTTTTGCAAAATATCTTGTAAAAATTAAGATAAGCCTGCCTAATTTAAGTATCGACAGAAACAGGTTCAGTTTTCTTTAGTATATCTTTGCCTTTGTGGTTACACATGACTTTTTTTTCGATTTTCACTGATATTTTCACTGGATTTTGGGAAAATTGGCTCCTTCTTTGCCCCCGGCCCCCCGCCCACCCCCCCCCCCCAGGATTTTGACGAAAGTTACGCCACTGTTTTTTATATTGCCCTAAACCAAAAAATCACTAAATCATCACATCAAATAACTAGATTATTAAAAAGAAATAACTAAATCTAACAAAAAAAATCACTAAAATCTAATAATTTTTCCTCGCTGTATGGCAACACCGGCACTCAAGTCCCTAATAATCTAGTAAAACAAGGTCCTAATAAATTTGTTCCTACTTTGCACGTTAAGTAGAAAAGGATAACGCTATAACAAGCATTTTCCATGTGTTTTTTCCCTATATGGGTAACACGTACCGCGTGTTATGATAACCCTAATCCTCAAAAAGTTGTTCAAATCTAAAATTAAAAGAGTGAAGGGGCGTTATTGACAAGCTGGCTAGCCAAGCCTGTTTACCTTTAGATATGATATTCGTGACTAGCGGAAACGTGGCGGTTCCTCTTGCCGCCCAGGGCAAAATCTTGATTAGCACCCCCTCCCCTTTTTCCAACAAAATTTTCAGGCCAAAGTTTTCTTTTATGACAAAATATTTTCGATTTATTAATTAATTAATAGTTTTTGTTAAGTTGCTTTTTAAATTAATTATTTAATTATAATTCATAATTATTTTAATTGAGTTATTATTATTTCATCAATTTATTTTATCAATTAATTAATAATTTATTATTTATTATTTTTACTTCTAACTCTATCCTCTTCTTTATCTTTAATAAAAATGAAATTTCAAAAATTACAAAATGATATAATATACCATTAGATTATTTACTTGAATTTGTTCGCCCCTATAAGTTATTTCTGAGTTCGGGGCAAGTGCCCAGACCTAAAAACACCTCTATTAAAAACGCTGCCACGAGTGGAAAGCTACCGAACAATATTTGCAAAAATACAAGAATTGACCAGACTAGGATAGCAATCCACTTCGCTAGTGAAAGTGCTACTGGCTAGAGGATTTTTTTTAGCATCAAATTCAATTTCATTTTGTTTACATGCCTTTTATTGAACTTTTAACAATGAGATTCTAATTTTTTGATGTTTACTTCCTTATTGTCTTTGTTATTGTTTTTTTTTAAGGCATATAAATCTTTTTCTTTTATTTATATTTTTTTTTTTTTTTATTTTTTTTTTAACAGTGTTTTTTTTTTCAGAAAATTCAAATTTCAAAACATGCCTCAAAAACTCATGACTTTGTAGGCAGGCCAATGACCAATTGTTTTTATTATGGTTCTTAGTGTGTCATTGAGGTAAGTTTTAATTTTGATGGCAGAAGCATGGCCAATTTTCAAATAGCTTACTTTTCCAGTCAAGGAGTCTGTCTTCAATCATTTAACCTTGGGAAGCTTAGTTATACGTGTTGGTAAAGTGACATTAACTTTTGGGGGGGTCAAACTGATTTTGATTCAATTCACCCAGACTGACACAAGCAAAAAACAAATGTGAATGCTTCAATTTCATCCTATTTAATATATTTAATGTTAATTACGAATTTATTTCAAATTAGTGTAAAATTAAAAGCCTCAGACTTTAGTTTCATTTAAACTTTTTGTCTACAAAGCCCTAGTTGCATTTCAACTTGTGAGTCTACACGGTAGTTGCCACCATCTTACCATCTGCAGCTGCATTTCTAAGCAGTATTTGACTATGGTAACGTGGATTAGAGGACGAAAAAAGTAAAAAAGGCGAAGCTATATTATAAATTTCAATCACTCCGGATTTTTCAATGTAGTTTTGCCGACATTTGTATCTAATAATCAAGGTCTTCAATTGTGCCCCAGAATAACTTACTTTTTAAGTGCAGGTTATCAATTACATACCTGAAATCGTAAGACCGGGACTAAGACTCGCACTGGACCCATAGGAATCACTTGGAGGGACTGACAACAAATTTGTTGTTCAAAGCAGGACTAGAAGCATCGTCGACGAAGAGCTGCGACTAAGCGACCACCGACACGACCGTATCTGGAGGAGTCGCTGGAGGCATTGGCGATGATGCGAATGTTTTTGTTTATGCCATTTTCGTGTGGCGATTTTGCCGAACATGGTCTCGCCATTTGCGAATAAGGTCCTTTGGCCCCGTTTAGCCAAATTTTCATTCGTCGTTTTCTTTCGTAATTCATTAATATGCTTTCTCCAATCTGGTTGGCCTTGAAAATAGAAAATTATCATTAATGATTCTAATTAATTAAATATCATTAATCAACGTTAAACAAAGAGCAAGGAAAGTTATGATAATAGTAGCGGGTATTCTACTTTTAAGAAGGCCTCAATCATAAAAGATAAGGAATAAAAATTGATCATTTTTGTCCCCCCCACTCCCTCCTTCTTAAAAAAGAGGTATGCACCCCTTTGCAAAAAGTCACGTTATCATATTTATTGCTAAGACCACAGTTTCCTTTTTAAGCAAAATCAGGACTAAAGGATATTAGTAAGGGACAAAGATGTTGAAATTTCAAATTTGTCCCCCTCCTCGGTCTCTCAAATCAACTATAAGCGAGGGTAAAGGGAAAGTTTAACGACAAATTGTAGTGGATATGCTACCTCTTAAGTAGGCCTCCATGTTACGAATGAGGAGTTTTAAAAAAAATCGAAGCCTCCACTTCCCCCCGTACCATCCTCAAAAAGCAATGCATGCTCCCTACCAATTACAATATTATCTTTAGGCGTACTCCAACACCGACTAATACTAAAACTACTACTAATACTAACTAGCACCACAGTCAGATAGTATTATATAGTCATACTACTACCAAGCTACCTGGGCCGCCAGCTCAGACTCAACCCAATCTACCCATATGCTCCTCCTCCATCCTAAGCTATTTAAAGCTTCCCTTTTTAACACACTTCCAAAAAGTTGCAATTTCCCATTAAATCCTTCCTTATGACCTCATCCTAGCCAACTTACTAGGACGAACTGTTTTTTTTTCCTTTGGTATTATAGACTTCTAATTTAGGTATGAAATAGATCCCGCCTTAATCAGGACAGAGGATATTGGGGCTAAGGAATAAATGAAATTGCGGTGCTCTGCCCTTCACCAGGGCGCCTACTACTACTACTACTACAACTCATCGCAGCCACTCAGCACCAGCCACCCGAAGCAAATAGCCACACACGCTCCTCCTCCGTTCCAATCTACTCAAAACCTCCCTTTTTACACCCTCCACGAAGTTCCCATTTCCTTTAAAAATCTTTCTTTATGACGTCCTCCCACCCCAGACGAGGACGACCTGCTTTAGTTTTAGCCCTAGACGGTTTGCCACGAAAAGAACAATCTTCGGCAATCTTCCATCTTCTTCATCCGCACAACGTGCCCTAGGCCACCTCAACATTTTCTTTCATTATAGCCTAGAGAGCGCGATATTGACCAATATTTTTCGTACAGAAAAGGGCCAACTGTTTGAAATACGGTCAGTCAGCGGGTACCCAGAATAATCTTAAGTAATTTCTCTGGAAAACATCTAGCAAATCTTCATCTGCTTTTCGAAGCGCCCATGCTTTCAGAGCCTATATTTGACTCACGAGCGTAAATTTTGGGTGAAGAAGATAGGTCTTCCATTAAATCAAAAATATTAATTTTTCTCCAAGTCACAAATTCCATTCAATTAGCTGCTAACAAAGGATATAGGAAAGTTAACGACAATAGTAGCAGATAGCTTCCTTTCAAACAAGCGATGGGAGTACGACCGAAACTTCAGAGCCCCCCCCCATCACCAGTGCCTTCATTAAAATTACATTTTTCTAATGACAACCCAAATAATTATCTTTACTTCAAAGACCTATCCTACCATTAATGATGAAATTTACTGGTCCGATTCATGTTTTTTCTACCTATAAGTAATCTGCCACTTACTTAAGAAAGGCTTTTGCCAACACTATGTTTAGCTTTTCCTGGGACTAGCATTGTGTAGTTGAATGTCGGTAGTACAATCTATAATACAGTATAGTTGTAGTGTATTAGGCATATTGCAAGTGTATGCGAGGTAGCAATGAGATGTAGTTTCTTTTTAGCAGTACATGCCATTTATGAAATGTTTTCTTTTTTTAAACCATATTTTGAGCTATCTACCGGCAGTTTGATCTGTCCCCGAAACCGCCCTGCCGTTATCTTCTCCCCCCTCCCTTTCACATTAAACAGAGCAACTCGCTCACCTTTTTCTCCCAATCTCTTACTCAATTTCCCTCTTCGACTCCTTTTCCTTCCGTCTCCTTTCACCCTTCCCGATTCTTCACTCTCCTTTTTTTCTTGCTTTTTGACGAAATTACCTCTCCCTTCTTCCCTTCCTCTTCTCTTTCCTTCACCAAGCTCACCCAAGACCAAACCATTCTCCTCTTCCTCCCCGCGAATTCTCGTTCTATAGTTCCTCCTCCTTTCCTCCTCCATTCCTCCCCCCTTCCCCTCCCCCACTCCTCTTCCTTCACCGTTTTTTTTTTTCCTACCCTTTCATCCTGTTCTCTCCTTCTCTCCTCTCCCCTTCTTCAATCTTTCCCGCTCCACAGCTCCCCCCTTCCTCTCACCTCCCAGGTTCCTTCGGTCTCTTTCTTTTTTCCGCTCCTTTCCTTCGTCTCCCTCCTTTTCCTCCTTTTCCCCCTTCTTTCTCTCCCCCTCCTCCTTTTTCCTTCTTTTTCCCCCCCCTCCTCCTCCCCTCCCCCCCCCTTTCCCCTCCCCCCCTCCCTTCATCCAGTCCTTCCCCCCCCCCTCATCCTCCCCCCCCCTCCTCCCCCCTCCTCCCCCTCCCCCCCCCTCCCTACCTTTTCGGCTGACGAGGGGAGGGGGGTATAAAAGTAATTGATTCTCGTTGCTTTTGACGAAATACTTTATCCTACTTTACAAGCTAAGAAAACCGGCCTCTAAAAAAAAGATTTTATAGTATTTTGGTACATTTTTCAAAGCTCTAATTTCGTTTGTAAATCATTCAGGGTCGTATCCAGTATTTTTTTTCGGACGAGTCAGGGGGTATAAAAGGATTTTTCGGAGTCAGGGGGCTACAAAAAACTTTAAAAACGCATCAAAAATTTGTGTTATATTCATTTATGTTATTTTTTACGAGTCAGATAAACATTACAGGGGAGGGGGGGTCAAAACCCCCTACCCCTGGAAATGGCCTTGAATTTATTCCACGGAGACAAACATTTAACACTGTCTGAGCTGAGGTTCATTAATAATAGTCCTGTAATTTAGGACTGATTGCAAATGTAGGTTAAAAGGTGTTGAGCCCGTTCTCCGCCTGTCTCTTTTTTCCTATATTTTTTTCTGTATTTGTTTGTCCGAAAGTGTGTCCCCTAAAAACCTTGGACCCCTTCGAAGAAATTCCTGCTTAAATGACTGGAATACAGGCTTTTAATAGCTAATGGCTCGTATTTTTTTTTCTGAAACAGAGCCCAGTCAACACACAGTCACGCGTAGTAACGAATATCCCTGCATAGCTTCCATATAATTGATTATCTAAATTGTATATCAATAAACCACTATAATTACTTCCTAGGGCAAGTATTTTCTCAGTACTATCCATGGACACACGCAGGAGAGGGGGCTTAGACTAAAGACATACCCCTTTGTAATTTTCATGACTTTTTATACGATTTTTACCACAATGCTCATATAATTTATATTTCGCGGCTTCTACAAATCTGCCCCTTCTCTGTCTCAGGATCTCATTCATTCTTACTTACCTACCTACTTTTTTTGGCATAAAAAACATGAAGCATAAATCGTACTTATTTGGCAATTTTAGCTCCTCTTTTCCAAATTTAATTCCTATTTAAACTGTTTTTGACACTTTTCTGAAACTGTGAAAAAAATTTCATTTTGACACGATTTTCTTCAACATAAAAGCGAACATAAATCGTATTTACTTTCCATTTTTTGGAAAACATTTGAAATTTATATGACCTACAGACTTTTTTTTTTTCAAACCATTTTTCTAAATAATTTTTTGAAAAAAAAAATTAACATCATTTTCTTCAGCGTAAAAGTGAACATAAATCGTATTTATTTGCCGTTTCTAGCTACTTTTTCAAACTAAATTCTTTTCCAGTATCAGGAAAATTCAGTAGCAACACAACCATCCCAAATATACCCTTTCATTTGAGCTTTAAAACACTCCTTCGAAAGAGGGTATTTCAACAATATTCGTTAGCAGTATTGTCAATTTTACACAGGAAACTTCGCCTTTTTTGAAAATAGAACTGACCCAGGCATATCCTGTAGTCCTCGTTATTTTTAAACATTTTGAATAATTTATATTTTGAATTGTTTTTTTTTCTAACTTGACAACTGAAAATAGTTCCAAGAGCGCGTCACAAATATTTGAATATAGTTCCCTTCACCGTTCTCGAAACGTTTTATATATAATTTTAGAGCTATGAATATTGGTGTATATTCAGTGGAAAAATGGTCAGGGCAAGCACTCCTATTGTTCCAAAATGGGTAGCCCCCTTCTCTTGCGCAGTAGTTTTTTCATTAGTAAACCTTCATTAGCATTGTGATATTTTTTTGTGTTGCTATTGATGTTATGACGAAGAAAAACACACCGTTCAAAATACAAATCGTATTCAGTAAAGCACAAATGACGCTCCGGCCTCTCGAGGGTCTAAGGGGCAGTAGCACCATTCTTATTTGTGGTAATTACTGTTTGTTTCAAAATTTGATTAGATTATTCACTCTCCTTTCTGCTTGTTTTATGATTCATCTATCCCTCCAATACAGTATCCATAATCTTTATATTTGACTATGTTTCATTTTAATACCTGTTTCGTTTTTAATTTTATTTACTTATTCTTTTATTGTAATATATACTCCTTTTAAACTTAGTTACAATATAACTTGGTTTGTTTGTTTTAGGTTTTAATGTATGTGGCTCTTTACTTTTCTTTTGAGAAACTGTTTTGGAAAACATTGTTTAAATTAATTTGACCTAAAGACATTTTTAAACTTTTTTTGTACACTTTTTCTAAATTGTGAAAAGATTTCTTTTGACATCGAAATTAGGGTTACCACTCAAAGTTTAATTGCAAAATACAGATTGTACGGGGAACCTTCATTTCCCAAGATGCTTTCTAACATGAATTGCTATTAATGCAAATCCCTTATCATACTTATATAGCCTAAATAAATTTCTAAGCAACATTTTATACGCAATTGAAAATGGAGGCTTATTTCAAGAAAGTCCAAAATGTTTACCCAGTAGCAGATATATATATATATATATATATATATAATATATATATATATAATCTATATATATATATATATATATATATATATAATATATATATATATATATTATATATATATATATATATAAATATTATATTATATATATATATTCATATATATATATATATATATATATATATATATATATATATATATATATATATAAATATTATATTATATTATATATATATATATATATATATATATATATATATATATATATATAATATATATATATATATTATATATTATATTATATATATATATATATATATATATATATATATATATATATATATATATATATATATATATATATATATATATATATATATATATATATATATATATATATTATATTATATATATATATATATTATATATATTATATATTATTATTAGTTATATATATATATATTATATATATATATATATATATATATATATATATATATATATATATATATATATATATAGTATATATATATATTATATATCTATATATTATATATATATATATATATATATATATATATATCTATATATATATATATATATCTATCTATATATATTATATTATATATATATTATATTATATTATATATATATATATATTATATATATATCTATATATATATTATATATATATATATATATATTATATATATATATATATATATATATATATATATATATATATATATATATATATATATATATATATATATATTATATATATATATTATATACTATATATATATATATAATATCTATATATATATATATATATATATATATTATATAATATATATATATATATATATTACAAAGAAAGGCATCATGTAAGGGGAATGGTGTCCTCTAGGAAGCTTGGGGTAAGCACAAATGTATATATTGTTAAAAGCGAATAAATGCTCACCTCAAGGGCCTCACGCGTGATAGGAGTGACTTCCAGCAGCGATATGACTTCCAAAGCAAGCTGCATGTCGACAACCTGAACCAAATAGAAATGATTATGCAGTCAGAATTAAATTATCTAACCAAAGAAAATGGGAAACTTGTGAGGGTCGGATCCCGGCGATTAAGATGAGAAGACAGAGATTAAAAACTACTAGCGCCACTGACAGCGTAGCGTCTTGCGACCTCATCAAAAAAGTAGAAAATTTTTAAGAAAATTGGTTTAGCTTTAATATGCAATTCAATGGGATCAAAGCTTAAGTTTCTCCTGAGTAATAATTAATCAGCAATTTTTTATTTTCAAGAAATATTTTCAAGTCAATTCCAGCACAAAGTTGGCCTGGGTTGAACTAGAAAAAGGCAAATTCAATGAAAAACTGGCCCCTTTTATAAATGAAACACCCTTCTTTCTCTACATAGGCCTAAAATAATTGTACCAAAAACCAATTAAGCCATATGAAAAAAAAAACTTAAGATAGCAAAATACCCATAAGATTGACAAAATAAGACAGAAAAATGATAAGAAAAAAGACAGACACAACGAAAATTAGAGAACTGAAGAATATTATCGTTTTCCCAGCAACCTAAAGCAACATATATTCATGGTTTTGTCCATACTGTTTCACCATTTTTTATGATTCATTTACATTTTTCGGCAATTATGCATTGGGAACAGAGGTCTGCTTTCTTAACCCTCCCTTACATTTTAAAGTTCCTGAAGACAAAACACGCAGCAGTTTTGGGTCAAACAAAGTCGCCAAACGCTAGTTGGTGGTGGTGACTTTTCTTTTAAACATTAGGGCCAGTTTCCACATTAATATAAGCATCCTATATAAGAATCTGTTTCCGTTATAACTATCCTCGTCTGACTTAGACTATTAGACTCATTTCGCTCACTAAACTACTAAGATTTAATACTCAGTGAAACTGCTTAATTTCTTCCTTTTCCAAAGGGCTTAGTTCTTAAGTTGGATGAGAAAGAAGAGGTAATAGAAGGTAAAGAAGAGGTTTATAGAGGTAAGGCAAATGAAAATTCAAGTTAAAGAGGTACAGAATCGCTAAATTTACTCCATTCAGCTACTACAAAGTTAAGAATAACTCTATTAATGTCAAGACTTGACTTTCAAATGTCAATAATAAATTTAGTTTACTAGGAAATTAACACCTGCACATTAACAGAATCTGATACAAATATGTCAAAGTTCACACGTTGCATCCTACTGGGGATTCAACTAACAGAGGTCCGTTGGAGAGAAAACTTCGAGATACAGAGGTAAAACTTTGGCTTGTGGAGGTAAAGTGAAAACTAACGACGACTTATCCACTGAATTCGAGAGTCGACAGTAGAAAGATAGAAAAATTAATCTTCATATTTTTGTTCCAATTGAGATAAAAGCATTCATGAAATTTGTTTTTTTTTTTATCTTTTTCGTGTTTAGTAAATCTTCCAATCAGTGACAGACGGTAAATACATTGGGACTTAGATCCCAAATTATTTTTTTCTTCCCTATGTTCATGGGGCTCATAATAGGGATTTAGTCCAATTGACTAATTTCAATATAAAAAAAATCAAAATTATTTTTTGACAAGCAAAGATATTTTAAGAAACGTCCAACCTTTTCAAATATCAATTTGTTTAAGAATTTTGCGAAGATTGGTAGCAATAAAAAATTTTTTATTTCTCTTTAATTTTTGTTGTGTTAATCCCAAATTTGATGAAGATTTAACACTTTATTTCCAAACTTTAATATTCGGTTGGAATCTGTTGCTATTTTTTTTGTTTCATGGCTTTTTTTGTATTAATCTTTATTTTTAGAGAAGATACTTGTCAATGTTTGTGTGATCTTCTGATTTCTAATCGAACGAACCCCCTCCAAAGTTTACACAACCACCCTTTCCATAGGAGGTGTCTCTGAAAAAAAAAAAATTGAAGACTCATGGGCCTTTACTATAAGCAACGGTATAGCGTTGCCTCTGATCAAGTGATTTTACACTCCAGGTTCAATCTTATTCAGAGTGAAATTCATTCCTTCGGCATGTTACAGCACGCAAACTTGTTTCAAGGCAGGGGTGGATCCAGGATTTTCAGCGGGGGAGGGGTGTGTGTGTGCAAAATAGGTTGATCCGATAAACTTGCGTTAGGAGTAAGTTTAATTAACTCAAACTTACGTTAATTAAGTAAATTACACTACTTTAGACTACGTTACGGGGTGGGGGTTGCCCCCCTCGCCCTCCCCCTAGATCTGCCACTGTTTCAAGGGGCCCGACAATTTGGAAGGAGGTAAATAGTTTGTCAAAGAGCTAAAATGCTATGCAAACCATACATATTATTACAAAACTCACAATGTTTTGGAAGAAAAAAGCCAAAAAGGTAATTATCAACTCAAACTGAGAGTCTTTCAATAGTGACTGGGATAAGCAATAACAGAACCAAGAGCGCCACCAGAAAATTTTCCACGGAGGGGGGGTTCTACCAGGATTGAAATGGAAATGCTTTTCTTTTTTTGTTTTATTACATTTTTATAATTATTATTTCTTGTTTCCCAGGGGATTCATCGTCACTCGTCCATCCCTGGTGGTGCCTTCAAACTGAATATCATAGGCAGCGCGCTAGCGCTGCCTAATTAAAGAACGATGTGGGCACAATGTGTTTTTTTTTTTTCTCCCATACCCGGGCACTTCGTGTCGAAGGAGTTGTCGTAGAAAGTTCGAAAAGGGCTCATTCGATTGCAAATTGGAGTGGATAGTGCCCTTTTTAATAGTCGAAAGTGATTGGAGGCAACTAGCCCCCCCCCACGCCCATCATTGCCCAAACACATCCAATCAAAAAAACAATTTTTAATAGTCGCAAGTGATTTCCATCTAGAAAATATCTTTTGGGCACTCCCTCCAGCCCCCTCGGGCAAGTGGTTTTTAAGTTATGCCCACGTGGACGGTTTTTATAGTAAGGCGTTGTTTGTAAGAAAACATTCCCCCAAACACATCCATCAAAATTTTGAGATAGCCATTTTGTTCAGCATAGTTGATTTCCAGATAGAAAAGACTAATATCTTTTTGAGGAGGACACTCCCCGACAACCCTCGGGGCAAGGGTTTTTAAGTTATGCCCTGGGGCATATAAGGTTTTTTATAGAAGGCGTTGTCGTAGAAAAACTTCAAGAAAGGCTCATTCGATTGGAGGAAATTCAACAGGGCTAGTGCCCTTTTTAATAGTCGAAAGTGATTGGAGGGCAATTAGCCCCCCCACGCCCATCATTCCCCCAAACACATCCAATCAGAATTTTGCGATAGCCATTTTGTTCAGCGTAATTGATTTCCCGATAGAAAATATGTTTTTTTGAGGAGGACACTCCCCCACAACCCTCAAGGAAAGGGTTTTAAGTTATGCCCTGGGTGCATATAAGGTTTTTTAGAGAGGCGTTGTCGTAGAAACTTCAAAACAGGCTCATTCGATTGGAAAATTCAAACGGATAGTACCCTTCTTAATAGTCGAAAGTGATTGGAGGGCAACTAGCGCCCCCCATGCCGCATCATTCCCCCAAATACATCGAATCAAAATTTTGAGATAGCCATATTGTTCAGCGTAGTTGATTTCCAGATAGAAAATGTTTTTGAGGAGGAAACTCCCCACAACCCTCAGGGCAAAGGTTTAACTTATGCCCTGGGGGCATATAAGGCTTTTTATAGAAGGCGTTGTCGTAGAAACTTCAAAACAGGCTCATTCGATTGGAAATTCAAAGGGCTAGTACCCTTTTTAATAGTCGAAAGTGACTGGAGGGCAACTAGCCCCCGCCGCCACGCCCATCATTCCCACAAACATCCAATCAAAATTTTTGAGACAGCCATTTTGTTCAGCGTAGTTGATTTCCAGATAGAAAATATGTTTTTGAGGAGGACACTCCCCCACAACCCTCAGGGCAAGGGTTTTAACTTATGCCCTGGGGGCATATAAGGTTTTTTATAGAAGGCGCGGACGTAAAAAAACTTCAACAGACTCATACGATTGGAAATTCAAAGGGCTAGTACCCTTTTTAATAGTCGAAAGTGATTAGAGGGCTAACTACCCCCCCCCCACGCCCCCATCATTCCCCAAACACACATCCAATCAAAATTTTGAGATAGCCATGTTGTTCATCGTAGTTGATTTCCAGATAGAAAATATGTTTTTGAGGAGGACACTCCCCCACAACCCTCAGGGCAAGGTTTTAAGTTATGCCCTGGGGGCATATAAGGTTTTTATAGAAGGCATGGTCGTAGAAACTGCAAAACAGGCTCATTCGATTGGAAATTCAAAGCGTTAGTACCATTTTTAATAGTCGAAAGTGGCTGGAGGGCAACTAGCCCCCCCCCACGCCATCATTCCCCCAAACACATCCAATCAAAATTTTGAGATAGTCATTTTGTTCAGTGTACTTGATTTCCAGATAGAAAATATGTTTTTGAGGAGGACACTCCCCACAACCATCAGGGCAAGGGTTTTAAGTTATGCCCTGGGGGCATGTAAGTTTTTATAGAAGGCGTTGTCGTGGAAACTTCAAAACAGGTTCATTCGATTGGAAATTAAAAGGGCTAGTACCCTTTTGAATAGTCGAAAGTGATTGGAGGGCAACTAGCCCCCCCCCCACGCCCTCCATTCCCCCAAACACATCCAATCAAAATTTTGAGATAGCCATTTTGTTCAGAGTAGTTTGATTTCCAGATATAATTATGTTTTTGAGGTGGACACTCCCCCACATCCCTCAGGGCGAGGGTTTTAAGTTATGCCCTGGGGGTATATAAGGTTTTTAAAAAAGGCGTTGTTGTAGAAACTTCAATAAAAGCTCATTCGACTGGAAATTCAAAGGACTAGTGCCCTTTTCAATAGTCGAAAGTGATTGGAGGGCAACTAGCCCCCCCCCACGCCCATAATTCCCCTAAACACATCCAATCAAAATTTTGAGATAGCCATTTTGTTCAGCGTAGTTGATTTCAAGACAGAAAATATGCTTTTGAGGAGGACACTCCCCCCCCAACCATCAGGGCAAGGGTTTTAAGTTATGCCCTGGGGGCATATAAGGTTTTATAGAAGGCGTTGTCGTAGAAACTTCAAAACAGGCTCATTCAATTGGAAATTCAAAGGGCTAGTGCCCTTCTTAATAGTCGAAAGTGATTGGAGGGCAATTAGCCCCCCCCCCTCGCCCTTCATTCCCCCAAACACATCCAATCAAAATTTTCAGATAGCCATTTTGTTCAGCGTAGTTGATTTCCAGATAGAAAATATATTTTTGAGGAGGACACTCCCCCACATCCCTCAGGGCAAGGGTTTTAAGTTATGACCTGGGGGTATATAAGGTTTTTAAAGAAGGCGTTGTCGGTAGAAACTTCAATAAAAGCTCATTCGACTGGAAATTCAAAGGGCTAGTGCGCTTTTTAATAGTCGAAAGTGATTGGAGGGCAACTACCCCCCCAACACCCATCATTCCCCCAAACACATTCAATAAAAATTTTGAGATAGCCATTTTGTTCAGGGATTTCCAGATAGAAAACATATTTTTGAGAATGACACTCCCCCACAACCCTCAGGGCAAGTATTATAAGTTATGCCCTAGGGGCATATAAAGGTTTTTTATTGAAATCTTTGTCATAGAAACTTGAAAAAGGGCTCAATGGTATCAAGTTTACCATTTCAGGTCAACTAGAGGAGGTATGAAACTAAATTAAACAGGACTATTTGTGTCTAGATTTTTAAAAGGGTGTATGTTGTTAAAAATTGCTGAAAATTTTTGTCCAGCATACAAATAGCAGGCCAAACTATAAAGTCTTAAAAAACGAAAAGATTTAAAGTATTATTTTCTTTTTCCCTGAAAAGACTTTGTCAATATAAAACGAACAGAAATTAATTAAAAAAAACTTCTTCCAGAAAATAAGTTTTTCAAAGAGAAGTAAAGAACTCCATTAAACAAAAAAAAATGAGCAAAAAATAAAATCAAATAATCTACCAAGAGTGAAACATCCCACAAATCAGCATCGATAAATAAATGAAACCCAAAACGAACAGAAATTACAATATATAACCGAAGTCAAACTCAAAACGAGCAGAAATTAACTTAAGTTGGGCGCAAAACCCCTAGGCCTTCCCAAGGCCAGAACAAAATTTGCACTTTACTCAAAAAATATAACTGTTTTTACTTTTATAACTTTAATAAATCAAATAATATTAACCTTTTGATTACTAAATATCAGTATATGTATATTAAACTGACAATGCACATACATTTCTATTTTTTCAGTAAAGTGCAAATTTTGTTCTGGCCTTGGGAAGGCCTAGGGGTTTTGCGCCCAACTTATGTTAATTTCTGCTCGTTTTGAGTTTGACTCGGTTATTTATTGTATTTTCTGTTCGTTTTGGGTTTCATTTGTTTATCGATGCTGATTTGTGGATGTTTCACGCTTGGTAGATTATTTGATTTTATTTTTGCTCATTTTTTGTTTAATGGAGTTCTTTACTTTTCTTTGAACTTATTTTCTGGAAAAAGTGTGTTTTAATTAATCAATAAACAAGTTTATTGAGTATTATATTAAGACTTAAGCAATACATCAAAAGTAAAAAAAAAAAAAATTAAAAGACAGTTATTTGAAGAAATGAAAAGTTTGCATATAAATCACAAGTGTTATCTAACTGGAAAAAATAGAAAGAGAAAAAAGGACCAAAACTCGATAGTTACTTTTTCACCGAGAAGACAGCTGCTTAGTTGGCATATCACTAAGAAGACAGCTGCTTCTGGTATGTTGCTAATTTAACTTAATACGATAGGCCAATCCAGACAGATACATGAAATCAAGAGAAGTACAATACAAACGGGTTGAACAAATAACAGAAGAAATAATTCAATAGATAGATCCGAATAATTTGAGCCATACCTACGCGTGGTAGAGAGAAGGCCCCTCTTCTACGTTATTCCAGAGCCCCTCCCCTTCTCCTGGAAAAATCCCAAAGTTGTGACCCAAAAATACACTTTCCAACCCCCCACCCCCACATTTTAGGATATTCTATTGATACTTCTCAAAATCATATCGTATTACTGTCTAACTTGCATTGTCGTTCCACTGATTTGTCACCCTTCTTACTTTTTACACTAACTACATAATGAAAAAAGAAAAATCACAATCTTCTCAAACAAATCATAACTGGTTTGCCTTGCGTATACAAGGAAGTCATTTCAATCTCAGATTCGGTATAAATATAACGAAGCAGAATGCAAAAAAAAATACCGAGTCGAAATAGTGTAGTGTCTATCCTTAATCCAAAATCGAATATGTACATCTCGTATAGCTTTCGACCCCTCCCCCCCCCCAATTAATGTCCCACTTGTAAAAACGTAACAAAAAATGCATTAAAACAAATTTCTGATCAGTTTTGTATTATATCCTCCCCCCTCTAAACAAAAATGCTGGATACCGACAATGATTGGAAGGTCCACTTTCGCAAGAGTGATGCATGGGAGAGGATAGCTTTTTTGGTGTGGTGCTTACCCAAGGGGGTGCCCAGTATAAACACCCCTTTTAAATACGAAGTCATATAAATTCGTGAAATTTGCTTCCATAATGGCTACAGAATACATTTTTTCAAAGTAGTCCCCCCCTCTAAAAAGAGGAAGACTGCTTTCGAAAAATACTGACTGCATGACTAAGATAAACTAGGTACGAACACAATGTAGGGGCTTAATGGCCCTTTCCTACTCAAAATCACATATAATTCGCCTATTTTTTGAATATATACCACCTCTCCCTCCGTCCGAACCGTCAGATTCTCTTTTCAGTAAATACCTTCCTTCTTGCCAGGAATAACTTTTTCCTTATCAGGACTGTTCAGGATTACAAACTTAACTTACAAGAGTGGGAACTGGCGCCAGTGTCAACAAAAAAAAACTCATCGCAATCTAGCGCTTGACAGTACTTCTGAATTCTTTCAGTGCAATAATGAAAACAACTAATTTAATTTGTGTAGTTGGTAAGTGCCTGATCGCAGTTTTTTACAGAAAAATGATTACAAGGCTTGAAAAAATGCCACACAGGCGTCAGACACTAGCGTCAGTTTCCACTCTTATAAGGTACCCCAACTCTTTGGTATGATTTTAATTTTTTAGTTTGTCCAAATCCGTAAAATTAGCAAAAAACAACAACAACAAAAAACATGAAAACCAGTAGACAACTATAGAACAGACCATAAAAATCAGAGGGGCACAATCTGAATACCCCACTCCACCTACTTAAGTGCCTGAACTACCACGCTCCCACAGTGGTTAGTTCTGGGCATGCATCTGAATATGGAACCACCAATCATCGTACGATTAAATGAATAATTCGTCAGAAATCTTATGTATACAAATGTAGTAAATCGCAGGTGAAGCATAAAAAACATGGTCATTATAAAATCAAGTGGATGTAAATTTTCCATTCTGCTCTAGATTCTTCCATCTGACGTCACTACTTTGTGTAACTGTATTGATTTTCAAATAATTTCTCAACAACCGGTTTTTTCTTTAAATGGTAAATTTCAGGTGTTTCGCAGTAAGGCCCGGGTTTGCCAAGCAAGATCCGCGAATTAAATTAGTAATGAAATTTTGTTAGTATTTTTTACGAAGTGGTTATCTCCAAAATTGTTGGAAATTACAATATACTGTCGTCATCAATTAATAGAACAATTGTCCAAAATCAAAACATATTATGATACAACAAATTTTGAGTAGCTGTAACAGGCGTTAACCTTTTCTTTTATAGATACTGGATAAAAATTCGTTTGATTACCAATTCATAGGATGAAAAAAATTACTAAAAAGGGTAAGCCTGGAAATACATATACTTATCCCGTCTTTGTTGATGTTAATAATAGTCCGAGCCATTTCCTACGTAAATATCAGAAGCTACAATATTTTATGAAAAATTATTAGACGATATAAATGTACTCTTCTAGATATCTTAAAATCTACAAAATACTACTACTAGTACTAACAACTCACCGCAGCACCAAGCCGCCTGAGGCCAACACAGCTACGCACGCACGCTCCTCCATCCTAATCTATTCAACGCCTCCCTTTTTTCACTCTCTTAGGAAGTGCCCATTTCCCTTAAATCTTTCTTTACGACATCCTCTCACCCCAACCACGGATGACCTGCTTTCCGTTTAGCCCTAAACGATTGGCCGAAAAGGGCAATCTTTGGCCTTTCGACTAGGAACATTGAATTTTTCGGGTTAGCTCCAGTGGCGTAATTTCGTCAAAATCTCGGGGGCGGGAATTTGGAGCCAATTTTCCCAAATTAAGAGAAAATGACAGCGAAAACTAAAAAATGAGCCAGATAATACCACAAAGGAAAAGATATACTACAGAAAAACTGACCCGTTTTTGTGGATGTTTGAATTTTGTAGGCTTATCTTAGTTTTGAGAAGATTTTAGAAGAAACTAAATTTCAGCTGGGGGGCAAAATGGGGTCTGGGGGGACAGTTGACCGCCCCATAACGAATTATGCCCCTGATTAACTCACTAATCATATAGCTAAGAAACAGACACACCTTTAGAGTAAGAATTCCATCATGAGTCCAAATGTAACATGCATTTGTGTTGGAAATTTACCCTCTCTCCCTTAATGTGCAAATATATACCCCGAGTTGTATATGTGCATTGAATTCTCCGGATTGAATTAATACTTTATCAAAATAGTGGAGAATTCATTGCATATATACGATTCAGGGTATATATATATATATGAACACTAGGGTGATGGGGACGAATCACGCTAGTGTCCCACATTTGGAAACCCTAGCCCTACATTCCACGGCTTTTTCTGTGAGGACCCCTCGCGAAGTCACAAAATCAGTCACGTGATTGAAATTCATAACATATTTGGCACTGTTAGCGTGGGGTCCCTGTGTGGTCGCACCACTTGCCATCCCCAAAGGCCGAGACTGCAAATATAGCAGGCTACTGCTGTAAAAACTTCACTAGACAATCTTTGAAAATCAGGATTTTCAGGTACGTATAGAGCTAAGATGGGCCCCAGAGTGCAAAAAATATGTTAATTTTTAATGTCTTTGATATTTTGAATATTTCATCTTACGTGTGGTTATTATTTGCAATTCTGAGTAGTTTTTATTTAAGTTTGCCTACGTTACAGACGACTGAGCTGTTTGTGAGAGGGAGTTAAAAAAATTTTTTTAATGTGCTTAGCTAAGAACTCTTGCATCTAAAAGTAGAAAATGTATTATATATAAATATATTATTTTAAAATGAGGAAGCGTCTGTTAAAATGGGCAAATGAAGGTTAAACAAAGAAATTGTCTTTTTAGCAATACAGTTTTATTTGTGTCCTCTTTACCGGGGCGGGTACAATAATTTTGAAGCAAAAAGAACCAATTTAATTTTCATGCTTGCATAGATCGGCTCTTGGCCTTAGTCAGATGGATTTTGTGAACTAACGGTCTCTCATCCCAACCGAGACTAGGGGAAACACAGAAAGAAACTTTATGAGACTAAAGGGATGGACAGACGTGGTGTTTTCAAACTAAAAATGGCTGTATTTATTCAATACCGGCATGATAAGCCAAATTACAGTGCTATCATGCGAAAAAATTAAGCCAGAACTTTTAAAGGAAGAAGATGGAATATTAATTTGTAGGCTGTGAGAAAATTCTGTTTCTTCTAAAGAAGTACGCAACGATCCATATTACCTTAAAGTTTGGCTCTTAAGTCAGCTTTCGAACTAGAAATATTTTACAGATTAATACTCAATTTCAGAGTTTTATATATATATATATATATATATACATATATATATATATATATATATATATATATATATATATATATATATATATATATATATATATATATATATATATATATATATATATACATATATACATATATATATACATATATATATATATATATATATATATATATATATATATATATATATATATATATATATATATATATATATATATATATATATATATATATATATATATAAACAGACAGAAGACGAATAAAACGCACGAACTATATATATATATATATATATATATATATATATATATATATATATATATATATATATATATATATATATATATATATATATATATATATATATATATATATATATATATATATATATATATATATATATATATATATATATATATATAAATATATATATATATATATATATATATATATATATATATATATATATATATATATATATATATATATATATATATATATCTATATATATATATATATATATATAAATATATATATATATATATATATATATATATATATATATATATATATATATATATTATATATATATATATACATATATATAAAACGCACGAACTATATATATATACATATATATATACATATATATATATATATATATATATATATATATATATATATATATATATATATATATATATATATATATATATATATAATATATATATATATATATATATATATCTATATATATATATATATATATATATATATATATATATATTAAATTCGGTATTATGTAAAATAAAATTCATATTATGTAAGCATTAGACAATATTACATAAAATTTAGAAGAACAAAAACTTATTTTAACTCATTTAATCTCATTTAACATGATACTTGATGGCATGAAACCAAGCTTATTTCGTTGAGCGTCGATGTGTTACAAATTTAAGATATTTGCCAAGAATACGCTGCCTTTTCTGTGAAAAAAAAGCCAGCTTATAGTTCGCCCTCGTACGGTTTTAGATCGCAATGACCGTCTAGCCCTTGCGAAAATAGAACAGGGAGAAGACCATGTATCATACATTCCTATTTCTTTTTCGTTTTCAATGAAATTTATCATTTCGACCCCTGGAGATCTGTCTATAAATCATTTTTACCCGAAAACTGAGAAATAAATTGCAAGTGGTTACTCACCAGATTGATCCGTGTACATCTACGAGAAACAGCTTAGAGCCCCCCGAGTCAAGCTCTTGCTCAGCAATTTATTTAGTGGAGGGGGACCAAATTTGTCAAAAAGGGGCGGAGTTTATATAAAGAAAAAAAAATTACGGAATGCCAACTGAGTCCAAGTTCCAAGGCCCACTTTCGTCCTTGCAAGCTTTGCATAAACTCATTTTTAAGTAGGGATAAATTGTACTTGACCGTTATTCAGAACACTCAACATTTTGGATCTGCAGATCAGACAATAACCGGTTTATACCTGTCAATATTCGAAGAAAATTAGCTCAGGCCCAGTTGAAATCTACGTTTTAGGTATTTTTTTATTAAATATTTAATATGTAGAAATGGTATTTTTGGTTTGGTTATGTTAGGTATTTAATAAAATGCGTTCAGCCCCCCCCCCCCTACCATAATTCTCCTCATTAAAATACTATATTAAATGTTAATTTAAGAAAAAAAAGATATTTTCGGGGAGCTTCCAGGTAACTGATCTCACCCAAAATAAATTCCTGAGGGTAATTCTGTCCTGAAAGTAAAATTACAAAAATGTGAAGGAATAAATGAATTGCATATAAACAATGAAAGACTAATGTACTCAAGCGATATATTTCAAAAGATTACTAATTGAAACACTTCCATTTCTTTTAAAGTAATTAAATAGCCTACAGGTAATTTCCTTTTCAAAAATTATTTGTGCAAATGCCGCTCAGGCAGAAGATTCCGATCCAACACACAAGTAATAGTTAGAGGGAAGCCGGGGTACGGCCACAATGGCCTTATTTTTCAGCTTTGCCTCCCCAGGAAATGACACCTAAACGCATGCCTGTTTTCCAACCAGAAACGGAGAGGGGGACTACATGCCTCTTTGAATTCTCATTAGTATTACGTCCCCTTCCACACTTTTCAAACAATTCGCTGATTTTATAGGTACCTCAGCGACTGAACCTCTTCCAAAGTGGAAGTTCTAGGCATTGACAGGGACGCACTGTCCCCGGTTTTCGGAAATCTGACATTAAATTCCTTTTTTCTATATTTTTTATGCTCCTACGGTATATCTTCTATCCCCCGGATTATGACGCCTTAAAACCGCTACTTCCCATCCATCCTATATAATGGTGTATGTATGTGCATGTCTTTAACTTTTAACGCTGTTTGGTTTTTATTAAAGCCATATCTTCAATAGTAAGTTTAGAAAACAAATGAATCGGATACAGGGTTTCCACCTCTAGTGATTTATCACTATTTCAAGTGACTTCTTATATTGCCTACAAAATTCAAGATTTTTACGATTTACTGAATTCTCCAAACCAAGATTGCAGAGGATAGGAGACACATTTGGAAATAAACGATTGAATCATGTCAATTTTTCAGTGGTTTAAACATCTTTAAGGGACATTTGAGATTATAGTGATAAGTTTATGCTATTGTACGAAAATATACCTTTACTTTCCAAGAAGAAAAACCCAAGATGATAAGACTAGGAACAAAATGTCAAAAATACCCCTAAATAAGAGATTCAAATATTTTGTCTTATAACGTACTTTTTAAAGCCCCGCCCAATTCATCCTCAACAAGCAGTTTCTGCATTCAGACCACATTCGCAACGTTCAACTTGTCTATTGTATTGACAACATAAACGTTTGAACAAAATCGAAAATGTGTTGTTTTTTTAGCAAAGCACCAACATCTAATTGGATATTACGGGCTGGTTAACACCTCCCTTCTCGGTAGGTACCAATTTGTGGAGCTTATACCTAAGTTGTAGGATTCTTATTTTCGCAATCCATGCTAGTCACAACAACGTATAAAACAAGTTAAAATCAAATGTCCTCAATTCAAGTATACACACTGGCATTTACAAAAATGTTTTTAACAAAACCAAAAATCTGTTGTTCTTAGTAAACCCCCAACATCTAATTGGATATTACGGGTTCTTTAACAACTCCCCTCCCGGTAGGTACCAATTTGTGGAGCTTATACCTGAGTTGCAGGGCGAATAGCGTTTACAAGTTACAACCCGGTTTTATACAAGCTTCAGTTCGCGCACAGAATTTTTGTCAGAGGAACTGAGTTCGCCGGCTGGAGTATAAATTGTTTGCGCTTTAGATAAAGTGTTCATTTGACAATTAGATACCAAGGAAACAATACTTGTTTGATTAAGGAAAAAGGGATAAGGCAAATATGAATATAAGTAGTTACGATCAAATATTCACTTCTATTGATGCAGATTATGAAATCTTTAAAACAGATTGGCAGCTAATGAGCGAAAACAACACGCTTGATGATATTTTAGAAATGGAAAAGCATCTGTTCGACATGGACCCTTGGCAAGCTTTGGAAGCTTGCCAAGACTCAAACATGGTTAACACTGACGATTTAAACTCAGATCAAAATACCACAGACACTGTGCGTGTGGTCTCGGTACCAATGTGTGGCATCAGTTTTCCCACAGAAGTTGACCAGGGTGATGGAGCAAGGAAAAATGAAATTAAAGGCAAGAAAAACACTTCCGAGGAATATGCCAATTGCCCTCGAGCCGCTTTAAAAACAATCAACAAACGAAAGAAGGCTGATCACAAGGAAAGAAATGGCGAAAAGAAAACTACAAGATGTCCCCAAGAATGTTTTGAAAAGTTCAAAAGAAAGAAATAAGGAAGCTGCTCGAAATTACAGACAAAAGAAGCGAATCCGGAATCAAGATCTTGAAACAGAGGTAGAATTTTTGAAAAATAAAATTGCGCTGCTGGAAGAAGAATTGAAATGTCTGAAATCTCGTATATAGAGCAGAAAAAGTCAAAATTCCAATTTTCAAAATTATTTATTTCATAGGCTAGTTTTGAAATTTTTTGTAGGTTAAAGATATTTTTTTGCCTTAAATTTGGATGTAAAGAGAAAAAAATATCTTTTCCAATTCTATTTTGGCAGAGAAAATGATAACAAATTCAGTTTCTGAGTTTAAAAATTTTTGTATGGAGGTAATGGTGCTCGTCCGAAGTCTGCTCCCATGCATTCATGGCGCATGCAGAGCTGACTTCACGTGCCTCTGGATATCCGGCTAGCCACCGGAGAACTAAATGCACCTAGGGACGGTTGGGCTAGCAACCCTCCTCCTTAAATTACTTGCTACGAAAGGAAATGGATATACAGCCTTGGATGCCCCATCACTTGGAGAGGGGAGGGGGTGTACCCTCCCCCATCAATTGATTGGGGAGGGGTGGAGGGATTTCTCTCTTACCCAACAGAATCTAAATAAACTTTCGAGGCTTGTCCTTTTGTAACAAGAAATAAAGTTTGCTTGCCCATTCATCTACTTACAAAGCTTAGGCATGTATTGTAGGAGAGGGATCTCATTTTCCTAATCTAAACTAGGAAGCAATAGGGTAGCCTAGTCATCAAAGGTAGAAACATTTTATGTACGAGAGGGAGCTCTCGGGTAGGAGTTTTTTATTACTTTACTTCTGTGTTTTTAATCAGAGTTTTAGAATTAATTTCAATATGAATTCGCAAACACACATGCATCTATCTTATATTTTCTGAAAGCATGTGTACTAATTTTACTAATAACAAAAACAAAGTCGATTTCAAGCATTGAAATTCCTAGAAAAAAGGTGTTTTTCTGAAATTGAACACCATTTTTGACGGATTTCCACTATTCTGTGCCCATTTGCTGGCAAGTTAGCATGGATGAAGCAATGAAAAAAATATCTACCTATAGATGAATGACCTGTTTATTCTTTAGTATAGGTTTCATTGCTCAAAATCCTACCAACTAATAAAAAATTTGAATAAAGCCATTCCAAACAAACACAAGTAAGGCCGAAATTCCTTAGCTCACGCAGAGAGAAATGTTAACTCGGGTACGGCGGTTTCCGCCATATAATTCAAATACACGGACAGTGAAGCATTCATTTGAAAATTAGAGTTTCATCAATCAATATTAACATGGATCAAAGCTTTGAATTAGAGATATCTTTTTATTGCGACTGTGCGATTTGTAATGGCAGGTATCATGACTTCAGCAATTCATACGAGAGTAATGCAGCAAATTTAGAAATCGTGGAAAATAAAGAGGACAATCTGGATGAAATGGAGAGAAAAAGGGCAGGCCGCAAAAGGAGGTTCGATATGGCAGAAAAGGAAGACCGAAAGAAGAGACATAGAAAAGATGGATATCTCTACAGGGATAGCTCACGGTCTTCAAGAAATAGTAGAGAAGACAGCTATGAGAGAGCTAGGACATACAGGGCTCCAGAATTCTTCAGGAGGAGCTAATTATATAGAGCAGAAAAAGTCAAAATTCTAGTTTTCTAGATATCAAAATTATTTATTCCATAGGCTAGTTTTAAAATTTTATGTAGGTTAAAGATATTTTTTTGCCTTAAATTTGGATGTAAAGAGAGAAAAAATATCTTTTCCAATTCTATTTTGGCAGAGAAAATGATAACAAATTCAGTGTTCTGAGTTTAAAAATTTTTGTATGGAGGTAAGGGTGCTCGTCCGAAGTCTGCTCCCATGCATTCATGGCGCATGCAGAGCTGACTTCACGTGCCTCTGGATATCCGGCTAGCCACCGGAGAACTAAATGCACCTAGGGACGGTTGGGCTAGCAACCCTCCTCCTGAAATTACTTGCTACGAAAGGAAATGGATATACAGCCTTGGATGCCCCATCGCTTGGAGAGGGGAGGGGTGGAGGGATTTCTCTCTTACCAAACAGAATCTAAATAAACTTTCGAGGCTTGTCCTTTTGTAACAAGAAATAAAGTTTGCTTGCCCATTCATCTACTTACAAAGCTTAGGAATTTATTGTAGGAGAGGGAGCTCATTTTCCTAATCTAAACTAGGAAGCTATAGGGTAGCCTAGTCATCAAAGGTAGAAACATTTTATGTACGAGAGGGAGCTCTCGGGTAGGAAGCTATAGGGTAGCCAAGTCATCAAAGGTAGAAACACTTTGGGGGCTATTTCTCTCTTACAAAATAGCCCCCACGATTTGAAGGTGCTGCTCAACCCATTCGGCTATGACCAGGTATTTGTAAGCTTATTATTGTTACCACTTTATTAATAAGCTTGAACCCTTACGAGCCAGCCGTCACAATTAGTCCTGGAGATGGTGTTTTTTAGACGGTAATAACGCTATAGTTCAAAAGTAAAGATTGTCGAACGTGTTTTAGGCATAAACAGCAGCTGAATTATAGTTGAAAGGGAAAATTAGAAAGTCGAATTTAAAATTAATATCATTGTAACTTTCTGAACAGAAAGTTTCGAGCGTCGAGCATTTGCTTTGATAGCCCTGAAAAGGGCTGTTTGGTAGTATAGGATAAGCTATTATGGAAATTACTTTTTTGATGCTTTCTTGGCTACTGGCTTTTTAGATGCCACTTTCTTGGCGGGAGCCTTTTTGACAGACGACACCTTCTTGGGTGTCGATTTCTTTGCTGATACGGCTTTTTTTGGCAACAGTGGGTTTCTTGGAAACTTTACAGGTTTCTTGCTACCAGCCATAGGCTTGGTAACCTTTTTGGCTGAAGTTGACTTTTTAACTGTAGTAGGTTTGGCTGTTTTCTTGACTGAGGCTTTCTTAGCTGTGGGCTTGGCTGGCTTTACAGACATGGATTTTTCGGACTTGACAGGCTTTGCAAGCTTGAAAGAACCAGTTACGCCAGTACCTTTTGGATTTATAACAATTCCATTTGCAAGGCAAACGCTTCAAAGCTTGCTTAAGATGCATATTCACAACTTTTGCATCATTGCCAACCTGGAAATTGGCCATTATGTATTTGAGAATGGCCTGACGGCTAGATCCCCCGCGTTCTTTCAGGTCAGCAATGGATTTGTTGATCATTTCCGTGTATTTTGGGTGGTTTGCTGGTGCCTTGGCTTTTTTATCCCCTTTAGGTTTTGCAGCCTTAGCTGGTTTTGGAGCCTTTGCTTGCTTTTCCTTCTTGGCTGGTGAAGCCATGCTCTGGGATTCTACAGATGTCGGTGCCACTTCAGCTTCAACTTCAGACATTTCAAATTCCTCTCAATATTCTATTCTCTCTATCACGCATCGAATGCATGCTTATTTTCAAAGTTTTAGAATTGTACTTCAGAAACCGCCGTACCCGGGTTAACATTTCTCTCTGCGCGCGAGCTAAGAAATTTGGCAGCACTTGTGTTTGTTTGGAATGACTTTACTCTAATTTTTCATTAGGAGGTGGGATTTTTAGGAATAAAACTTATATTAGAAGATAGACATATCCTTGTTCTATGCGTACATATGTTTTTCATTGCTTTATCCATGCTAATTTGCCAGCAAATGAGCAGAGAATAGTAGAAATCCGTCAAAACTAGTGTTCAATCCTAGAAAACGTCATTTTACTAGGAATTTACATCCTCGACGTCCACTTTTTATTTTTTACTAGTGAAATTCAGTACAAGTGCTTTCAGAAAATGTAAGATAGATGCATGTGCGTTTACAAATTCGTATTGAAATTAATTCTAAAACTCAAACTAAAAACACAGAAGCTAAAGCAATAAGAAACGAGACCAAATTTTGGGGCTTGTGTGTTTAAATTTGTATTTTAATGAAAAAAAATCATTTTCCTTCTAGTATTACGTTTACAAAATCAAAAATAGTGTTTTAAGGTTTGCGAGATGCGTGCGGAGGAGAAAAGCGGTTGCAAAATAGAAGTAAACTTCTTTTATTTGTTTCGATCACATTATATATGAAATAATCAATATTCGTACCACTTGAAACAGAATTATTTGAAACCTGAGAAATGTCCTTTTTACAGTATATTTTTGAGTTTTGCCTAAAAACTAGCAATAGAAATTACAACTAGCCTAATTAAAAAAAAAAAAAACTAATAAAAGTCTTTATGAGGGATGGGATAAGAAGGATAATGGACTTTCAAGGACTTAAAATTTCAATAGTGAGTACCAGCTAAAAGTCTATTTGTTTTTATGGTACTTGTGCATTGTATGGTACACACGAAAGAAGTCAAGTTTGGTTAATGCCAATGAAATATACTAAAAAAGGATGAATATATAATAGTTTAGAAACAAATTTGGGCTATATATTTGCACATTAGGGGGATGGGGTAAAGTATATCATATATTAAATACGTAACCTAACCTAGGTACCTTTTCCCCCCTTAAACCCCAAAAAACAATCGTTTAAATATTGTAAACTCATTGAGAAACTGCGCTTTGCAATCATTTATCTCTTGCAAATAGCCCTTTGACGGGTTTCGTGTCTGGTTTCCTTGATACGGTCTATAGCGGTGTGTACCATATTGTGCACAAGTACCGTTTTTATTTTCCAACCTCTAAATTAAAGTCAGTCGGATGCCTTTTCTTATAGTTTGAAACTCATGATTCAGTTTACAAGAAAATTAATTCGCTATCTAAAATTTTGCCAGCTTTTCATACTTGTTTATTAACTGCATATAATTAGTGCAATACTTGTCCAAATTGTAAGGTCCAGCGGTAATTTAGTAAGAGTAGGAACATATTTTCCTCCGTTATTGCTTGCTTTATTCAAACATGAAAGAAAGGGCTTGTGCAGTTAAATAGCAACAATTATTTCTTTGAACAATTCCATTGTGAGAACGCAAACTTTATTCAAATATGAAAGGAAAAGCTAAATACAGTAAAATGGGAATTGTCATTTCTTTGCATAATTCTAATTAGATATTACACCTGAGACGAAAAGAAAATATTTACTGATATTTTGAATGCACAACAAAGAAAAGGCTCACAAAAACAGGGCTAGGAAGTGTTTTTAAATTTGTTGACCTTTAAAAGGCCGTTGGGTAGGGGGACTGGGGCAGTTTAAAACGCATTTGGAAGCCATTAACCACCAAAGCCATACAATGTACGACCTTGACGCTTCAGAGCGCAAACTACATCCATGGCAGTTACAGTCTTTCTCTTGGCATGCTCTGTGTACGTGACAGCATCGCGAATAACATTTTCTAGAAAAACTTTAAGAACGCCTCTGGTTTCCTCGTAAATTAGGCCAGATATACGTTTTACACCACCTCGGCGAGCCAGTCTTCTGATAGCCGGCTTGGTGATTCCTTGGATATTGTCACGAAGAACTTTACGATGACGCTTTGCGCCTCCTTTTCCAAGCCCCTTTCCTCCTTTTCCTCTTCCTGTCATATTTAATTCAATATCTTAGCAAACAGTTGTAAAGTTTTAGTCAGACTAACAGATTTTCTTGAAAGCCCCTTTATTTTATATGACAAAAGTTCTTCCCCACAAAATGTTACTCGTATCGCGCGGCTGCGCGCTCTGTATAAAATAAAGCCGCTAGCAACTGTTCTTTTGTTCATTCTATCAACGAGAGGCAAACTATCAATATGGCTAGAACAAAACAAACAGCGAGAAAATCAACGGGCGGAAAGGCACCTAGAAAGCAGCTTGCGACCAAGGCAGCACGTAAGTCGGCTCCTGCTACTGGTGGGGTAAAAAAAACCGCACAGATACAGGCCCGGAACCGTAGCCCTGAGAGAGATTCGTCGCTATCAAAAGAGTACCGAACTCTTAATAAGGAAATTGCCCTTTCAGAGACTTGTGCGAGAGATTGCCCAGGATTTCAAAACTGACTTGAGGTTCCAGAGCTCGGCTGTGATGGCCCTACAAGAAGCCAGCGAGGCGTATCTAGTTGGACTTTTTGAGGATACCAACTTGTGTGCCATTCACGCCAAAAGGGTGACCATCATGCCAAAAGATATTCAACTCGCCCGTCGTATCCGTGGCGAGAGAGCTTAAATACCCTAATTCTGCGCAACTGCATCCTAACCAACGGCCCTTTTAAGGGCCACTATATGGTTTAAACAAACACGCGAAATAACGTTAAACAGCCCTAGTGTTCCTTGGGGGAAAAAAGAAGGTATGATTCAAGGGGTACAATAATAACAAAGAAAAAGGCCGAAATTAATCAGATATACGTGAAATTATTGTAAAAATGAGTCATAGATTCGGCTTGGCATTCAACAAGATCCAAACCATCTAAAAGTAAACATGCAAAAGCCAATTTAGGCTAGCCTAAGAAATCCAAAGATACCCCAGAAAATGAACAACTCCCAATGGGGGCCACGGGCCTATACAAATGTTTTCGATGGAATGTCATGAAAAAGCCGAGGCCCTTTTTCTATTCTCTTCAAAAATTCGTCGATAGATATTACTTTCTATACAAGCCAATTGGGACCTGCCTCCGAAACAGGCGATTTTGAAAATTGAAGCTTTTTTTTGGTTTAGTATGGGTTCTTGTTTAATTGTTGTCAATTTATTATTTTTCCTTTTCCTTATTTCTGTGTGGTGTTTAGTATTTTGCTTTTGTTTCTCAGTTTTTGATATTTTATGCTATATTTTGTAGATTAGATAGTGAAATACTCTGTACGGGTTTAATCACTGAATAAAATCATTCATGGGTTCTTGTTTACCCGATATTTCGCAAATTAAGGCCAAAGAGCAATGACAGCAATTTGAGAGTAGAGCATTTAAAAAAAGGTGGTAGCCCTTAAAAGGGCTGTTTGGGAGGGCCCGGCTGATTGGGCGGTAATAGACGGGGAAAATCCCTATTTTAGAGCTTGTGTATTTTGTTACAGCTTTAGTGCCTTCACTAACAGCGTGCTTGGCAAGTTCCCCGGGTAGGAGCAGCCTCACAGCAGTTTGAACCTCTCTACTAGTGATGGTGGACCTCTTGTTGTAGTGAGCTAGACGAGAGGCTTCCGCGGCAATCCTTTCAAAGATATCGTTGACAAAGCTATTCATGATGCTCATTGCTTTGCTAGAAACACCGGTGTCGGGGTGCACTTGCTTGAGAACTTTGTAAATGTAAATGGCATAGCTTTCCTTCCTCTTTCGTTTCCTTTTCTTATCAGTTTTAGTGATATTTTTTGACGCCTTACCAGCTTTCTTTGCTGCTTTTCCTGAAGTTTTTGGAGCCATATTAAATGAAGTCTTGACAAAATCCAATTATCAAATGAATAGCGTTTACAAGTTACAACCCGTTTTTATACAAGCTTCAGTTCGCGCACAGAATTTTTGTCAGAGGAACTGAGTTCGCCGGCTGGAGTATAAATTGTTTGCGCTTTAGCTTTTCAAGATCAGACATCATTTAAATTTGTTCGTGATTAGAGTCCAAGCGAATTTCGTATCCTAGAAACCATGTCAGGAAGAGGAAAGGGTGGAAAAGTGAAGGGAAAGGCAAAGTCCCGTTCAAGCAGGGCAGGTCTCCAATTCCCAGTGGGAAGGATACACCGTCTTCTGAGAAAGGGCAACTATGCGGAGCGAGTTGGTGCAGGCGCACCCGTTTACCTTGCAGCAGTAATGGAATATTTGGCTGCCGAGGTTCTTGAGCTTGCTGGTAATGCTGCACGGGACAATAAAAAAACGCGTATCATTCCTCGTCACCTTCAGCTTGCCATTAGAAACGACGAAGAACTGAACAAGCTCCTCTCGGGGGTTACCATTGCCCAAGGAGGCGTTTTGCCCAACATTCAAGCCGTCCTTCTACCAAAGAAGACTGAAAAAAAGCGGCAAAGGCTTAAATAATTCTAACTTTGGACCTAGGCCCTACCCCAAATTAACCAACAGCCCTTTTAAGGGCTACAAATTAATTGAATGACACTATAGCATGTGACCACGTGGGAAGGACAAAGCTATAAATTAAGGAAACTGAACGTAAGAAAAGGGGGGGGGGGGCTTTCAAATTTATCTAGTAACAAAGCGCAAGAATTTACTGGAGGCGGGGTAGATAATTTTCCTTTCTTTTTTCTTTCGAATATATTTCAGAAGAATTACCCTTTCATATTTACCTAGTAACAAAGGGCAAGAATGGAGGCGGTGTGAGATATTTTCCTTAAAAACCAATAAATGATAGCCCAACAAAACCTAAATTTTTCTTACGAATATATTTCAGAGGAATCACCCTTTCATATTTACCTAGTAACAAAGGGCAAGAATTTACTGGAGGCGGGCGAGATATTTTACCCAACAGAATCTAAATAAACTTTTGAGGCTTGTCCTTTTGTAACAAGAAATAAAGTTTGCTTGCCCATTCATCTAGTTACAATGCATAGGCATTTATTGTACGAGAGTAGGGTAAATGTCTATAGGGTAGCCTAGTCATCAAAGGTAGAAACATTTTGGGGGCTTGCCGTTTTGTTTTCAGAAAGAAAAAGAGGTTAAAAAACAATGAATAAACATGCTTTCATTCTTGCTAAATGTCATTCTACTGAAAACCTTGCTTCATGACTCAAAAATTAGGCATTTTATTTCTTTTCGGTTTTTTGGACCAACCATTATTCTGATACAAATCTCCTTCAGCCAAACGGCCATACCACGTTGAAAGTACCCAGTCTCGTCAGATCCTGGAAGTCACACAACGTCGGGCCCGGTCAGTACTTGGATGGGTGACCGCCCTGGGAACACCGGGTGCTGTTGGCATTTTTTAATTATTGTGATTTTTTTTTTCTCTTTTTCCAAGTAAAATAATATTCCAAAATAAACTCGTTTCCTTATTCTAATAGCACCAAGCTGATTATATCTTTTATAAAAAAAAAAAAAAAAAAAAAATAGAACCATAGCCCCCACAATTTGAAGGCGCTGCTCAACCCATTCGGCTATGACGAGGTATTTGTAAGCTTATTATTGTTGCCACTTTATTAATAAGCTTGAACCTTACGAGCCAGCCGTCACAATTAGTCCTGAAGATGGTGTTTTTTTAGACGGTAATAACGCTATAGTTCAAAAGTAAATATTGTCGAACGTGTTTTAGGCGTAAACAGCAGCTGAATTATAGTTAAAAGGGAGAATTAGAAATTCGAATTTAAAATTAATATCATTGTAACTTTCTGAACAGAAAGTTTCGAGCGTCGAGCATTTGCTTTGATAGCCCTGAAAAGGGCTGTTTGGTAGTATAGGATAACCTATTATGGAAATTACTTTTTTGCTGCTTTCTTGGCTACTGGCTTTTTAGATGCCACTTTCTTGGCGGGAGCCTTTTTGCTAGACGACATCTTCTTGGGTGTCGATTTCTTTGCTGGTACGGCTTTTTTGGCAACAGTGGGTTTCTTGGAAACCTTTACAGGTTTCTTGCTACTAGCCATAGGCTTGGTAACCTTTTTGGCTGAAGTTGACTTTTTAACTGTAGTAGGTTTGGCTGTTTTCTTGACTGAGGCTTTCTTAGCTGTGGGCTTGGCTGACTTTGCAGACATGGATTTTTCGGCCTTGACAGGCTTTGCAAGCTTGAAAGAACCAGTTACGCCAGTACCTTTTGGATTTATAACAATTCCATTTGCAAGGCAACGCTTCAAAGCTTGCTTAAGATGCATATTCACAACTTTTGCATCATTGCCAACCTGAAAATTGGCCATTATGTATTTGAGAATAGCTTGACGGCTAGATCCCCCGCGTTTCTTTCAGGTCAGCAATGGATTTGGTGATCATTTCCGTGTATTTTGGGTGGTTTGCTGGTGTTTTTGGCCTTTTTATCCCCTTTAGGTTTTGCAGCCTTAGCCGTTTTTGGAGCCTTTGCTTTCTTTTCCTTCTTGGCGGTGAAGCCATGCTCTGGGATTCTACAGATGTCGGTGCCACTTCAGCTTCAACTTCAGACATTTCAAATTCCTCTCAGTATTCTCTCTATCACTTAATCGACTAAATCTCGATTGCATGCTTATTTTCAAAGTTTTAACACTTATAGTTCCCGAAACCGCCGTACCCGGGTTAACATTTCTCTCTGCGTGCGAGCTAAGGAATTTGGGCAGCACTTGTGTTTGTTTGGAATGACTTTATTCTCATTTTTCATTAGGAGGTGGATTTTGAGGAATAAAAACCTATGTTAGAGGATAGGCATATCATTCTTCTAATACGTACATATTTTTTTCATTGCTTTATCCTTGCTAATTTGCCAGCAAATGAGCAGAGAATAGTGGAAATCCGTCAAAACTAGTGTTCAATCCTAAAAAAAAAAACGCCTTTTTACTAGGAATTTACATCCTCGACGTCCACTTTTATATTTTTTACTAGTAAAATTCAGTACAAGTGCTTTCAGAAAATGTAAGATAGATGCATGTGCATTTGCAAATTCGTATTGAAATTAATTCTAAAACTCAAACTAAAAACACAGAAGCTAAAGCAATAAGAAACGAGACCAAATTTTGAGGCTTGTGTGTTAAATTTGTATTTTAATGAAACTAAATGTATTTTCCTTCTAGTATTAAATTTACAAAAACAGAAATAGTGTCTTATGGTTTGCAAGATGCGTGCGGGAGGGAAAGCGGTTGCAAAATGGAAGTAAACTGCTTTTATTTGTTACAAAAGGACAAGCCTCGAAAGTTTATTTAGATTCTGTTGGATAAGAGAGAAATCCCTCCACCCCTTCCCCCATCAATTGATGGGGGAGGGGTACATCCCCCTCCCCTCTCCAAGCGTGAGAAACCGCCGTACCCGGGTTAACATTTCTCTGTGGCGCGAGCTAAGGAATTTCGGCCTTACTTGTGTTTGTTTGCAATGGCTTTATTACAAATTTTTGATTAGGAGGTAGGATTTTGAGGAATGAAACTTATACTAAAGAATAAAACAGGTCATTCGTCTATAGGTAGATATTTTTTTCATTGCTTTCATCCATGGTAACTTGCCAGCAAATGGGTAGAGAATAGTGAAAATTCGTCAAAAATGGTGTTCAATTTCAGAAAACACCTTTTTTCTAGGAATTTGAATCCTTGTAATCGACTTTTTTTTGCTATTAGTAAACTTTAGTGCACGTGCTTTCAGAACATATAAGATATATGCATGTGTGTTTGCGAATTCGCATTGAAATTAATTATAAAACTCCAATTAAAACACAGAAGTAAAGCAATAAAATACGAGACCAAATTTTCAGGCCTGAAACAACTTCTTTATACCAGATAAATCGCAATGGTTCGCTTTGGAAAATGTATTATAGCTATAGTTTAATTAATATTTAGTTGGTATTTTGGTTAGGTTATGTATTTAATATAATGCGCTCATGGTGGCCCCCCCCCCTTCTATAATTCCTATGCTTTGCAACTAGATCAATGTGAAAGCAAACTTTATTGCTTGTAACAAAAGGGCAAGCTTCAAATATATATTTAGATTTTGTTGGGGTATAATTTAGCGATTTTTAAGGAAAATATCTCCATCGCTTCCAGTAAATTCTTAAACTTTGTTACTAGATAAATGTGAAAGGCCCCTTTTTTACATTCCGTTTCCTTAATTTTACAGCTTTGTCCTTCCCACGTGGTCACATGCTATAGTGTCATTCAATTAATTTGTAGCCCTTAAAAGGGCTGTTGGTTAATTTGGGGTAGGGCCAAAGTTAGATTCACTTAAGCCTTTGCCGCTTCTTGGGTAGAAGGACTGCTTGAATGTTGGGCAAAATGCCTCCTTGGGCAATGGTAACCCCCGACAGGAGCTTGTTCAGTTCTTCGTCGTTTTTTACTAATGGCAAGCTGAAGGTGACGAGGAATGATGTTACTAGATTAATATGAAATGGAAAGTAAATCTTTGTTACTAGGTTAATGTAAAATGGAAATTCCTCTGAAATATATTCGTAAAAAAAACATTATTTTTCTTATTAATGTAAGCTTATTAATAAAGTGTCAACAATAATAAGCTTACAAATACCTCGTCATAGCCGGATACCCATCATTCCATCATCAAATTTCTCTAATCCATTTCCAGTCCACCTTATTTCAGTGAGAACGAGTATATCGACGAGGTATGGTCTCATCTCTTTAATAACTTGTTCTGTCTTGGATATCTGGTTCATCGTTCTCACATTCCAAAAACCCATCTTTAGGTGTTGTTTCGCAGTCAAAATCGTTCCAGGGGCATGCGGGGGTCGTTATCTGGGAGGGGGGGGGGGGTGATGCATCCGAGGCTGTTGTAGGCGTTTCAGTCGCAGGTGTTTTTTCCCCTGAGGGTTGCCCCTCGGGGGTCCCGGGTGTGGGTTGCAAACCCACAGCCCAACCCTCCTCATTTAACGGACTTGGGACCGTCATGTTCCCCCGACCTCACTGAGGGCTAGGTTCCTTACATGGTTGAGTTAAAACTAGGAAGATGTTTCTTTTTTCTCTATATATATATCCAAATTTAAGGCAAAAAGATCATCTTCAAGAAAAACAAGCATAATATAAAAACTAACTTACAAAAAATTTAAAACTAGCTTAAGGAATAAATAATTTTGACATCCAAAAAACGAAAATTTTTTCCAAACTGTAATTCTGTAAATTTTGTTGAAGTTGAAAAGAATATTGTTTTTATAAGCTTATCAGCATCGAAACAGAGAATTTCCTGAGCTATCCCTGTAGTTAGGCAGCTCAGGGCTATTGCCGCTTTCGAAATACTTTTGCTAAATTCATTGGTGCGGTCTTTTTTCGAATACATGCGTTGCATGATTCGGTTTCTACAATCTTAGCTATTTTTATCGGTCTGAAAATTACTGGAACCTTCTTTGTTACAATTCTTGGTCTCCTACATAGTGAGTTTGGCTTTGGGGTGTGTCTCATAGATTCTGTCTGTTTTTTCAACTGGCGTTCTTCTATAGACTGGCCTGGCTCCCGGTTCCGTTTTTCAAGTTCCAGCTCAATTAAATAAGGCCTTAATAAAGGCCTTTGGTATTTTCCATACAAAACTGTTTGGGAATTTTTCCCACTCTTTAGGTACCAATGGTTGGACCTCCGTCATAGTGTATACACTTTGCCTTCTCTTTCTTGCTGCCATTTCGCGCAATATAGCTCTTTCTCGTGTAACCCCATAAACTTCCTGTTTGTGAAAATCCTCTATCCATGTTAATCTTTTTTAATCTCTTAATTAAATTTGTTTCACAACTAAAATCACTATAAAATCTGTTATGTTGTTGCTTGATCAAAGTTACTTTCACAACTATAAAGTTTTGACGCATTCATTTCGTTCCATACCATGCCTGAACCGCATAGCGATAAGCCGATAAGGTGACTTTGCATTCCTGACTTGCCTTTAAGCTCCGCCCACGAGTACCTATTACGCAATATTGTAACATCATTTATTTGCTTCGAAATTTTTTTTTTGCATTACAAAACATTTCTACATAAGTTATATATGTATATATATATATTATATATATATATATATATATATGCACACACACACAGACACATATATATATATATATATATATATATATATATATATATATATATATATATATATATATATATAATATTATATATATATATATATATATATATATATATATATACATATATATAAGATTTCGATATCAAAGATTTCGATATTCCTGATCAGTTTTTTTTTGCTTAGATCAACTCTTGATTTTGCCTTTTGCCAAAGTTCAATAACAAAAAAAATGGTAATTAAAGAGTATTTTGCACATATTTGTCCAAACTTTGAATAATATAAAAACAAACTTCAATTACGCTGTGGCTGTGGGGGTCTTGTCTCCTCAGAGGCATAGACATTTGACCTTTCAATTATGCTGATTAAACAGCTATCTTAAATTTTAGATCGGATGACTTTGGGAAAAAAACGGGTGTTGGAGGGGGGGGGGGGGAGAAGAAGAGTTACCTGTAATCTTTTGGTGAATTAAAAAAAGACAGAAGGACTATTCTCCCGATCTTCTAGGACCTTTAGTTCAATAAAATTCACCCTGGCAAAAAAAAAAAAAAAAAAAAAAAAAAAAAAAAAAAAAAAAAAAAAAAAAAAAAAAAAAAAACACTCGGTTTAATATAAGATAACTTGGGTTTTCTGAAATTTCCGAATCTGATGGTATGATTTTTCATGATCATTCGTTGAAGTTTGGGGGTGCCCCCCCCCCTTTCTTTCTTGAAAACCACATATAATTCCTGAGGCTCGTAGCTTTTGATAGGTACGATAAACTTAATGAATTTTCATATATCTGGAATCAGCACTAAAAAGCCAATTCTTTTGATGTGTTTATTGTTTTCATAAAAAATTGTATTTCTTAGAGTTTTCGGTTACTATTGGGCCGAGTCGCTTCTTACTTACAGTTTGTTACCACACGAACTGTTTGATTAACTGAACAGCTTCGGAAAACACTTTCAGAAAGGAGGCTGATGGTGGGCATGGACATTAATTTCATGACAACCTCGTATAGGAATTTGGGCAGCACTTGTGTTTGTTTGGAATGACTTTATTCTCATTTTTCATTAGGAGGTGGGATTTTGAGGAATAAAACCTATGTTAGAGTAGATAGGCATATCATTCTTCTATACGTACTACATATTTTTTTTCATTGCTTTATCCTTGCTAATTACCCAGCAAATGAGCAGAGAAATAGTGGAAATCCGTCAAAACTAGTGTTCAATCCTAAAAAAAAAAAAAAAAAAACCTTTTTTTAATTACTAGGAATTTACATCCTCGAACGTCCACTTTTTATTTTTTACTAGTAAAATTCAGTACAAGTGCTTTCAGAAAATGTAGAGATAGATGCATGTGCGTTTGCAAATTCGTATTGAAATTATTCAAAAACTCAAACTAAAAACACAGAAGCTAAAGCAATAAGAAACGAGACCAAATTTTGAGGCTTGTGTGTTAAATTTGTATTTTAATGAAAATAAATGTATTTTCCTTCTAGTATTAATTTAAAAAAAAAAAACAGAAATAGTGTCTTATGGTTTGCAAGATGCCTGCGGGAGGGGAAAGCGGGTTTGCAAAAAGTAACTCTGGAAGTAAAACCTGCTTTTAAAACTGCTTTTTATTTTTTAAAAGGGTACAAGCCTCGAAGTTTATTTAGATTCTGTTGGATAAAAGAGAAATCCCTCCACCCCCCTCTCCCCATCAATTGAAGGATGGGGAGGGGTACATCCCCCTCCCCTCTCCAAGCGTGAGAAATACCGCCATAACCCGGGTTAACATTTCTCTGTGGCGCGAGTCTAAGGAATTTCGGCCTTAACTTGTGTTTGTTTGCAATGGCTTTATTAACAAATTGTTGATTAGGAGGTAGGATTTTGAGGAATGAAACTTATACTAAAGAATAAACAGGTCATTCGTCTATAGGTAGATATTTATTTTTTTTTTTTTGGTCATTGCTTCATCCATGGTAACTTGCCAGGCAAGATGGGTAGAGAATAGTGAAAATTCGTCTGATTCAGGGAAAAAAATAATGGTGTTTTCAATTTCAGAAAACACCTTTTTTCTAGGAATTTGAATCCTTGTAATCGACTTTTTTTTGCTATTAGTAAACTTTAGTGCACGTGGCTTTCAGAACATATAAGATATATGCATGTGTGTTTGCGAATTCGCATTGAAATTAATTATAAAAACTCAATTAAAACACAGAAGTAAAGCAATAAAATACGAGACCAAATTTTTTCAGGCCTGAAACAACTTCTTTATACCAGATAAATCGCAATGGTTCGCTTTGGAAATATATTATAGCTATAGTTTAATTAAATATTTAGTTGGTATTTTGGTTAGGTTATGTATTTAATATAATGCGCTCATGGTGGCCCCCCCCTTCTATAATTCCTATGCTTTGCAACTAGATCAATGTGAAAGCAAACTTTATTGCTTGTAACAAAAAGGGCAAGCTTCAATATATATTTAGATTTTGTTGGGGTATAATTTAGTAGCGATTTTTAAGGAAAATATCTCCATCGCTTCCAGTACATTCTTAAACTTTGTTACTAGATAAATGTAAAGGCCCCCTTTTTACATTCCGTTTTCCTTAATTTTACAGCTTTGTCCTTCCCACGTGGTCACATGCTATAGTGTCATTCAATTAAGTTGTAGCCCTTAAAAGGGCTGTTGGTTAATTGGGGTAGGGCCAAAGTTAGATTCACTTAAGCCTTTGCCGCTTCTTGGGTAGAAGGACTGCTTGAATGTTGGGCAAGAATGCCTCCTTGGGCAATGGTAACCCCCGACAGGAGCTTGTTCAGTTCTTCGTCGTTTCTAATGGCAAGCTGAAGGTGACGAGGAATGATGTTACTAGATTAATATGAAATGGAAAGTAAATCTTTGTTACTAGGTTAATGTAAAATGGAAATTCCTCTGAAATATTATTCGTAAAAAAAACATTATTTTTCTTATTAATGTCAAGCTTATTAATAAAGTGTCAACAATAATAAGCTTACAAATACCTCGTCATAGCCGGATGGGTTTTTTTGTTGGGTAAGAATTCTTAAACTTTATTTAGATTTTGTTGGGTAAGAATTCTTGCTAAAGGTGGAGGGAAAAAACTCTCTACCACCTTCTTGGGTAGAATGGACTTGCTTGAAAAAAAAAAAAAAATGGGCAGAATGCCTCCTTGGGGGCAATGGTACACCCCCGACAGGAGAGCTTGTTCAGTATTCTTCGTGGTCGTTTTCTAATGGCGAAGCTGACGGTGACCGAGGAAATGATGTTAAAAAACTAAGATTAATTATGAATGGAAATAAATCTTTGTTACTAATGTTAATGTAAAATTCGAAATTCCTCCTCTGAAATATATTCGTAAAAAAAAAAACATTATTTTTCCTTATTAATGTAAAGCTTATTTAATAAAGTGTCACAATAATAAGCCTTACAAAACCTCGGTCATAGCCGGATGGTTTTTAGTTTTGGGGTAAGAATTCTTAAACTTTATTTAGATTTTGTTGATGGTAAAAAATTCTTGCTAAGTTGGAGGGAAAAAAAAAAAAAAAAAATCCCGCCACCCCCCTCCCCCATCAATTGAGGCCATTGGTAATTGAATAATCTTGATGTAAGCTACTTTTTTAAGATTGCACGTCAAACTGTGACACAAATTTTTCGTTTTAACATACCATAAAATGGAATACAAACGTTAATTATATCTTTCAACATAAATCGGGTTATCTAAAATACAAACTTCATAATTTCAAATTGATGAAACACGCAACATATATTACTTTTCCCACATCAAGAACAAAATCGACAAATTATTTTTGAAACTATCAATGGCACATTTTTAATTTATAATACAAACGTTAAAATGGATTGGATGCACATTTAGCTTTCTGAAAAAAGAAAAGAGGGGTTTTCCTCCACTCCGTAAACACAACCATATCTGAATTAGCCTAAACTTTAGTTTCTGGGGCCCAATGCAAGGCGGCGGAGATCCTCCAGTATTTTTTTAGGGGGGGGTGGGGGGGGCAAATAAGTTTTTTCTGATAAAACTCTACTTGCGTTAGGACCAACTTTAATTAACGCAAACTTGCGTTATTTAAGTAAACCTACACCTACATTAGACTACGTTGGGGGCGCCCCCCCCTCTGGATCCGCCACTGGCTATTTAATTTTTTTTTTTTTAAAACTAAAGCAAACTATTTTCCTTGTTAACAACCAAAGTGGGCTTTAGGTCATTGCCATAGTTATACCTACAAAATTCTTTAGAATTTCTTACTAAAGGTGGAGGGAAAAAAAACGGGTAGGAGTAAGCCTCACAGCAGTTTTGAATCTCTCTACTAGTGATGGTGGACCTTCTTGTTGTAGTGAGCTAGACGAGAGGCTTCCGCGGCAATCCTTTCAAAGAGATTATCGTTGACAAAGCTATTCATGATGTTCATTGCTTTGCTAGAAAACACCGGTGTCGGGGTGCACTTGCTTGAGAACTTTGTAAATGTAAATGGCATAGCTTTCCTTCCTCTTTCGTTTCCTTTTCTTGAAAGTATCAGTTTTTTAGTGATATTTTTTTTGAACGCATTACCAGCTTTCTTTGCTGCTTTTCCTGAAGTTTTTGGAGCCATATTAAATGAAAGTCTTGACAAAATCCACTTATCAAGATGAATATCGTTTACAAGTTACAAGACCCCGGTTTTATAACAAGCTTCAGTTAGTTCGCGGCACTAGAATTTTTGTCAGAGGAACTGAGTTCGCCGCCGGCTGGAAGTATAAATTGTTTGCGCTTTAGGATAAAAAGCGTTCATTTTGACAATGTAGATACGAAGGAAACAATACCTTGTTTGATTAAGGAAAAAAGGGATAAGGCAAATATGAAGATAAGTAGTTACGATCAAATAATTAACGTTCTATTGATGCAGAGTATGCAAATCTTTAAAAAAACAGATATTGGCAGCTAAATGAGTCGAAAACAACACGCTTGCTGATTATTTTAGAAAATGGAAAAGCATCTGGTCGACATGGCTGACCCGTTGGCAAGCTTGGAAGCTTGCCAAGACTCAAACATGGTTAACTAACTGACGGATTTAAAAACTCAAGATCAAAATAAAGGACCACAGACACTGAGTGCGTCGTGGTCTCAGGTACCAAGTGTGTGGCATACAGTTTTTCCCACAGAAGTTGACCAGGGTGATGGAGCAAGGAAAAAAAAGAAAATTAAAGGCAAGAAAAACACTGCAGAGGAATATGCCAATATGCCCTCCGAAGCCGCTTTTTAAAAACAATCAACAAACGAAAGAAGGATGATCACAAGGAAAGAAAGGGCGAAAAGAAAACTACAAGATGTCCCCAAGCATGTTTTGAAAAGTTCAAAAGAAAGAAATAAGGAAGCTGCTCCCGAAAATTACAGACAACAGAAGCGAAATCCGGACTCAAGATCTTGAAAACAGAGGTTTTAGAATTTTTGAAAAATAAAATCTGCGCTGCTGGAAGAAGAATTGAAAATGTCTGAAATCTCGTATATAGAGCAGAAAAAGGCAAAAATTCACAATTTTTCAAAATTATTTTATTTCATATGGCTAGTTTTGAAATTTGTGTAGGTTAAAGATATTTTTTTGCCTTCAAATTTGGATGTAAAGAGGAAAAAAATATCTTTTCCAATTCTATTTTGGGCAGAGAAAATGATAACAAATTCAGTTTCTGAGTTTAAAAATTTTTGTATGGAGGTAATAGGTGCTCGTCCGAAGTCTGCTCCCATGCATTCATGGCGCATGCAGAAGCTGAAACCCCCCCCTTCACGTGCCTCTGCTTATCAGGCTGGCCACCAGCGGAGAACTAAATGCACCCTAGGGACGGTTGGGCTATAGCAAACCCTTCCTCCTTAAATTCAATTGCCTACGGAAAGGAACTGGAATATACAGCCTTGGATTTGGATGCCCCATCACTACTTGGAGAAGGGGAGGGGGGTGTACCCTCCCCCATCAATTGCTTGGGGATGGTGGTGGAGGGATTTCTCTCTTACCCAACGGAATCTAAATAAACTGTCGGAGGCTTGTCCTGTTGATAACAAGAAATTAAAGTTGCTTGCCCATTCATCTACTTACAAAAGCTTAGGCATGTATTGTAGTGAGAGGGAATCCCTCATTTTTTTCCTTAATCTAAACTAGGAAGAAATAGGGTAGGCCTAGCATCAAATTTTTTTAAGAAACATTTTTATGGAACGAGAGGGAGGCTCTCGGGTATGGAGTTTGTTATTATGGGTTTTACTTCTGTGTTTTTAATCAGAAGTTTTAGAATTAATTTCAATAGGAATTACAACGACACGCAAAAAACACATGCATACTAATCTCTTATATTTTCTGAAAGCATGTGTAACTAAATATACTAATAACAACTCAAACAAAGTCGATATTTCAAGCATTGAAATTCTCCTAGAAAAAAGGTGTTTTCTGAAATTGAACACATTTTTTTGACGGATTTCCACTATTCTGTCTCCAATTTGCTGGGCTAAGATTAGCATGGATGAAGTCAAATGAAAAAAAATATCTACCTATAGTAAGAATGACCTGTTTTATTCTTTAAGTATAGGTTTCATTGCTCTCAAAATCCTACCAAGCTAATAAAAAATTTTGAATTAAAGCCATTCCAAACAACAAACACAAGTAAGGCCGAAATTCCTTAGCTCACGCACAGAGAATGTTACCCCCGGGTAGCGGGGTTAACCGGGTACGGGCGGTTTCCGCCATATAATTCAAAATACACGGACAGTGAAGCTTTGTCATATTGAAAATTAGAGTTTCATCCAGTCAATATTATAATGGATCAAAAGCTTTGCATTGAGATATCTTTTTAATTCGACTGTGTCGATTTGTAAATGGCCGTATCATGAATTCAATCAGCAATTCATACGAGATTAATGCAGCAAATTAGAAATCGGGGAAACTAAAGAGGACAATCTGGATGAAATTGGAGAAGAAAAAGGGCATGCCGCAAAGGAGGTTCGATAGGGCATAAAAGGAAGACCGAAAGAAAAGACATAAAAAGATGGATATCTCTACAGGGATAAGCTCCACGTCTTCAAGAAATAGTAGAGAAACGCAAAAGCTATGAGAGAGCTGGACATACAGGATAACAGAGGGCTCCAACCAGAATTCTTCAGGGAGTAGCTAATTATATAGAGCAGACAAGTCAAACTTCTAGTTTTCTAGATATCAAAATTATTGTATTCCCATAGGCTAGTTTAAAATTTTATGTAGGTTAAAGATATTTTTTTTTTTTTTTGCCTTAAATTTGGAATGTAAAGATAAAGGAGAAAAAAATATCTTTTCCATTCGATTTTGGCAAGAAAATGAATGGATAAGAAATATTCCCATTTCTGAGTTTTACATTTAAAAATTTTTTGTGGTATGGAGTAAGGGTGGCCCCGTCCGAAGTCTGTCTCCCATGCATTCATGGCGCATTCAGAGCTCTGACTTCACGGCCTCTGGATATCCGGCTAGCACCGAGAACTAAATGCACTAGTGAGGTTGGGCTAGCAAACCCTCCTCCTAAATTACTTGCTACGAAAGGAAATGGATATACAGCCTTGATGCCCCAGTCGCTTGAGAGTGGAGGGGGTGTAGGGATTTCTCTCTTACCCAACAGAATCTAAATAAACTTTTGAGGCTTGTCCTTGTTTGTAACAATAAATAAAGTTTTGCCTTGCCATCTCATCTACTTTACAAAGCGTAGGAATTTATTTTATTTGTAGAGGGGAGCTCATTTTCTAATCTAAACTAGGAAGCTATTAGGGTAGCCAG